>JAEOAD010001463.1:1200000-1655330 GCA_036365145.1 Orientallactaga sibirica | reverse complement strand
TTAGTCTGAGTTAGGCTCTAATAACTCACCATCATGAGAAATACTTACCATCTGAGGGTGGATTCAGAGTATTTTGGTAGCTGAACAGAAAGGATGAAGAAGGCCAAAGTGCCTGGATCTTCAAAGTCCCTCAGAGATCCATGTGTTAAAGCCTTTGGTCTTTGTGTGTGTGTTGGTGGTAGGGAGACTTGTTTCTGAGAGGTGGTGGAGCCCTTAGAAGGTAGGAACCCATGGAGGGGAAGTTAGGCTATAAAGGGGATTGGAGGAAGCTGTCCTCTTATAGACTTTACTCTGTTATTGGCATGAGGTGAGCCATTTTCTCTGCCATGTGTGTCCCACGTCTTTCATTCAGAATACCCAACAGAGCCCCAAAACAGGGGACAACTTGACCTTGGATTAGTTCTGTAGAGTCATGAGCTAATCTTCTTAGGCATTTTCTTTTTGTTTATAAATTTTGTGTGTAAGCATGTCCATGTGTGTGCAAGTGCACACGTATGCATATGTATTCAGAGGCCAGAAGGCAACTTCAAGTGTCATTCCTCAGGAACATGTTTTTAAAAGGGTCTCTCTTTGTCTTGGAACTCATTGAGTAGGCTATGCAGTCTAGCCATGAACCCCAGGCATTCCTCCTGTTGCCACCAGCACAATCTTGGGATTATAACCATGCCCAACCACACCTGGCATTTTACATGGGCTATGGGGATAAAATTTAGGTCCTTGTGCTTGGAAAGGAAGAACTTTACCAACTGAGCTGTTTTCCCATCCTGTTTATAAGTCTGTTATCAGCACATATTCCTTGTACCTAATGATGATAGTTATTTATTTGTGCTTGTAATGTGTGGTAGATACCTCTCTCTCTCTCTCTCTCTCTCTCTCTCTCTCTCTGTATGTGTACAGGACACACCGCTGTGCATGTGTGTGAGGCTGGAGGAGAATCCTGGGTGTCTTCCATTATTGCTCTTCTGGGTACTTTCTTGAAGTAGGGTCTTTCAGTGAACCTAGAGTGGCTCATTTTTTTCAGACTTGTTGAGCAGTGAACCTCAGTGATTCTCCTGTCTCCTCCCCTTTAGCACTTGAGTTACAGGCATGTGGGGCCATACCAGCTTTTCATGTAGGTCCTGGGAATGAACTAGGATCATAATGTTTGTACAGAAAGCAATTTCACACCCTAAGACATCTCCATAGCCCCTAAATGATTTTATAAAGATGCATTCTTAAAAGTTTATCCTTTAATCCCAGCACTTGGGAGGCAGAGGTAGGAGGATCACCAAGAGTTCAAGGCCACCCTGAGACTACATAGTTAATTCCAGGTCAGCCTGGGCCAGAGTGAGACCCTACCTTGCAAAACCAAAAAAAAAAAAAAAAAAAAAAAAAAAAAAAGTTTATCTTATTGTTTGATAATATTCATCTATGATTCTCCCTTTATACTCCTCCACCTCATTAGATCGTCTCATTTCATATTATCACTTCTGGTTAGAGAAGCTTCTCTTTTCAGATGGTGATTTTCTTTGTTAACAGACACCTAAGCCAGTTCTCTAATTTGCAGCAATGAACATGGACAGATGTGCAAGTATCTCTCTAGTATTCTGACTGAGATTTTGTTTTGGTAGTATACGTAGTATAGCTGAGTTACATGGTAGGTCTATTTTTCTTTCAAGGCTGACCTGGAATTCCCTACATATTCTCAAGCTAGCCTAAAACTCACTACGATCCTCCTACCTCTGCCTCCTGTGTGCTGGCATTAAAGGCATGCACCACCATGCCTGCCTGTAGTTTTCAGTTAAAGAGACAGGGTTTTATGCATCCCAAGTGGGTCTCATACTACATAGCCAAGATAGACAGGGAATTTATGATGCTCTTGCCGCATCTCCTGAGTTCTGGGTTTGCAGGTATGCGTGTAAACTACACTTGGTTGATGCAAAGTGGGGATTGAGCCTGGGTTTCCTGCATGGTAAGTACTCTATTAACTGAGCATACCATTCTCTGTCAAATCCTCCCTCTCTCCATTAGTGTCTCTTTTAATTTGATGTCATCATCTTTTTCTTCTATTTTGAGGGTCTTGCGAAGGTATTGCTAGGCACTGCAAGGTCATGGATATTGAGGCCAATTTCTGTCTGGACAGTTGCATTGTAAGGAGTCATAACCTTTCTTTGGCTCTTCCATTCTTTCCACCCCCTCTTCTGCAATGGACCCTGAGCCTTGGAGGGTGTGACAGAGATGTTTCAGTGCTGGACACTCTTCCATCCTTTCTCCTCAGCACTATGTTGCCTCTTGGGTCATTTCAGTGGTCATCACCATCTGAAGACAAGCTTCTCTAACCAGAAGTGAGAGTAGCATTAATATGTGAATATGAACATTAAGTGTAGTGCTTTCAGGGCAGCTTGGTGGGAATAATATCTACATTTAGCCAGACAAGAGCAGGCTTTATATCCCCAAGGCTCATGACCTCCCCTGCCATAGACTTTTGATTAGTTTTTTCAGTAACAGGCATGTATTCCCTCCCATAGAGAGAGCCTTCAGTCCAATTAGGGAGAAGTTGGTTTCCCCAAGAGCAGACATGCCACTGTTGCACCCGTTCGGTCACTGGGCCTGTCTGGCCAAACTTGAATTTTCCAGTGTCCACTGTTTTCACCACTGATGACTTCTGTCTACCATACGGCTGCATGCAGTGCAGATTTTTCCAGCTTTCAGTTGGCTGATCTACAGGGAGGTTTTCTGCTCGGCACCAGTTTGCTTTCTCAGTGACCCTGCCTCTCAGTCAAGAGATGTCTTCAGCAATAGGGTCTTACCATCTGTTTCTCAAGGGAAACCAAGAGCCTTGGCAATAGCCTTTAATGTTTTGGAAGCTACTGGGACCTCCTTGGCCAACAACTCACTGCAAGGTATCCCATCCCAGGTCCTGAAAATTTTCTAGTAACAATCTATAGCTTCTGGATGTGCCAGTATTCAAAAAAGTATGTTTACATAAGTCTTATTCAGACTACCTTGAATTTTGATTGACCTTCCCCTTTCTTTTACACATTCTCTTCCCCTGGCCTTGCTTAGGCCTTTTCCCTCCCTGTAATCAGTTCTTCTACGGAAGTCAATCTTCAAAGAATTTTGATATTTTGATGATGAACCTTTCCAGATTTTTTAACAAAACCCCGCATTCCTCCTTGAGATATAAGCATGCTCCCCCTAAATAACCTAAAGTGCATTGTGTCTTAGTGGTGACAGTGCTGCTCTCTCTCTCTTTTTTTTTTCTCTCTCTCTCAGTGGCTAGGAAAATCTCCCCGGGCATCCCTAAGAGTTCTTCAGTTCCATGATAATAAAAGCGTTAGATATCCCATCTCTCCTATAACCTTAATCCAGAGACAGGGATAGCAATTAGTATCTTAGCCAGAACAAACTAAGGTAATACCAATGACAGGTCAAAGGCTCAAGTCAGACTGTGAAATCCAACAAAGAGTTTGTCTGGATGCTCAACTTCCCCTTGTGTTGTTGGACATCATTGGCTGAGAAGGGCACTGGTATTCTGGTGGTCCCGTGCACTGCAGCCTCAAGTCTTAGGGGAAGGAGTGCTTATTTTATCCAGAATATGGGCTCACATGATAGGTGTGATGAGGACTTAAGCAGAGAAGTTGTGATTTTGATATCTGACGTTCAGGATGGTCATAAGAATGCTGAGTGTGAGGCTCTGATTCCTGTTCCTGGTGTTCTTGAGGAGAACACGGAGGTGCTGGGTGAAGAGGGCACTGTTGATTCCCATGACAATCAAAAGGACACGGACATCCAAGATGTCCAGTACTTCCTCATATGTTTACCTATTTCCCATGAAAAGAGAAGGGTTTTCATAAAGAGCCATGACAGCCTATACATCAGGTACCTTAGACAAATTTTTCTTTTCTTTATAAATGATATATATTATGATAGTTGAGGCTGCCCTATTTGTATTGAGTCAATGCAGTATGGTGGTTAAATATATGTTGTTTCATGCAATAGAAAGGAAAGAATAAATAGGGAAAAAAACAATAGCACTGATTTCCCCAGAAGTACATCCCCCACCACACTACCAAGAGGAAAGTCAGCGTGAATAGATAGGTAACTGGGGATTCCTCTTTGGATGCTGAAAGTCTTCAGCTTTGGCCTGGGCAGGCAGTGTGCCATGCCACTTTTTCTCCCTTTGCCTTTTGATGTGATACCCCTGGATGTAAGCTGTATCTTTTGGACTTTCCCATTGGAGAACTTGGTCTCCTTCTAATGAGCCTCTTGGGAAAGGTGTGGGAGGTCACTGGCTGAGTTAGATTTGAGGAGTTGTGTCTATGGATAAGAGTGGTGGCTCATTATAGTCTTTGAAGGAATATGGACCCAGCCTGTCATATGCTTGCTCATAGCTCAAGACCTGAATGTGTTTGTTTCTTTGGGGTCTGGGTAAGAAATGGGAAATGGCCCTATGTCCAAGCTCACTAGTTAAGCATGACATCAACCACAGAGGTCAAAATGAAAAAGTGGAAAAGGACTGGATGGTCATCCTCTTGTTAAGAAAGAAAACATTTAGTGTTCCAGTCTGTTAAAGTGCTTGCTTTAGAGATAACTCTTACCTTGTGGCTTGCTGAATAATGTGTTACTGGTGGTCTCTGAGAATTTAGGTTCTTGCTGTCTTACTCAAAGAATTCAGGAAAGGTTCATGCATGCAATTATGAGGAAAGACATTTTATTAGCGGCAAAGCCGTGGTAAACTCTACCAAGGGGGCAGCTGCTATTCAAGTAGAGTATACTCAAAGGCAGCTTGAAGTGATTTGGGGCTTTTAGGGTAGATGGATTTGTTACTAGTGCACTGTTTTCAAAGTCCTCTGATTTGATTGATAGGTTTGGGTTAAACCAGCATGTTGCTTCCATGATGCATCTGATTTTAATCAAATATGTATTCAGTTATACATGAGCAGAAGATATAAATAGTAACCTCGCTCAAAAGTTCACTTAGAGAATACAGTTTGCGTTTCTGCTGCCTGTACTCAAAATCCAGTCTGGATCTAAGAACATATTTGGCTAGCTACTGACCACAACAATGCTCCCTTCTGGGTCTGAGAGAATGAGAGAACTTGCTTTTTGTTTGTAGCAGAGGGTATATGTAGCTCAGGATAGGTGAGAGATATCAAGTTACCAAGAGGTTGCTGGATGCATTGATTAAAAGAGGATGTGCTGTTCAAGTCAATACTTCCCCTGTTCACCTGACTCCATAACAATGACTAATCAGGAAGACTCCTGCAAAATTCATGGACCTTCTACTTCTGCAGGTCATGGCTATAAAGGGGATTGGAGGAAGCTGTCCTCTTATAGACTTTACTCTGTTATCTGCATGAGGTGAGCCATTTTCTTGCCATGTGTGTCCTACTTGTTTCATTCAGAATACCCAACAGAGCCCCAAAATATTGGACAACTTGACCTTGGAAGAGTTCTGTAGAATCAATGAGTTAATCTTTGGTGGCATTTTTTCCCCTTTATTTATAAATTTTGTGTGGGGAAAGATGTCCATGTGTGTGCAAGTGTTCTCCCAACGAGTTGATGTATTCAGAGGCCAGATCTGCAACTTCAAGTGTCATTCCTCAGGAACATGTTTTTAAAACACACTCTCTTTGTCTTGGAACTCATTGAGTAGGCTTTGCAGTCTTAGCCATTACACCCCAGGCATTCCTCCTGTTGCCACCAGCACAATCTTGGTGATTATAACCATTTAGGTGTACACCTGATTTCATTTTATATGGGCTATGGGGATAAAATTTAGTCCTTAAAAACTGAATAGAACTCAGGTGATTGCTCAAGTTACCAACTGAGCTGTTTTCCCATCCTGTTTATAAGTCTGTTATCAGCATATTCCTTGTACCTAAAAACATGATAGTTATTTATTTGATGACTTGTAATGTGTGTTAGATAACTCTCTCTCTCTCTCAATTGCATCACTCTGGCTCACTGTATGTCTAAGGATCACACCTTCATGTGTGTGAACCCTGGAGAGAATATGGGTGTCTTCCATTATTGCCTTCTTGAAACATTTAAATTAAAATCTTTCAGTGAACCTAGAGTGGCTCATTTTTTCAGACTTGTTGAGCAGTGAACCTTTAGATTTTCTCCTTTCTCCTCCCCTTTAGCACTTGAGTTACAGGCATGTGGGGCCATACCAGCTTTTCATGGTAGGTCCTGGGGAATGAACTAGGATCATAATGTTTGTACAGAAAGAATTTCACACAGAAAACATCTCCATAGCCCTGCAAAATGATTTTATAAAGATGCATTCTTAAAAGTTTATCTGTTAATCCCAGCACTTGTGTGTGTGTGTGTGTGATTCTGTAAAGTTATATAGTTAATTCCAGGTCAGCCTGAGAGAGATGAGACCCTCAAAAAAAAGTCTTATTGTTTGATAATATTCATCTATGATCACTTCTGCTCCACCTCATTAGATGCATCTTCATATTATCACTTCCATCCCTAGATGGTGATTTTCTTTTTTCTTTGTTAACAGACACCTAAGCCAGTTCTCTAATTTGCAGCAATGAACATGGACAGATGTGCAAGTATCTCTCTAGTATTCTGACTGAGATTTTGTTTTGGTAGTATACGTAGTATAGTTGAGTTACATGGTAGGTCTATTTTTTTTCAAGGCTGACCTGGAATTCCCTACGTATTCTCAAGCTAGCCTAAAACTCACTACGATCCTCCTACCTCTGCCTCCTGTGTGCTGGTGTTAAAAGCATGCACCACCATGCCTGCCTGTGTTTTTCATTTATAGAGACAGGGTTTTATGTATCCCAAGTGGGTCTCATACTACATAGCCAAGATATACAGGGAACTTATGATGCTCTTGCCGCATCTCCTGAGTTCTGGGTTTGCAGGTATGTGTAAATACACTTGGTTGATGCAAGGTGGGGATTGAGCCTTGGGTTCCTGCATGGTAAGTACTCTATTAACTGAGCTATATCTTCAGCTCATATTTACCTAAAGGACTCCAAGTTAACATCACACAGACACTTGCATTTCAAGGTAATTTTAGCACCATGCACAGTAAAAAGTTACGGAACCTGCAAAACTGTCAAAACAGAGGAGTGGGTACAGAAATGTGATACATATGTGCGGTAGAATTGTCTTCCTCCATAAACATGAACAAAGTTATGTTTTTATGTAAAACTGATGCAAAAGAAGACACCTACAGTTTAAGCCAGATTCAAAAAGAAACAGCATGTTTTTGCTCATAAGTGGTTCCTAGAATTTACATAGAACATAAAGTTGTATGAGCATGCGTGCATGAAAGTCAGAGAGAAACTGTTTAGGGACCAAAGTGAATTCACAGGAAGGAGAAATGTAGAACAGGGAGAATAGAGGTAAATGAGGGAATATTATGTACAATGGCCCATATGTACATGTTTGGAACGTCTTTATATAAAACTATCATGTACCATAAAGAAATATAAAGTTTTTAAATGAACTTAATATTTTAGGACAAATATGTTGACATATACTGTTTCACAAATAATTTTGTCAGCTTAACTATTTTTTAAAATTTTTTTATTGACAACTTCTATACTTACAGACAACAAACCATGATATTTTCCTCTCCTCCCCCATTCCCCTTCAGAACTCCATTCTCTGTCATATCCCCTCCCTCTCTCCATTAGTCTCTCTTTTAATTTGATGTCATCATCTTTTTCTCCTATTTTGAGGGTCTTGCGAAGGTATTGCTAGGCACTGCAAGGTCATGGATATCGAGGCCAATTTCTGTCTGGACAGTTGCATTGCAGGGAGTCATACCCTTCCTTTGGCTCTTACATTCTTTCTTCCCCCTGTTCTGCAATGGACCCTGAGCCTTGGAGGGTGTACAGAGATGTTTCAGTGCTGGACACTCCTCCATCCCTTCTTCTTAGCATTATGTTGCCTTTTGGGTCATCCCAGTGGTCATTGCTATCTGAAAAGAGAAGCTTGTCTAACCAGAAGTGAGAGTAGCATTAATATGTGAATATGAACATTACATGTAGTGCTTTCAGGGCAGTTTGTTGGGAATAATATATACATTTAGCCAGACAAGAGTAGGCTTTAAAAAAAAAAAAAAAGTAGGCTTTATACCCCTAAGGCTCATGACCTCCCCTGCCATATAGACTTTTGATTAGTTCCATACCAGGCTTGTATTCCCTCCCACAGAGAGGGCCTTCAGTCCTTAGGGAGCGGTTGGTTTCCCCAAGAGCAGACATGCCACTATTGTACCCGTTTGGTCATTGGGCCTGTCTGGCCAACTTGAATTTTCCAGTGTCCACTGTTTTTACCACTGATGACTTCTGTCTCCCACATGGCTGCATGCAGTGCAGCTTTTTCCAGCTTTCAGTTGGCTGGTCTACAGGGAGAAGGTTTTCTGATCAGCACCAGCTTGCCTTCTCAGTGACCTTGCCTCTCTGGCAAGAGATGTCTTCAGCAATAGGGTCTTACCATCTGTTTCTCAAGGGAAACCAAGGGCCTTGGCAATAGCCTTTAATGTTTTGGAGGATACAGGGACCTTCTTGGCCAAAAACTCACTGGAAGGTATCCCATTCTAGGCACTGAAAATTTTATAGTAACAATCTATAGCTTTTGGATGTTCCATTATTCAAAAAAGTAGATTTACATAAGTCTTATTCAGACTATCTTGAATTTTGATTGACCCTCACCCTGCCCTTCTTTTACACATTCTCTTCCTCTGGCCTTGCTTAGGCCTTTCCTCTCCCTGTAATCTGTTCTTCTACTAACATATATACAATACCATCCACTTAAGTCCTTCCCTCTCCTCCTCCCTTATAGCCTTTTACCAGCTTACTGGCTTCTGCTACCGATTTTTGGTTTCAGTTCACACACAGGTCCTGTACATTTGTAGCTAGGGTCCACATATGAGAGAGAACATGTGACATTTGGCTTTCTGAGCCTGGGTTATCTTACTTAGTATAAATCTTTCCAGATCCATCCATTTCCCTGCAATTTTCATAATTTCATTTTTCTTTACCACTAAATAGAACTCCATTGTGTAAATGTACCACATCTTTATTATCCATTCATCTGTGGAGGGATATCTAGGCTGGTTCCATTTCCTAGTTATTGTGAGTAGAACGGCAATAAACATGGTTGTGCAAGTATCTCTAAGGTAGTAAGAAGAGTCCTTTGGATATATGCCTAGGAGTGCTATAGCTGGATCATGTGGTAAATCTATTTTTAGCTGTCTCAAGAACCTCTACACTGTTTTCCACAATGGCTGGACCAGATTGCATTCCCACCAACAGTGTAGAAGTGTTCCTGTTTTTCTGCATCCATGCCAACACTTACTGTCTTTTGTTTTCTTGATGGTAGCCATTCTGACAGGTGTGAGATGGAATCTCAAAGTAGTTTTAATTTGTATTTCCCTGATGGCTAAGGATGTAGAACACTTTTTTTAGATGTTTATATGCCATCTATATTTCTTCTTCTGAGAACTCTCTATTTATTTCCATAGCCCATTTTTTAACTGGATTGTTTGATTTCTTATTGTTCTGTTTTTTGAGTTTGTATATTCTGGATGTTAATCCTCTGTCAGATGTATAACTGGCAAAGATTTTCTCCCATTCTGTAGGTTGTTTCTTTGCTCTATTCACAGTGTCCTTTGCTGTACAAAAGCTTTGTAATTTCCTGAGCTCCCAGTGGTTTCTTAGTGGTTTTTTTAAATTTTTTTTTTTTTAATTTTTGGAGAGAGACACAGAGAGAGACAGAGAGAGAGGGAGAGGGAGACAGAGAATGGGCGCGCCAGCAGTCTCTCAGCTGCTGTGAACGAAATCCAGATGCGTGCACCCCCTTGTGGTCAAGTGCGGCATTGCGCCCTTGCGTCACTTTGCATCTGGCTAAACGTGGGACCTGGAGATTGGAACCGGGTTCTTAGGCTTAGGAGGCAAGTGCCTTAACTGCTAAGCCATCTCTCCATCCCTCTTAGTGGTTTTATTCTCTGAGCAATTGTGGTTATATTCAGAAAGTCAAAGTGTTTCACCTACATTTTCCTGTAGCAGTTTCAGAGCTTCAGGTCTGATATTAAGGTTCCTGATCCACTTGGATTTGACTCTTGTGCGTAGAGAGATAAGGATCTATTTTTATCCTTTTGCATACAGATATCCAGTTTTCCTAGTACCACTTGTTGAAGAGGCTATCTTTTTGCCAATAAATATTTTTGGCATTTTTGTCAAAAATAAGGTGGCTGGATTAATATTTGGGTTTTCTATTCTCTTCCATTGATCTACATGCCTGTCCTTGTGTCAGTCCCATGCTGTTTTTGTTACTATTGCTTTGTAATATAACTTAAATTTTGGTATGGTAATACCACCAGCCTGATTTTTGTTGTCCAAAATTGTTTTGGCTATTTGAGGTTTTTTGTGCTTCCAGATGAATTTTAGAATTGTTTTTCTATTTCTGTGAAGAATGCTATTGGGATTTTACTGGGGATTGCATTAAATGCATTGATTGCTTTTGGTAAGATTGACATTTTCTTTATTATTTCTTCCCATTTACTGCTTCTTGGTTTTCCTTGTTCTTCTCTTTCCAAGGCCTTAAGGTGAAGCATTAAAGTGTTTACTTAGAACTCTCTAATTTCTTAATATATGCACTTAGAGCAATAAATTTCCCTCTTAGGACTGCCTTTATTGTGTCTCAATGGTTTTGGTATGTTGTATTCTCATCATCATTTGATTCTATGAACTTCTTGATTTCCTATTTTTTTTCTTCAATGACCCATGCATTGATCAATAGTGTAATGTTTAGACTCCATGGATTTCTGTATGCTCTGTAGTGTTTCTTGTTTTTGATTTGCAGTTTAATCACATTGTGGTCAGATAGCGTACAAGGGATTATTTCAATTTTCCTGTATTTGTTAAGATTTGATTTGTGTCCTATTATATGGTCTATTTTAGAGAATGTTCTATGTGCTGCTGAGAAGAATGTATATTCTGCCTCATTTGGATGGAATGTTCTGTATATATATATATCTGTTAGGTTCATTTGTTCCATGACATCATTTAATGCAGATATCTCTCTGTTTATACACAAATACAAAATACTGTACATTTTACTATTTAACAGGCTTAACTGTTAAGGCACTTGCCAGTGAAGTATAAGTACCCAGGTTTGATTCCCCAGAACCTATGTCAGCCAGATTATCATGGTGGGGCACATGCCTTTGCCATGACTAGAAGCCCTGGAATATCCATTCTTTCTCTCTCTCACTGTCACTCTATCTCTATGTCTCGCTATCTCTCAAATAAATAAATAAATTCAAAAAATCCCAAATGACAACAAATGTTGGTGAGGGTGAGGAAGATGAACCCTCATTGACTGCTGTCCCGAGTATAAACTTGTACAGTCACTATGGAAATCACTATAGAGGTTCCTCAAAAATCTAAAACTAGGTCTACCATTTAACTCACCTATACCACTACTGGTCATTTTCCCTGAAGATTCTACTCTTTACTCTAGAGAGGCTTGTTTAGCCATTATAGATGCTTGACATATCTCAATTGGGTGTAACTAGGGGTATGTGACTTGTTTCTTGTCATTATTACTTAGCACCATCCCACCTAGGATCCCAAAAACCTGTTGTAGGAGGGTGGCCACCTAGAGTGGTGGGTAAGGAAAGCCCACCATCCTTGCTACTTCTATGAAATGGGTCAATTTGCTTGACCTGGCTGAGACCCTGATGCCGTTTGGTGTGTCCCACCCTCTTGCTCTGGGAAATGCTCCTTTTCCCTTCTTCTAGAGATGCCCACACTTCTCCTATACTCTGAGTGCACAAGTGAATTTATCATGGTGTGTGAAGGTGCTCTGCTCATTGAAATATGTTTGTTTTTATTTGTGATAACTTTGTGCTTTTAGTTCCTCAGGCAACTGCACTTCTTCCAAAAAATGTAGTCTCTCTCTCTCTTTTTGTGTGTGTGTGTGTGTGTATGTGTGTGTGACACAGCATTTATTATGGAGGCCAGAGGACTTAAAAGAATGTATGCTTCATTTTCCTTTCTATTTTTAAAATATATTTCATTTTTATTTATTTATTAGAGACAGCGAGAGGGAAAGAGAGAGAGAGGGAGAGTAAGAATGGGCACGCTGGGGCCTCTAGCCACTGCAGACAGACTCCAGTCGTGTGCACCACCTTGTACATCTGTCTTATGTGGGACCTGGAGGATCGAACCAGGGTCCTTCGGCTTCGCAGGCATTTGCCTTAACCGCTAAGCCATCTCTTCAGCCCCTGTGCTACATTTTCTTTGACACAGGATCTCTTGCTGTTAGGAGTGAATTTTCAGACAGCAAACAAATGTCTGAGTAGCTGGCCCATAAGCTTTAGTTTCTCCTGGATCCTTCTCCCATTTGTGCAGGCATAATGGGATCACAGATGCATGTGCCACTTTAGATATGGCTTTACATGGGGGCTGAGGAATTGAACCTGAGCTAGTAGGTTTGTAAACCAAATATATTTTTAATATTTTATTTTTATTTATTAGAGGGGGGAAAGAAGGAGAGAGAGACAGAGAGAGAGAGAGAGAGAGAGGGAGAGAATGGGTGCACTATGGCCTCCAGCCACTGCAAACAAACTCCAGATGCATGGACTGCCTTATGCATCTGGATTACATGGGTCCTGGGAAATCAAACCAAGGTCCTGTGGCGTGGCAGGCAAAAATCCTTAACCACTGAGCCATGTCTCCAGCCAAAACCAAGTGTCTTTAACCACTGGTCAATCCCTCAGATACCCCAAACAGTCTTATTTCTACTTTTTTTGTCCTGTAAACATGATTTTATATATCTACATAAAATCTAGGATTAGTATATGAGGCAAAACATAAACAGGATTTGTATTTCTGAGCCTCACTTATTTTTCTCAATATAATAATTTACAGTTGCCTATTTTTCTGAAAATATGACTTTATTCTTCATTATGGCTAAAAAAAACTTCATTGAGTCCATTGTGTTTTTGGGTATATATATCTTTATTTATTTATTGATGGACATAAAATTCAGTTTTGTCTTTTGACTCTTGTGAATGTTCTTGCAGTGATCATGGACGGGTGTGCACTTATGTCTGTAGAATGCTGGATTTGGACATACACATAGGACATACACATACACAATGTGGTAGCTCTGTCTGTATATATTTGAGAAAAAGTTTCCTATATCTCAGGACACTCTCAACCTGCTGCATAGCCTAGGATGACATAAAACTTCTCATTATTCTGCCTTAGCTGCTGAGTGCTAAGATTGCAGGAATATGCAAATAGACATGGTTTGTGTAAAGATGTGGATGGAAATTTGGGATTTCATTTCTTAATTATCTGAGTGAGTGCGAGACAGAGGAAAAGAGAGATAGAGAAGGAGAGGGAGAGAGATAGAAAGAGAATGGGCACTCCAGGGCCTCCAGGTGCTACAAATGAACTCCAAACAAATGTGACACCTTATGCATCTGGTTTACATGGGTCCTGGGTAGTCGGACTTGGGTCCTTTGGCTTTGCAGCAAGAACCTTAACCATGAGATAATCTCTCCAGCCTGAACATCAGCATTTCTACTTGCTAGTTTGATACTGTGATATCTGAGCTGTATTGCCAGCCCATATTTACGTAAAGATCTCTGTGCCAAGAAATCACACAGATACTTGCATTTTAACGTTTATTTTAGCACCGTTAACAAATGAAAGTTAGGGTACCAGCATAGTGGTCAACAACAGAGGCGAGTGTAAGGAAATGTTGTACATATGTGCAACAGAATTGTTTTCAACCATAAAGACAAAGTTATATTGTCTGACAAAAATGAAAGCAAACAGAGATAATCAGGGTAAGTCTGTCTCAGAAAGAATAATACTGAGTTTTCACTCCTATGTAGTTTCTAGAATTGACACAGACACAGAAAGTTATGTAGGCATGCTTGACAAGAAAGTGGGAGATGAACTGTTTATGGAACCCAGGGGCATACACAGGATGGAGAAGAGTGGAAAAGGGAGGGTATGGTGTATGAGAGGATATACTCAATGTACCAAATGTACTTCTTATTTTTTAGAAATGTTTATTTATTTGAGAGAAAGAGAAAGGCAGAGGCAGAGACAAAATAGAGATACAGTCTTGGAGTCAGTTTCACATTACTGGCAGAAAACACGCAATGGAGAACAGCTTCTGGGAAAAAAGGAGTTTATTTTGGATTACAGACAAGAGGGGAAACTCCATGATGGCACAGGGAAAACTATGGCATGAACAGAGTGTGGACATTGCCTCCTGGGCAATACCAGATGGACAATGACAACAGGGAAGGTTGCCCTAAACGGGCAAGAGGAAGCTGGCTCTAATACCCATAAGCTCATCCCTAACAATGCACTACTCAAGGTGTGTTAATTCCCAAATTGCCACCAGCCTGAAACCTAGCACTCAGAATACCACGTTTATGGGGGACACCTGATTCAAACCACCACATTCTGCCATTGCCACCATAAACTGATAACCATATATGATGTAAAATAGAGTGAATTCCTCCAACTTCAGAAGCCCCATATTTTTTTCTATCCCAATGATTTTCAAACATTCCCATAGTCCAGCATCTTTTAATTGAGCCAGAATACCAAAAAGAAAAATTAAAAAACACCATAGTTTCACGCAATAAACATTCACACTCTAAAAAACAGCATTGGGCAGAGCAAAGAAATATTCAACCAACATAAGATTAAACCGGACAACATCAAAGTCTATAGGTCCAAGTCCAACAACTCTGAACAGTGAAAAGTTTGGGATTCCAATTCTGCCCCTTGAGCTACACTGCTCACTGTCCCAGAAAACTTCCTGTGGTGCCAGCAGCTCTCCTTGGCAGCCATCTCCTAGTTCTGGCATCTCAATTTGGTCTCCACTGCAACCCACAGTTCTTCGTCATGGCTCCCTTGGGCTTCAGATAGGTAATTCAAAGGGCCTGCGTCACAATACCCATGGCCTTTTCCAGAATGCAAAACCTTGTTGCAAATTCAATTGACCCTCTCTTTCCTACATTTGTTATACTCCCTAACCCCAGGTGGGCTCCAGTTTGTTAATCCAGGGAGGAATAAAGCAATCCTTAAAGAACAGGAAACTCCTTCAGCATTCATGCCCCTAACAATGTCTGCATTCTACCTGTTGTCCCACTACAGGTCAACTGCCCCAATCTCAATGGTTGAAATCTTTCATACAATTGCAGCTGAAGAAGCAGAAGATTTTGCCCAAAGTTTTCATTTATTTCAGTGCCATGTACCTCTGCTCATAGCAGTCCATTTGTATACATTCAAGCTTGCACAAGTTCTCAGAATGCAGGAATAACAGCAAGCCCCTCACAATACTGCTTCTAGCCCAGAGCCTACAAAGTTCTTTCTCACTCTCATAAGACAAACGTCACAGTCCATAGTTCTTACTCTTACCAGAACAGTCCATCAATCTGTGCTTACAGAACTGCAAGGTATCACTTAGGCCAGAATTTCAAATCCTTCCACGTTTCTTCTTCAAAAACGAGCTCCAAAAGGCCAAAAGCCCCACAGCCAGGTGTCTAGCAGCAGTGATCCTGCTTGTCAGTACCCACCTTACTGTTGTTACACACTCAAGAGTGTGCTCAATGATGGCAAGGGAAAACGATGGTATGAGAAGAGGGTGGACCTTACCTCCTGGACAACATCAGATGGACAACAGCAACAGGAGAATGTGCCACACACTCACAAGAGGAACTGGCTATACCACCCATAATCCCGCCCCCAACAGCACACTGCCTCTAGGAGGTGTTAATTCCCAAATCACCATCAGCCTGGACCCTAGCCTTTAAAATACCCAAGTTTATGGTGGACATGTGAATCAAACCACTCAGACAGAGAGCAAGTTTTGGCGAGCCAGGACCTCCTGCCACTGCAAATGAACACTGGATGCCTCTGTCCCCTTTAGTGTCTGGCTGTGTCCAGGTACTGGGAAATCAAATCCAGGCTTTGCAGAGCAGTGCCTTTAACATCAGAGCCATTTTTCCAGCCAAAATGCTTTTTAGACCATGTCCTCATGTAACAACCATGTACTGTTATGAATGTTACCATACATAAAAGGAAAAATTTCAAGAAAAATTAATCATTTTAGTACACATATGTGGGTCAGCCTAATTCATATATAATTTTATTACGTTTAACTATTAAATAAATATTAGTTGAGTTTGACTTCATACCATACACATTTTAGAAGATATGTTACCTACAAATCTAAGATAAATAAAATTAAGGGTCTGACAAATGCCTGAAGTGACTCTTCTCATCTATTAAGCAGTTCAAGTACATTTTTTCTAACAATTTTCTGTATATCCATGTGTTTATCTACTTACAGATTACTCTATATATGTACATATCTATACATATCTATGATCAAAGTCTAAGTATCCATGGCTATATATGTCCATAACTGTGTGGGAATTAACTTGGTGACCAATGTGTACAATACTATAGTTGCTCTTATATCATATAACCATAGTAATCAGAAATTTCCATATCCTTTTCTCTCTGAACAAAATACTGTACTCTGCCCAGAGCAGTGTACTGGGCAGCGTTCTCGCGCTCTCGCTGAGCCTGCCTCTTCATGGCCTCGCGCTCTGGCCTCTGCTCATCTGTGATGGGGGTGGACTCCACTGGCCCCGGGAAATCGACTTTCCTCCATGGAATTGGCTGGCGGCTGAAGTCTTCCAGGAGATACTGGGAGTTTGCCTTGGGAGGTGAGTGGGCCTTGGTCGGGGCAGTGGAAACAGGCTCCTTGTGCAGAGAAGTGCAGCATGAGGTCTTGTAGGGAGCTGGCCTACAGGCAGCAGACTGAGAGACCCTAGGCTGGGCAGGGTGGTTGAAACCTGGTCTAGGGAGACTGCTGGAAACTGGCCCAGCTGGTTTGGTGGCACCAATGAAAGTTGTACTGGCAGGAGCTGGCTGTGATGGATTGACTGCAGGCGGCTGAGCTGAGTTAGAAGGAGGCCTGGCAGGGTCAGGTGCTGGGGCCCTCTGTGAAGCCACAGGATGTGGCCTTCTGGACACATGGCGAGCTTGAGGCTTGTCCAGGCTAAGAAAGGGTAAAGGCACTAACTTGACCTTCCCAGGTGGGGGCAGCTCACACAGGGAGGGAGAAGGACACTCTGTGCCAGCACTGCCCTCTGGTTTCTGTCCTTTGCCTTGGGTTTTCTCAGTACCTGCCTCCTGGCATGGGACATGCAGCCCTGATTTGAGGGCTGGGGATGGTTTGAGCTCTTTGGTGCAGCGTGTATGGCCCAGAGCCCGGCAGGACGAGAGCCCTGTTTTCTGCTCCGTCTTCTTCCCCAAGGTGTGGAAGACCTGCACTGACTCCAGCATGTGCAGGCCCAGGGAGCTGCGAGGCTTTTTGAAGAACCCTTGGCAGAGCTCAGGAGGATGGCCCTTCCTCCTCTTGGCCCTGGGAATGGCCGGCTTCCCTTCTGCCTTTGCTTTGCCCCCTGACTGCTTTGGCTCTTCACTTTTCTTGGACTTGTTTCCTCTGGGCCTTTTGGTCTTTTCATGCGCAGGCTCCTTAGCTTTCCTGGACCTGCTGGATGCAGCTTTCTGAGCTCTGTGGTGGGGATGTTTGGCTGTGATGTCAGGAGACCTGTCGCTGGCTGAAGCCCTGCCCGCAACCACTTCTTCCTCCACCAGGCCCTCGTCTTGGGGTTGGATTTCGGCATCAGGAGCTTTGTCAATTAAATAGGACACTTCCTCCTCTTCCTTCTGATCCAGACCTGGGAGGCCCTTGATGACAGTGGTCTTTTCCTGCACCTCATTCCCATCTCTGGTTCTGGAAATTTTGGTGTTGTTTGGTGCTGGAATGTCACACGAATCTGTCAGGGGGCTGAAGAGCTGGGGAAGCCAAACATCTTCCACCAGAATGCTCGTGTCTGCCAAAACATTGCTGGATGCCAACACTTGCTCCAGTGCCCAGTGGTCCTCAAGACTTGGGCTGTTCTCTTCCAAGTCTGCATGTAGAGAACCAGGAGTGTTCCTTTGGCTCATGGGTTCAGTGGGGGAACCGAAGTCACAAGTATTAGGCATTTTTGAAGGGAGGAGTAGAGGATCTTGTTGCTTGTCTTTTGAAATCAGGTAGGCATCCAGAGGTTGTGAGAGCTCAGTTTGGATATCATCCAAATTCTCATTCTCTGCTTGTTTAGCACAGGGAGCTGGAGGCAAGGCCAGGAAATGAGAAGGGCTTTGAAATGGAGATCCAGAAACCTCCCAACACTCAGATGATGGCTTACTCTCCAATGTGGAGGATTTGACTAGTTCTGCAGTCTGTGGCAGGCAGAATGTCTGCCTTTGACTTTGCAATCCCTGGGATGTTTCCAATCTCAGGTTGGCATCCATGTCCTGAGAGTCTGCCATCGCTGTAAAGGAATCAAAAGAGGGACGTCAGTCCTGGGAGGTGAGATGCTGCCCTTAGGTCCACCCCTCACTACAGTCAGGAGCCTGCCCACAGTGGCAGGCATTGCCTGAGCTCCTCTTCAGCACCATGGACAGGATCCTGACTTGGCTTGTTGGTTGTTGGTGCTGGGGATCATGTGAGGCTTTTTTTTGTTGGGTTCCCTTGTATTTCATGGTGGTATTGTAAGTGAAAGAATTCAAACAGTATGAAATCTTTTGGCTTTAGGGCCTAACTCAGAAGTAGAATACTCGCCTCTATACTCTATATTCTTGGCCTTTTTGTCTTCAGTAGGAACATGAAGAAAGAAAAAGTTTTGAGATGACTAGCATTCTAATTTGGGGACCGTGACTTACTCTACTGAGTGTGTAAGCACATGTTACTATGCAGAGAGACAGTAGAGCTCTTCCTGATGAATTCCATGAGCATGGACAGTCTGAGTCTCGTTGTTTGAAACCGACACTTGAATGTAAGGCCTTAACTTGTGGTGAGATTTTAGAATACCACATGATTACTGCACAAGTAGTGTTGAAGTGTCATTCTCAGAGAAAAGGTGTCGATAAGAAGGGGAAGGGGTGAAGTATGGGCACAGAGGGGGACTGATGTGCTCTGATAAAAGGTGTGACTGCAGTGTGCTCTTGATAGTGTCTTGAATGCAACGTGGATGGTCATTACAGCATCCTGCATTACCAACCTGTGTAGAATCCCACAATGGTGTGTGTGGAGGGAGAGCAGGAATTAGATGTCAAGATTCATATTTTCTCATCTGTGGACTCACCAAAAATTTGATGGTCCTTTTTGATTTCTGTGTTTATTATGTTATGAGAGAGAGGAAGAGGCAGAAAGACTATGGGTGTCCCAATGCCTCTAGCCACTACAAAGGCACTCCAGATGGATGCGCCACCGTGTGCATCTGACTTAAGTGAGTAGTGGGGAACCAAACCTGGGTCCTCAGGATTTGAAGGCAACCACATTAACTGCTCAACCATCTTCTCAGCACTTCTCTCTTCTTTTGAACACTTGTTCTTTTTTTCCTGTGTGTTTGTACTCACCTTGACAGCTCATTTCTGGGATGCACTGAACAGGCGCAGAATAGTGGACTGTAGAGATGGGCACCGTTGATGGGACACTTGTGGGGGGAATCTCCCTCAGCACCATCACATTTTGTGATTGAGGGGCACAGGCCCCACCTCCTCCATGTGTGCCAGAGATACAGGATTGCAGGCACGGGCCAACTTCCCCACACAGCCAAGGCCCTGGGGTGTTTGGATCATAATAATAGACCTGACTGCCTCCCTGGTAGGGAAGAGACAGGCCATGGGTATGGTGTTGAATGTGACAACTTGTCTGTTGAACAAGTCTGCCATGCACTGTTGGGTACACAGGGACAATGGTATAGGCATGGGAAGTCTCACCATACTGGGCTGCCATAGACATTGAAGTATCTGATGTGCCCTGATCAAGGATTGTCACCATGGCATGCCCAAGGGAAGATGTTCTGCCCCCAGTGCTTCCTGAGACCTGCCATTGCAAGGCACCTGAAGAAGAGGTAGCTGACATGGAGAGGTGGCTCTGACCAGGGAACCTGGCCAACATGTTTGTGCCAGGATGTTGGTAAAGATAAGCACTCCCTGGGAGGGGCTGGAGAGAAGCCCCAGAGCCTGGTGGCAGGAGCCATGCTGAGCTGACGGCTGGAGCAGAGGCTCTGGAGAAGGTGCACACACTTCCTGTTAGGGAAGGGGCATTGCTCACCACAGGAACAGAGAGCGGCTGGGCTCTCGTGGGTGCTAAATAGACATTCTGGAAATTTTCTGTAGGAAGCAGGAAAACAAAGATAAAAAATGATGAGATTGAGAAATGTTGTATGAGGAACAGAATTATCTCTTTGTTGTTCAGATCAGAGGCCTAAAATATAATTCCATGGAATTCCCAAACCTCAGCAGTTTAGGATGGTAGAACGTTCTGGAGCAGGTGGCATTTTCTGCTGCCTCTTCTCCTAAGGTGGCCATGCAGACCCCTGTGGTCTGGCTCAAGTATCATCGCCTTGGCTAGAAGTAGTCCTCTCCTTGCCATGTGCTGCATGTAGCCTGTACCTGCTTTAGTAATGTCTCCTGTCTCTGTTCTAACTGAAGGCATTGAGAAGTCTGTGCTCCTTAGGGAGTGAGGGTCAGGAGGGCAGACTGAATATTGCATGTTCTCCCATGTTATTGTCAGCACCAGCTTGCCACCCCCTCCTCACTCCCTTGGCAGGACATGATACTGTGATGGAAAATCAGAAACAGGGAGTCATCGAACCTTTTTGTCTGGACAGGGCCTGACTCTGTACTTCATACTGTCCCATAGCTCTTTCTGTAGCCCAGATTGATCTCAGACTCCTGCTATCCTTGTGCCTCATCCCCTGATGACAGGTGTTCAGGCACAAGCCACAGTATCAGGACAACATCAAGAGACTACAGCGCGGGTCATTGCCATCTTTCACGCCTCATTTGCCTGTAGGTTCTTTGCCACTGACTAGAGTTCACTTACAGCACAGTGCAGGTCGCAAGTGGGAAGGTCTCCTCTACCCTCTTCAGACTGACTTCTGGTCCTAGTTCTAAATGGCTCCCTGACAGTTTCCCATGGAATACTTTTTGGAAAAAAAGGTTAGCTTTCTGAGGTTCATCTTACTCATTGAAATAGTTGGGTGTAATAGTGATTGCTAATACCAGAACAAAAGAAACATAGAGTATGATTACCCACAGGAGAATAGAATAAGTTCTGGAAAGATTGACCCAAATGAGAAACAGTATTTCTGATAAATGAAATTGTGTGTGTGTGTGTGTGTGTGTGTGTGTGTGTGTGTGAAAAATTTGGGTATACACCAAGCTTCAAATTTAAGTCATATATGGCATTCTTTTAGCATACATGGAATTTTCTCAAATTGAACATTATCTATGTTAGTAAATATAAGAAATGAAGGACATTTATCAATGCAAGATACTTCTTAAAAATTTTTTATTATTTATTTATTTTTTAAGAGAGAGAGAGAGACAGAGAGAGATAGACAGAGAGGGAGAGGGAGACAGAAATGGGTGCGCCAGCAGTCTCTCAGCTGCTGTGAACGAAATCCAGATGCATGCACCCCCTTGTGGGCAAGTGAAGCATTGCGCCCTTGCCTCACTTTGCATCTGGCTAAACGTGGGACCTGGAGATTGGAACCGCTGGACATTGGAACCAGCATTCTTAGGCTTAGCAGGCAGGCGCCTTAGCTGCTAATCCATCTCTCCAGCCCACAAGATACTTTTGAATAGAAATATACATATAAATATATAAAATATTTTCCCAATAGGCATGCTGATACATACATATAATACCAGCACAATACCTGGAAGATTGGCTTCACTTTGAAACCATCACGAGGTGAGCCATTGAGTCCTAGAACAGTCTGAGATGTGAGACCCTACATTAAAAAAAAATCCAAGCACATATTTCTAACTTAGTAGATTCATTTCTTTTCTAAAGTAGTTGCATTAGAAAAGAAACATCTTCATTGCCGAACACTGTACTGTGTGAAATGAGCTAGTTCAGCTCTTGGAATGAGTTGCTGTCCTGCGAATAGGGTTAAGTGCAGCAAGTTCAAACTTTCCTCGTTTTTGTAATCTAACAAGATGTACAACTTAGTACATTCTTTTCATTTCTAATGTAGTTTCTATAGAAAAGAAACATCCTCATTGCCGAACACTGTACTGTGTGAAATACACTAGTTCAGCTCTCGGAATGAGTTTCTTTCCTACGAAGAGGATTGATTGCAGCAATTTTCAGTATTGAACAGCATTCAACTTGCAAACCTACCTCTATAGTCTCCTGAGTATCTGGGATTGAAGGCACAGTCACCCCACCTGGATTACTTTGGAATAAATGCCTGTTAGCATGTGTACTCAGAGAAGCACTACCTGTACAGGAAGCAGCAACATCCACTGCATGTGAACATATGGGTACCAGTAATTTGTACAAACAGATATTTCAGGGAAACTGCTATGAAGCTGGGCACCTGTACCAGCAGAGCGCACAGTACTGAAGAGAACAAGGGCTGAAGTACAGGTGTTAGAGGCCTGTCTGGGCTACATAGGGATAACTTGGGAAAATAAAACAAACCCACAAGATAGCATGGTGCATAGTACGGAATAAAAATGTAGTGTCAAGTTACTCATTATGTGCTCATTCATATCTCTCTGAACATTATCCACAATGTAACTGCTGTCAGTTTTATTGGGAAGATATTTTGCTTTGCATAGGCATACTACAAGCAGTTAGAATACTTAGTGGGGATTGTGAAGCTTTCATTCTCAAAGACTAGGTTTTCAATCATTGTCTACATAAAGGGAAGCTGTTATACTAAACCTGAGAAAAACTTTGCAGGTTGAACATAATTAAGAGTTTTAGGGACTGGAGAGAAGGATCAGCAGTTACATGTGCTTGCAAAATCTTATGCCTCAGTTTCAATTCCCCAGTAGCCTTGTAAATCCAGATGCATAAAGTGGTACATGCACCTGGAATTCCTTTGCAGTGGCTAGACTCCCTGGAATGTCCATACTCTCTCTGACTCTCTATCTCTCTGTCTCTGTCTTTCATCCCTCTGGCAATTAATAAATAAATAAAATATTTTACTAAAGTGTCAACAGTTTATATTATCTTGTTTTATTTATTTATTGTATCAGCTGGATTATGAAGCAGTGCTTGCATGTGTTCAGCTTACACTGCAACACTGAGTTCAACCTCGAAGGTCCAAAATATCTCTGTAAAAAAGGATAGGGCTGCCATGCTGGTTGTAGGTAAGCACTGAATTGGAGATGTGATGCTTGACCTTTGCCTTTCACTCATTTCATTCTTTTCATCTCAGGTCTGAAAATCATTAATGATCTGACTAAGTAAATACTCTGTCTTAGGAAGAAAACTTCTAGAATGGTGAAAAGGTGGTTTTTCCTTGAAACCTACTTCTTTTTTTAATTTCATCTTATTTTATTTACTTATATTGAAAGGGAAAGACATGCAAATAGAGAGAGAATAGGTTAATAGGGCCTGTAGCCACTGCAAATAAACTCCAGACCCATGTGTTACCTTGAGTATCTTGGCTTGTGTGGGTACTGGAGAATTGAACCTGGTCCTTAGGCTTCACAAGCAAATGCCTTAACCACTAAACAATCTCCCTAGCCAGAAACCTACTTCTGATACATTCTTAACAGCTTCCATGGATTTTGAAAATCAGATTAGGAAAACAGTGGTACCTCTATTTTCCAAACCTGTGTATAATCCATCTATTTAAGAGCTTATAGAAGAATCAAAGTTTTATCCAGCCCAGGATGGTTGTACTTTGTGGTATAGTGTGGCTTTGATCTAGTGGTGGTCTCTGTGCCGATGCCTCCTGTATGGTGGGATTACAGAAATGAACCTCTATACTAGGTAACAATGATTTCTAAACTTATTTCTAAAATGTTCCCGTTCCAAGCAGCATGTTCTCAGTCCACAGTCAATAGACTCCAAACCGAACGACCAACGGCTTCTTCTCTAACTACCTGCCATTCTGAGTCATACCCTGTCCTAACCTTAGCTGCCTTCCTAGCCCACTGATCTAGCCAGTCACAAAAGACACTGTCCCTTGTCCTTCTCTGAGCACATTTCATCTTGTAGTCTCTATATGGGTTTGAAATCTCAGGCTGTCTTCCACCTTCCATCCCAATTACCTGTCTATTTCCCGGGAACATCTCCATGCTCTGCAGTTCTTCCATGCTTGTACTCTCCTTCCTCATTTCTGTGTTTTCTTTACCCTCCATTCCTGTGGCTTGTGCTTCATGGAACAGTTCCAATCTTTCTTCCACAATCCCTGACTTACTAGAGGCCTCTCCTTTCCTCCTCTCTTACTCTTTGTCTTTTCAGCTTGGTGACATACAAAACTTCAAACCATGTCAATATTAATTGTTTTTACGTCATTTGTTGTTATTTTTTTGAAAGATTCTTATAAATCCTAGGCTGGCCTAAAAGTTACTGTGTAGCTGAGGCTGGCCTTGGACTCCTGATTCTCCTGCTGCCACATCTCAAGGATGGGATTATAATCATTTCCCACCATACTTGGTGTCACTGGCCCCTCTTTTTTAATTTAATGTTTTTATTGGCAACTCTATACTTACAGACATTAAACCATGATATTTCCCTTCCATCCCCCCATTCCTCTTCAAAACTCCACTCTCCATCATATCCCCTCCTTATCTCCATTAGTCTCTCTTTCAATTGGAAGTCATCATCTATTTCTCCTATTATGAGGGTCTCGTGACAGTATTGGCTAGACACTGAGAGGTCATGGATATCCAGGCCAATTTGAACAGCACTGCATTGAAACACTGCTGTGGAAATATCAGTGGCATCAGCCTGTTACAGAGGAAACATCTACGTACATAGTGTTAGTTTTCCACACACTCAGTCATTTGGTTTGTTTCTGTTGACACAAACACTTTCAAGATGTCTCTGAGGTCATTCTCTACACACATGGCCCTTAACCATCTATAGTACAAAAGGTCTAGAGCCACCTTAGTCTGTTATTCTCATGTGGCAGAGAAAGACGCATAGTGTGAGAGAGTAAATGATGTGTCTAAAGTCACAGACCTCGTGAACATGAACACTCAAACTGCACTTAGGATCCATGTTCAGTACTTTCCCCATGATTGCAGGCTATTTTGACTATGCTGAATATAGGGGTGTGTGTCTTCTAATAAAATCAAACTTAACCAGTTTCTCTTCTTACCTGACATAGTCAGAGGAGAAGTTATATCATTTCCAGACACAAGGGATTTGGATACAGTACTTGCACTTTTCTGGGAACCAGAAATCATCTGCACATGTGTCCAGTATGAAGGACACTGTTAACTGGTCACTGGCCAAATTTGTTTACAGATAGCTCCATGGAAACCTCAAGATTCTACCAGGTGGTGATTGGTTGAGAGGGAGAATGATGTCATATGCTGGTTGTAGCCAATAGGAAGGTCAACTTCTCAGTCAAAAGACAGGATTTGGTGGAGAGAATGGGATTTTATCAATGTCCCATGTAACCAAGACCTTGGCACGTGCATGTCCACAAGGCAGACCTGATGGTCCTTCTTCCCCTGGCTCTTAGTTTGTGGAATACAACCCCATGTTTCCAATAAATGCTCATGAAAAAAGTGATTTGTACTTTGCCTGGGTCATTTCACTTTCCAGTGGATCAGCAGCAGCAGTCTATGGTTATAGGTACAGCTGGCATCCTAGGGGAAGAAGGAAAGAGACTAGAGTAGGCTGAGGAAACATGGTTGTTCTGAAACCATTTCAGTTGACCTTATTAGCGATTTGATGGCAGCTCTGAAGGACAGAAGATGGATGAAAGAGCACTTCTTCCTGGTCTGAAGAGCACAGTGAAGGTCATCACATGCACCTTGCAGGGATGATGAGGACCAAGGCTCTTCTCTTTTGTTTCTTCTCCTTGTCTTCTCCCTTCCTTGGGCTGCCCAGGGTCACTTTGGACTCATATCTCTTGCTATTCCCTTCCAGCAGGTCTTGTGGTTTTTTTGATACAGGGTCTCACTAAATACTCCTTGCTGGGATGGAACTCATAATTCTTCTGACTCACCCTTGTGAAAGCTGGATTTATATGCATGCACCACCATGGCCAGCTTGGAATGTTGTGTCAAAGGCAGGACATGAGGGACACAGAGAGAAAGAGGCAGAGAGAGAGAGAGAGAGAGAGGGAGAGAATGGGAATGCTAGGGCCTCCAGCCACTGCAAATGAACTCCAGATACATGCACCACTTTGTGTAACTGGCTTACGTGGGTCCTGGGGAATCAAACCTCGAACCAGGGTCCTTAGGCTTCACAGGCAAGTGCTTAACCACTAAGCCATCTCTCCAGGCCCTAACACATTTTTTCTGATAGATGTTACAGAACAATTTCCTTATTAAAACAGTGGGAAGAGACGGGCGTGATGGCGCATGCCTTTAATTCCAGCACTAGGGAGGCAGAGGTAGGAGGATCACCAAGAGTTCAAGGCCACCCTGAGAATCCAGAGTGAATTATAGCCTGGGCTAGAGTGAGACCCTACCTTGAAAAACAAAAACCAACAACAACAACAACAACAAAAATAAGTGGGAAGGACATCCTCGGCCACTAGAGTAAACTGATGTGCCCCTCTAATGGACCACAGGGACCACCTGGAGGGAGAGAGGGATAAGTTGTTAAAGGTGCTTGATTACAAAGCCTGCTGGCATTAGTTTGATTCCTTAGTACCCACATGAGACCAGATACACAAAGTGCCACATGCATCTGGAGTTTCTATCTGGCAGTAAGAGCTATTGACACACGTATACACACACCATCTCCCTCCCCCGCCTCCTTCTGTACCCTCTCCCCATCTCAAATAAATACATAAACATATTTTAATGAACAGACCACCTTCACAAACCATGAGAAGTTCACTTGTGCTCTCAGAGTATAAGAGAAGTGTAGGCATCTCTAGCAAGATGAGAAAAGATGCATGTGCCCCCTTGTGCATCTGGCTTACGTGGGTCCTGGAGAATAGAACCACGGTCCTTAGGCTTCAGAGTCATGTGCCTTAATTGCTAAGCCATCTGTTCAACCCCTATTCTTGCTATTTTTAAGAAATGTTTATTTGTTTATTTATTTGAGAGAATGAAAAAGGAGAAAGGCAGAGGCAGAGACAAAATAGAGATACAATGTTGCTGTTAGTTTCGCATTGCTGGCAGAAAACACACAACCAAGAGCAGCTTGTGGGAAGAAAAGGGGTTTATTTTGGATTACAGACATGAGGGGAAGTTCCATGATGGCAGGGGGAAATAATGGCATGAGCACAGGGTGGACATCACCTCCTGGCCAACATCAGATGGACAATAACAACAGGGAAGTTTGCCCTAAATGGTCAAGAGAAAGCTGGCTATATCACCCATAAGCTCGTGCCCAGCAATACACTGCTCCAGGCGGTGTTAATTCCCAAATTGCTATCAGCCTGCAACCTAGCATTCAGAATACCTAATTTTATGGGAGACATCTGAATCAAACCACGACATTCTGTCCTGGCCACCATAAACTGACAGCCATACATGATGTAAAATGGAATGAATTCCTCCAATTTCAAAATCCCCATAGTTTGTAATCTATCCCAATATTCTTCAAATATTCCTATAGTCCAAAATCTTTTAATTGAGCCAAAATACCCCCCCAAAATAAAAAAAAAACCACAATTGCACAGGATAGACATTCACATTCTAAAAGATGGCATTGGGCAGAGCAAAGAAATATTCAACTAATTTAGGATTTAAACTGGGCAAACATCACTCTCTGTAGCTCCAAGTCCAACAACGCTAACCAGTGACAAGTCTTTGGGATTCCAATTCTGCCCCTCGAGCGAGGCTACTCACGGTCCCGGACAATATCGCCGGTGCCAGCAGCTCTCCTTGGCAGCCATCTCCCAGTCCTGGCATCTCAATTCGGTCTCCACCACAATGCACGGTTCATCATCATGGCTCCCTTGGGTTCCAGATAGGTAGTTCAACAAGCCTGCTTCACACTACACACAGTCATTTCCAAAATACAAAACTGTGTTGCAAATTCAAATGACTATTTTCCTTCATTTGTTATACTCCCTAACACCAGATGGGCTGCTAGTTTGTGAATCAAGGGAGGAATAAAGCAGTCTTTAAAGAACCAGGCACTCCTTCAGCATTCATGCCCCTAACAGAGGTTGGCATCCCAGGACAACCAGGTGTGTGGGTGCAGAAAAGTCAGATCCATGTGCATGTTTGGGTTCCTGTGAGCAATGTGTCAACACAGGTAGCCTCATTCAGTGTTAACAGTACAGACAGCTAGACAGTCCATATGCTGCTGTGTATTTCTCCCTGTTGAGGATAAAAGAAACTTAAATGTGTTTTCTCATTGTGTTTTCCCTCCTTTATCTAAGTCGTCCATTAGTCTCTTTGTGGGCTAGAGTCCTTGGCCTGTCGGTTTTCTCTTTCTCTCCCTCTCTCTCTCTGTCTCTAATAAATAAATTAATAATTAAAGTAAATTTAAAAATCACATAACAGCAAATGATGATGGTGTGGGAAAGAACAGCCATCAACTTCCGTTGTCAGGAGTATAAACTTGTACAGTCACTATGGAAATCAATATGGTGGTTTCTCAAAAACATATAACTGGATCTACCATGTAACTCAGCTATACAACTAATTGTCATATATCCTAAACATTCCTGTCTTTACTGTAGAACTACTTATTTCGCCATTATTGTTTCTGATCTATGCACAGTAACTAGGAAATAGAATCAGCCCACATGCTCATCAAATGATGAGTGGATAAAGAAGATAAGGTACATATACACAGTGGAATTCTACTGAGAGAGAGAGAGAAGAAGAGAGAGAGAAAAGGAGAACCAGGACCTCTAGACTAGGGTGCCACCTTGGGCATCTTGCCTACATGGGTCATGGGTAATCAATTTGGGTCTTTTGGCTTTACAAGCAAGCATCTTAACTGCTAAGCCATATCTCCAGCCCTCGTATTTTTTTTTGTTTGTTTTTCTGAGGTAGGGTCTCACTCTAGTCCAGGCTGACCTGGAATTCACTATGTAGTCTCAGGGTGGCCTAAACTCATGGCAATCCTCCTATGTCTGCCTCCCAAATGTTTTTTTTTTTTTGGTTTTTCGAGGTAGGGACTCACTCTGGCCCAGGCTCACCTGGAATTCACTATGTAGTCTCAGGGAGGCCTCAAACTCATGGCAATCCTCCTATGACTGCCTCCCAAGTTTTTTTTTGTTGTTGTTGTTGTTTGTTTGTTTTTTGAGGTAGGATCTCACTCTGGCCTAGACTCACCTGGAATTCACTATGTAGCCTCAGGGTGGCCTGGAACTCATGGCGATCCTCCTACCTCTGCCTCTCAAGTGCTAGGATTAAGGATGTGTGCCACCATGACTGGCTGTATTTTTTTTAGTGAGATTAAACTTCCTGCTTAAGTCTCCAGCAGCCAGCTGGAGGGGGCGTGTCATTGGGGGTGGATCTGATTCCAGCCATAGGTGTGTGGAGAAGAGTTTGTATGTGAGGCTGCCTGGTTGGTGGCTTCTCTCTGCTTGGATCTGTGAAAGGCATCCAGCTTCTTCCCCCCATTGGTGAACTTCCACTGGATCTGCAAGCTTAAATAAATCCCTTCCCCCCATAAACATGTGTGGTTTGGATGTTCATCCCAGCAATGTGAAGTTGACTACAACAACAACAGAAAACAAAAGTTTGGGAGGATGAAGACAAAATGGTACACTTAAACACTGAAGATGACCATGTAACTTAGTATGTAGCCACTATAGAAATCAGTATGGAGTTTCCTCAAAACACTAAATATGCCACTGGTAGGTATTTACCCAAATGACTCCAAGTCAATGTATTACAGAGATACTTACACATTTTTGTTGATTGCAACGCTAATCAAATTGGATTAGTTAGGGAACCATCTAGGTGTTCAGCAGTAGCACAAAGTGGGAAGTAAGTCTGGTACATACACACAATGGAATTATTTTCAGTCATAATGAAAAATTAAGATATATCTGTAAGGAAAGGGTAAGAGAAAAGCAAAAGAACACTGGACGTTGATCTCTACAGACAAGACTGTTTATTAAGAGAAAACAGTGACCTCAGCTCTCCCACGGGATGAAGGCTGAAGTACTGGGCCAGGCTGGGGTACAAGATTATAAGGGGGATTCTAAGAAAAACAGACTGTACCAGCTGCAATTCCAAGGGAAATAGATAAGGAAGTGTAGTTATTTGTGTCCTTGCTCAGAATAAGCTTTATTTTTACCCAAATTGTCTAGGGAGGATAACCTTCCAGATGGTTTCTGTTCCTCAAGGTTTTCTGAGCTAAGGGAAGTTTAGTTTATCATTTGGGAGTAGACAGGCCTGTCAAGGCCATGCTTCTGAAGTTTTATGGCTTGTTGGTCTTAGGGATAGTCATTAACTCTTTAGTTCCCTCTAGTTTTCAGGGAAGTCTATTAACCCTTCAATATCCTTCACAGGAAAATGGATGCACCAGGAGATAATCCTATCAAATTAGTTGGGTCAGACTCAGAAAGACAAATGGCTTTTCTTTCATTTGTGATTCTTAGAATTTATGTGGTGCACAAGATTATAAGTGTACATATCATGTGTAAGGAAGAGAGCACTGCTTTCTGCTCCATCTTCTTCCCCAGGGCGTGGAAGATCTGCACTGACTCCAGCATATGCAGGCCCAGGGAGCTGCGAGGCTTTTTGAAGAACTCTTGGCAGAGCTCAGGTGGATGGCCCTTCCTCCTCTTCTTGGGAATGGCTGGCTTTTTCTCTTCTGCCTTCACTTTGTTCCCTGATTGGTTTCCCTCTTAACATTTTTGCAGTTGTTTTCTCTGAGCCTTTTGGTCTGTTCTTTACATGGGCCCTTAGCTTTGTTAGGCCTGCTGGATGCAGCTTTCTGAGCTCTGTGGTGGGAATGCTTGACTGTGATGTCAGGAGCCCTCTCACTGGCTATAGCACTGCCCACAACCATTTCTCCTTCCACCAGGCACTCTGAGGGGCCTCGGGGCCTCGGGGGTTCCACCAACAGGCTCAGAGACTTTCCCTCCTTTTTCCTCAGTAGATCAAGGAGAGCCTTCACAATGATGGCCTTTTCTTGTACCGCATCCACCTCTGTTGCTCCTGTATCTTTTGTGTTGGTTGCTGTGGTACTTTCACACAGGTCACAATCTGTCAGGGGCTTGAAGACCTGGAAAGGCAAACCTCTCCCAGCAGAGTGCAGATGTCTGCACGTCAATACTAGATTCCAGGCCATCTTCATGTGGCCATGGGCCCTTGAGACTCAGGCTGCTCTCTCCTGAGTTAGCATTTTCAGAACCAGGAGTGTTCCCTTGGCTCACAGGCTCAATGGAGGAAATACTGTCACAAACATTAGGGATTTTAAAGAGAGTAGTGGAGCGTCATTGTCTTTTGAGGTCTGGTGGTTCTCCAGAAGCTTTGATAGTTCAGCTTTAACCTCATCCAAATTTTTATTTACTACTTGTTTCTGGCTTGAAGCTGGAGGCAAAGGCAAGAAATTGGAAGGACTTTGAATTGGAGATAGTATGGAAATGTCCCTAGACTTAGGTGTAGTGTGTCACTCTGAAGTATTTGGGTGCAGCATTTGATATGTTCAAAGTTTTTTTTTTTTTTTTTTTTTTTTTTTTTGGTTTTTTGAGGTAGGTTCTCACTCTAGCTCAGGCTGACCTGGAATTCATTATGTAGTCTCAGGGTGTCCTTGAACTCACAGTGATCCTCCTACCTCTGCCTCCCGAGTGCTGGGATTAAAGGCGTGGGCCACCACACCGGGCTCAAAATTCTTATTAAAGGTCATCTGATGTCCTTGTTACTTGGCTTTCTTAACAGTTCACAGGATTATTTTAAATGAAATAAAAAGTGAACTGATTTAAAAGTAGGAATGTTTCAGGTTTGGTATTGGTATTTGCATGCATATACTTAAGGTTTTAAAAAGGCTAGCATTCTCATATAGGACACACTTGACTCTCCCCCTGTCCTGAGAAAATGAGAGCATGTGACACCATGGCTTACACAGTAGAGTATACTTCTTCCCTATGAAACTATGAGTAAAAAGATTCTAACTCTGGAAGCTGGGGCCAGATTCTGAATGCAAGGCCTGAAACTCTGGATCAGTTATTGAATTATAACTTGTCACTACAAAAAGTTTTTCAATGTCTTCCAGAGAGCAAACAATAGATCAGGAGAAGTAATTACAGTGTGGTCGAGTAGGGGAACTGATTTGCCCCAAGGAAATCATGACCACACTCTGCTTCTGGGGATGTTCTATACTCAGCATGGATGACCGTTACAGCAACCTGCATCCCCCTGCATAGCATCCCACAATGGGACGCTCGAGTGAGAGCAGGGTTAACGTGTCAGGACTCATAGTCTATGTTTTCACTGTCCTTATGAGCACTCATGTTCCTTTCTTTCTAACTGTTTGCACTCACCTTCCTAGCTTCATTCTGGGATGCACTGAGCAGGCACAGCATAGTAGACTTCAGAGGTGGGCATTGCTGGTGGGGTGTTTGTGGAGTGAATCTCTTTCAGCACCATCATGATTTTTGGATGAGGGACAGAGGCCCCACGTCCTGCATGTGGTTCAGAACCATAGGGTTGCAAGCAAGGGCCATGTTCCCCACACAGCAGAGGCCCCAGTGTGTTTGGATCATAGTAATAGACATGGCTGTCTTCCTGGTAGGGAAGAGACAGGCAAAGTCCTTGATGAGAAGTTGTCCCCTGAACAAGGCTGGCAGTCAGTGTTGGGTTCAAAGTGATGATGGCATTGGCATGTGAAATTTCCCTATCCTGGGCTGCCCTTGACGTGGAGGAAACTGATATGTTCTGGTTAATGATCATCACACCGATGTCCCCAAGTGAAGATGACCTTCTCTCAGCACTTCTCATGAGCTGCCACTTAAAGCACCTGAAGGGGAGGCAGCTGACGTGGAGATGTGGCTCTGGTCTGGAAGCCCGTACAACATGGTTGAGCCAGGGTGTTCGTAAAGATAGGCACCTCCTGAGAACAGCTGTTTTAGAGGCACCAGATCCTGATGATGGCAGGAGCCATGCTGAGCTGACTGGAGCAGAGTCTCTGGAAAAGGGGCACATGCTTCCTGTTAGGGAAGCTGCATTGCTCACCACAGGGACAGACAGCTGTCCATCACCGTATGTTTCTGATAAAGACAGATTATGGTAGTTTTCTGTAGGAAACAAGAAGACAATGAAAAAATGGATGAGACTGAGGAATCCTTGTGTTGTCTGCTCAATAGTGTAACCTCACAGTTGTTCAAACAAGAGTCCGCTAAGACCAGTGTTCCCTGATATTCTCAATAGTGTAACCTCACAGTTGTTCAAACAAGAGTCCGCTAAGACCAGTGTTCCCTGATATTCTCAATAGTGTAACCTTACAGTTGTTCAAACAAGAGTCCTCTAAGACCAGTGTTCCCTGATATTCCCAAACCACAGTGCTCTATGATGGTGGTACATGCTGGAGCAGCTAACATGTTCTGATGCCTATTCTCCCAACTTGGCCGAGCAGACCCAAACGGTCTGGCTCATGTATCATCCCCTAGACTAGAAGCAGCCCTCTCCCTGCCCTGCTCTCCCTTGAGCCTGCACCTGCACTGGTCTTGACTCCTGTCTGTGTTCTAACTGAAGGTGTTGAGAAGTCTGAGTTCCTTAGGGAACTCTAATGTCATCATTTTATAAGGGAAGACCGTGAGGATCCCATGATGATAAGGATGTTTTTGAGTTCTACCTTCACGTTCATATCAGTACCAGGTTGCTGATCCTAATTCCCTTGCCAAAATTCAGATCCGAGGCCTGAAATGGAGAAATGTCATTATGTGTTATTGGTGTTTTGAGACATGGTCTCATTGTGTAGTCCAGGCTGACCCACTTCCTGAGAATTCTTTAACCCTACCCTCCCAATGCCTGGGTTGTCAGCACAAGCCACAATACCAGGTGGAAAGAGAACTTTCCATTTGGTTGTTTTTGTTTTGTCATCCATTATACAACAGTGCTGCTGTTGTCTCTGTCATCTTTCACCTCTCATTTGTCTGTAGGTTGTTTGTCACTTCCTAGAGTTCACTTACAGCACAGTGCAGGTGGCAAGTTGGAAGGTCCCCTCTACCTTCTTCAGACTGTCTTCTGGTCCTAGTTCTAAATGGCTCCCTGAGAGTTTCTCATAGAATGCTTTTTGGAAGACAATGTTACTTAAACCTTCTGAGGTTCAGGTTACTCATTGACATAATGTGGTTATAGCAGTGATAATTCATCTGCAAACTAAAAGGGCCATAATCCATATAAGTGTATAGAAGAACATATAGCAAGTTCTAGAAAGACAGAGAAAAGTAAACTAAAAAAATATCTCTGAACTTAAAGGAATATGTAGTTATTGAGGAAAGTTTGGGCACAGAGCAAGCATCAAGATAAAGCACACCCACCAAGGCTGAGGGAATTTTATGGAAGAGAGAGCAGAAAGAATATAAGAGCCCCAGGGTGGGAGGGACTATCCAGATGCATTGTCCCCATACAATGACTCACATAACCCACAACTCCATAGTGAATACCAGCAATCTCACTAAGGAGCCCTCGGTGGAATGGGAGCAGGGAAGAGGGAAATGATGGTACCAACACATGATGTTTCCATACAAAGTTTCTACTTAATAAAAAATTCAAATCTAAATAAAAAATTAAAAAAGAAACCGGGCATGGTGGTGCATGCCTTTAATCCTAGCACTTGGGAGGCAGAGGTAGGAGGATCACTGAGAGTTCGAGACTACATAGTGAATTCCAGGTCAGCCTGAGCCAGAGTGAGACCCTACCTTGAAAAACAAAACAAAACAAAATTTAAAAAGAGAGCTTGATTGATGGCTTAATAGTTAAGGCACATGCCTGCAAAACCAAAGGACCCACGTTTGATTCCCCAGTACCCGCGGAAGCCATATGCACAAGGTAACACATATGTTTGTACTTCGTTTCCAGTGGCTGTACGTTGTACGTTGTAAAATTGGTTGTGGACTGTTTGAATAACTCTAAATATATAAATATTTAATTGTACACTTTATATACTACACTTTAGGTAGTCCCCTATATGCATTCTTATATAATGTCAGTTTCTCTGAATTGTATGTTCAGTCTACCACTCAGTCATTTTTAGTTCTTACACATCAGAGAACAAAGTTCTTATTTTGCCTGGGGTTATTGATGCTGATTACCAAGGGAAAATATGGTTACTACACAAAACTAGAACAAGCAGCCATGAGTCTGACACCCTGTGGGATTCTTTGGGTATCATTAGTATTTCAGTGTTTAAAAGTAAACGTTAACATAAACATGCATTAAATCATTATGTATAGAAATTCATCCAGCAGATGAACAGGTAGTGAAAATGATGAATTACACAGATCAGCTAGGACAACTGGATCAACAGCAGGAACATGGAGCTTGACCTCAGGAGCTTGATATGGCAAAAGCAGAGAGTTGAGATGGTGGTAGTGGTAAGTGCAATGAAGGTTTTCTTGGAGAGATAAGAAGCCAAATGTAACTGAATGGATTTGGGTTTCTTTGTCTGTCTTGACCTGAAGAAAAATTTAAAAATAATCTGAAGAAATTCAGATCTGCAAGGTTGGGTCATAAAACTCTGTTGCCAGCAGCAGTAGTCCTGTGGATCTTTGCAAAGGATTTGGTTGCACTGAGAGACTTCTACATGGGAGCCTTTCCAAATTAGGTGTCTTTCATGTCAGTAATTTCCTTTAAAGGCCACTAATGGATTCTTCTGTCTTTATATTTTCATTTAGATTTTAATGATTTTTAAACTTATTAACATTTGTCTTTCTGCTTGCCTCCCAAAAATGCAAATTCAAGTAGCACAAATATACAGTCCAATCCCTAAATATGCCACAGTGCATCCACCCCTGCATTTCTCTCTATATTTACCTTCCTCCCAAGTGTAGTCAAGTATGTTCTGTGGGACAATTATTGGTCTGTACTTATGTCCATCAGCTAATGACTTTACTGTGAAGGAGACTGTCATGTCTATGATGTACACAGTGGTGACTCCCATGCTGAACCCCTGAGGAACAGAGACATGAAAGGAGTCCTGGAAAGAGTTCTTTGCAGGAAGAAAACTTCTTTATGGTTATAACACTTGGTATTTTTACCAAATTTTATCAGATAAATGAATTGATACTAGTATTGATACATTATTCAAGATTTTGTCCCTCGCCATGGGATGGGACCTACATGAACGAGCATGCTATATACACAACCAAGACTAAGTTAGTGCAGTAGCTGAAGTAGGAGGAAGGGTTCATGGGACTGGCTATGGTATCCTTTTTATCTTACTGAGGTCATCAAAGAAAAGCATAGAGTAAGAGCCACAGTTTTTGTATGGCATCCATTCCTTACATTCTTAAGTTATTACAACATTTTTATCATTTAATCCAGATTTCTATGTTGACTAAATCATTATTAGATTTTATAAATAATAGATTTATTATATGCACTAATGGTGAGAGATTTCCACCTCCAGCATCCTTCTAATGTCTCTCACATGTTCTTCCCACATTAATTTTAACATCACTTTATCTCTTATTTCCTCTTCTGTTAATCTCTATGTTGTCTTTTCTTACTTGTTCTAATCCTGGTGAAACTTTTGTCATCCTGTTATATAATAGTGTCATTTGTACAATTTACCTAAAGTTAATAGTTTTCAATATACTTTCCCAGTACCAAAGAAAGAAGCCAGAGGCTGGTCAAAGTTCAGATTTTAATAATGCCCTATGGATGGCTGGTATTTTATTTTGCAAAAATTCTTTATGAAAATGTTTTTATTTTACTGAAATGTCAATTTCAGGGACATAACGAAGATATTGTTTAACAGGTTGAAAACCATACAGTTCAATGACTTTCCATATCAAATGGAGAGTCCATACTTGAGTATATGTAAGACCACAGATGGACTCAACTCTTTCTTCTTGTTTTTTCTTCCACTTTCAAAAGAAGAGGAGTGGGCTGGAGAGATGGCTTAGCGGTTAAGGCACCTGCCTGCCAAGCCTTAGAATGCCCATTTGATCTCCAGGTCCCATGTTTAGCCAGACATAACGTGACACAAGCACAGCATCTAGAATTTGTTCACAGCGGCTAAGAAGCTGCTGGCACACCCATTCTCTCTCTCTGCCACTTCCTCTCTGTCTCACTCTCTCTGTCTCTCTCAATAATTAAAAAAAAAAAAAGAAGAAGAAGAGGAGTAGACTTTCATTTTATATTCTCAGCTCCACTACAGAATGGACTCAGATTCCACCTTTGGTCCATTCATTTTTTTACTTGTTCCCTTTTATAGGGATGGCATCCAAACCTATTCCTTTCATCCTCTAACATACTCTACTGAGCTCTACATTTTTTATGGGAGGAAGAAGGGATTTATTTGAAGCTTACAGATAGAGGTGAAGTTCTATAATGGCAGAAGGATCTGGGCCCCCTTTCACAGGCCCACACCAAAAGAAAAGCCACTACCAAAAGCAAGCAACACCATAAGCAAGCAATCACACTAAGGAACTCCAGGCAAAGCTCTAGCACTTTGCATATCTTTAGACTGGAATTCCAAATCCACCCCCACACCTTAGGTGTGGACCCTACAATCTACCCACTGTGATACCTCCTCCAGCCAGGTAGCTGGAAATTCAAATAGCTTTAATAAAACTCCTGAATCTATTAGGTTACATCTATTCAAACTACCATAAGGTCATTACTACATGATTAAGGGTTCCTTGAACCCAAGCATTGAGACATCTTGGCAATTGATCTGACAAGCAGGATGACCCCTACATTTTAATGTGAAATACAACCTGCTTCTAGAACTCCTTGGTGTTCTCACTGAGCAGTGGAAATCTCCACCTGAACCTCTCTTGACAGTTCAATATTGACATACAAACCTTAACTTTTTTTTCTGTTCCTACCTAAGCCTTATTTTAGTACTTTATCCAATTTTTTGAGTTATGATGTCACCTTCACCCAGTTATCTGTATAACCACTTCTGTATGTGTGGGTACATATTTATAATAGTTTATAAAGCTCACACTAATTTGCATTTTGCCTTTTCCACTAAACATCATTCTGAGGTATTTGATTATTGTTCTTCATGTATTTGTTAAAGTAACACCAGTTTTTGTTATAATTAAACTCTGAGATCTTAGTGGCATTGTACAACAGAATTATTAGAGATGAAGAAGAAAATTAATGTTAGTCAAATCCCTTTCCTCTGCATGGAAAAAAAATAGTTTAAAAGACATGAAAACAATCCTATGTTCAATAACAATAAAAATAAGAAATAAACACACTGCTGAGCAGTATAAAAGAATACTTTAATAAAAAGATGTATATAATAACCCCATAAAGGAGTGCTCTTTAAAGAGTTTTCAATTTTCCTATACCTACTGCCTTTACTATCATGTGTGTGAGTCTGGATAGAGTTGCCCAATCACCTGATCCATTTGCCCCTCCTTTCACACTCACTACCCACCCTAAAGTCACATGTGCTAATCTGAGTGCATTTGTCCCTCTCACCTCCCCCTATCTCTGCCCATGCCACATGCTGCTGCTGCCTCCATGATGTAAATATGGGAACAATTTGCCTACTTCATACACCAGGATAGCCAAAATTATCCTCAGCAAAAGAATACTCTGAAGGTATCACCATACCTGATTTCAAGTTATACTACAGAGCCATGATAATAAAAATAGCATGGTACTTGCTGGTACATACAGATGACTGAAATGGATAGAGGATCCAGGTACAAATACATGTAAAGCTATCTGATTTTGGAGAAGATGCCAAAATTACACCTGAATAAAAGACAGCATTTTCAACAAATGGTATGTTCATTGATTTCTGCTTTGATCTTGATAATTTCTTTCCATCTTGTACTTTTGAGCTTGGACTGTTTTTGCCTTTCTAGCACCTTCAAGTGCATATTTAAGTTGCTCATTTGAGATGTTCATTGCCAAAACACTTGATTACCTGCCAGAATTAAAAATTAAGACTTTATTGATGAAGACACAATAGGCTGTGGTCACAGGACATCGAATAACCATGCTAGAACACAAAGGGAAACTAGCTCCCTTCTGGTTAGCCCTCATAGTGCTGAAAAGTACTATAGGAGCTGCTGGAAGAAAACAGTCACCAACAACATGAATAAGCAGGAGACCCTGAAGACTACAGAATGAGCCAGCTGGACCAGAAGTACACACTTGTGCAAGGGTGGCAAACAGCCTCTGCATGTACCCAACTGTTCTCTGATTGGACATGAGGCCCACTCAGTGGCAGAGAACTCATACCTGGTAATGGAAACCGAGTCAGATACCCATATTCCAGAAATGCATACTTCAGAGAGAAGCCCCCACTGCTCTCTGAAGAAGAGTGGGTTTACACAAAAAAATCTCTCAACTTTGCATGCCCCCTTTAACCCAAGCTGCTCTCACTCTTGGTTGGAGAATTTGCTTTATTCTATAGATGACAGAGAAAATTGAGGAGAGTCAAGATCCATCCATAAGACAAGAAGATAACTGACTGCCAGGGCCCAGGAGAGCATGCAGTGGAACGGCACCAGGAACACTGCTCTTACTGCTGACAACTAGCTCCAAGCACAACCTATCAAAGCAGAGAGTCAGAGACTACAAAGAACTCAACACTCAATTAGACTGGCAACAGGCCTGGCAGGCCTCAGGGAACATTGTGGAAGAGGGAGTGGAAAGATTGTAGGAGCCACAGAGTAAGTGGGAATACCCTGAGGCAGGTCCCCCCACTATCCTGCTGAGACTGACTGAGGCCATCATGACCCACAGTGAATCCAATAACCCTACAGAGGAAGGCTCCAGGGAAAAGGGAATGGAGGAGAGGGAATAAAAGAGAATGATCTGTTAAAAAAAACTCATCAAAGCAGAAATTCATAGGATGCAGAGCCTAACTCTAAAGGAGTCCTCAGGCAAAAATAACACAGGGAAAAATGAGCATTGCCTGGACTGCAAACAAGACAAGCAAGGTAGGGTCACACCCTGACCCACCTGTAGGTGACACATACAAGGAGGACCCTGCTCAGAAACTAGGTCACCCAGCCCAAGCAAGTGGGTAGACAACCTCCCTACCTACACTCCCCCCTTAACCAAAGCTGACATGGTGATGCAAATCAGGGGCCCCAAGAGGAACAAATATGGCACTCTCAACACAAGAGGTCATACTACAGATGGGCAAACCCCAAAGCAAAACAAGCAATGCAAGACATCAAGTCAATATTTCCCCACCAAGAATGCCTAGCCCTGAATGGAAGTCTTCAGTGAAAACACAGAGGATCCATAATGAAGACATGCTAGACATAATAAAAAAAATAATGAGACCATGAACAACAGATGGTGGAACTGGAAGAAAATCATTAGCGCCAAGAATAGTATAAATGAAATGTAAGAGACCCAAAACAAGAGCACATCACTCTCATTTCTTGTCTCAACATAACAGAAGAAAATCAGAGAGATCTAGATAGATTAATGATTGGAAGATGAGTCAACAAATAGATGATTTGTTTAGATGTCACACCCATTCTCTCTTCTCTGTCTGCAAATAAATAAATATTAATAAAATCACACTCTCTGTACCTCTTTCTCTCTTAAATGAATAAATGGCTGGTGAGATAACTTAGCAGTTAAGGTATTTACCTGTGAAGCCTAAGGACCCAGGTTCAATTCCCCAGTACCCATATACACCAGATACACAAGGTGGCACATGCATCTGAAGTTTGTTTGCATTGGCTAGAGGCCCTGGTGTGCCCATTTCTTTTGCTCGCTCTCTCTCTCTCTCTCTCTCTCTCATAAATAAATAAAATGACAACAAATGTTGGTGAGGCTGTGGGAAAAGAGGAACCCTTATTCACGGCTGGTAGGAATACAAGCTGGTAAAACCACTATGGAAAGCAGTATGGTGATTCCTCAAAAAGATGAAAACTGATTTACTCTCTAACCCAACTATTCCACTTCTCTGTATCTACCCTAAAGACTCCGTTCAGAAATCTTGCTCAACCATGTTTTTCGCCACTCTATTCACAATAGCTAGGAACTGGAATCAACCCAGATGCCCATCAACTGGTGGAGAGATGATGAAGATGTGGTACATTTATACAATGGAATTCTACTCAGCAGTAAGAAAAAAATGAAATAAAGAAATTCACAGCATAGTCTTGGAAAATATCATCACATGGCATGTTTTTTCTTATATGTGGCTCCTAAACTGAACTAATGAAAGAGTAGTGTAAAAATGAGTGAGCGTTAAGACTATGGGTATGTAACTATAAGAAGACAAGGAAAAAGAGGAACCAGGGAGGGAGGATAGGAAGGGATACCAGACAAACCAGTAGAGGGAAAGAATATTGGGGAGGGGAGGGTAGAGAGGACTACACAAAATAAAAACTAAAGCAATCAGCACAATACGGACCTTTTTTGCTAGAAACCAGTATATAGGATAGAACCCCCAATTAAGGGTGGTGGTCAGACCAGACCCAAATGCCCAGTACAAGGTGGAGAAACCTCAATCCTTAAACCATGGGCTCTGGCTTGTGGATCCCTGGGCCAGATCTGGGTTAAACCCTACAGTGAGCAGTTGGCCAGTGTGATTCATGACATCCCCCTACAAAATGCAGACCTTTGCCACGCACTTGGCTACCAGACAGAGCTAAAATGTAAGACCCCATTGCTGAAGATACCACAGACTGCCATCTCAGAACATCGAGAGACAACATGGGAAATGACAGGAAAGCCAGTCCTTATCTGGAAAAACCTCATGGTGCTGGAAAGTGCTATAGGAGCTACTGGGGGACAATGGTCACCAACAGCATGAAAAGCAGGAGACCCTGCAACTCCCACAATCCACCAGCCAGACAAGAACTACACACTGGTGCAATAGTGGCACACAGCCTTTATGGGAAACCAACTGCCCTCTGATTGGACTGGACATGAAGCCTGCTCAGTGGGAGGGAACTCAGAACTGCTACACAGAACCAAGTCAGCACCTGATGTTCAGTAAAATTACATTACCCAGAGAGAGGCCCCCAGTGTTCCCTGTACAAGTCAAGTAGGTAGCTTCATCAAAATGTCTCTCAAGCTCCTAGGCATATCCCCTTTAATCAAAACTGCTCTCACCTTTGGTTGGAGAACCTTTTTTATTTGACATATGGCAGAGGATACTGAGGAAATCCAACATCCATCAACACAAAAAAAGATTTGTACCTCTACCGCTTCTATGGGTCCAGAAGAAATTGTGGAGGAAGCAGCAACACAAATATTGCTCCTTATGCCAGCCTGACATCCACATCCAGGGAAATAACAACAAATGCTGTGGTGAACACATCATAAAAGAAATGGAGGCTACAGAGAAGTCAATACTGAGAACACACCAATTAAGGCTCAGGGACTGCTGCAGAAGAGGGGACAGGAAGATTGTAAGAGCCACAAGGCAGGTAGAAACACCAGAGACACAGCTCCTGCAGAGACAGAGGCCCTAATTACCCCACAGCAAACACCAAAACCCTGCTGAGGAAGGCAACAAACGGGGACCTGGGAAGGGGACATGTTACAACTAATGTTAAAGAAATTACTTTTTAATTAAAAATAAGAAAAAGAACAAAAGAGGGATTAGTTGCAGAGAAGAAGGGGCTCAGTAAAAGGGGTGAGGGCAGGGAGACAAAAGTATGATGCAAATTCATTATGGACATATAATTTTTTTTTAAATGCAGAGAGGGAAAAAGCGTGTGGCAGTCACTTACTGTAAGGTACTACCAGCTCCATTTCTTGGGGCATACTTTCTTGATTTCCTCTCATTCTCAGCCCTGTGGTATTCCTTTGTAAGGCAGTTTTTAGCATATAAATATGTTCTTTAAGCATGTTTGGGGGGGGGTGCTGGAGAGCATGCTTAGCAGTTAAAGGCACTTATTTGCAAAGCCTGAAAACTCTTTTTCTTTTCTTTTCTTTTCTTTTTTGTTTAAATTTGAGAGAGAGAGAGAGGGAGAGAGAGAGAAAGAGAGAGGGAGAGAGAGGAAGCAGCAGAGAATGGGTGCGCCAGTGGCCTCTCAGCCACTGTGAACAAACTCCAGACTCTTGCTCCCCCTTGTGGACATATGCAACATTGCGTGCTTGCCTCACTTGTGTCTGGCTAAATGGGGGACCTGGAGAATCAATCAGGTGTTCTTAGGCTTTGCAGGGAGGTGCCTTAACCGCTAAGCCATATCTCCAGCCCTGAAAACTCAGTTTGAATTCCCCAGTACCCACAGAAAGCCAGATGCATAAAGTGGCACATGCATTTGGAGTTCATTTGCAGTGGCTACAGGCCCTGGCATGCCCATTCTTTCTCTCTCTCTCTCTTTCTGCAAAATAAGGAAAGAAGTAGAAAGAAAGAAAGAAAGAAAGAAAGAAAGAAAGAAAGAAAGAAAGAAAGAAAGAAAGAAAGAGGAGAGAGAGAGAGAGAGGGGAGGGAGGGGAGGGGGGGAGGGAGGGAGGGAGGGAGGAAGGAAGGAAGAGGGAGGGAGGAAGGAGGGAGGAAGGAAGGAAGGAAGGAAGGAAGGAAGGAAGGAAGGAAGAAAGGAAGGAAGGGAGGGGGAGGAAGGGAAGGAGGGAGGAAGGAAGGAAGGAAGGAAGGAAGAAAGGAAGGAAGGGAGGGGGAGGGAGGGAAGGAGGGAGGGAGGAAGGAAGGAAGGAAGAGGGAGGGAGGGAGGAAGGAAGGAAGGAAGGAAGGAAGGAAAAAAGAAAGAAGGAAAGAAAAAAAGAAAGAAAGGAGTATTTTTGGATTTTAGTTATAGTCTTATAGGCAGGACATTAATAATTATCTGGGATTTACATCTTTAAACTTAACATTTTGTTACCTAGACTTGACAGAATTGCAGAGTGTCTCTGTGGCCTATGCAGAAAACAAATGCTGCTATAGAGAAAGGGGTGAGGAACTATGTCTGGCACACTCCTTAGTATGTCTACACTCAACAGATACAGGCAGTAGAAGCCAAACCAACCCAAGTGCTCTTGAGGATTCATATCCCTGTAATGTGTCCAAATGAAGACCCGGTTTCAGCTCCATATCGGACATGTGCCAGTGTTCCTCCAAGCCCCTTTTTCCTGTTCCTAATTGAAGTGACTTTTTCCTGTAGTTAATAATCTCTGGGTGCCTCAGCAGCCATCTTTTCTTTGTGTTTCTTAGGATACACATCTGCATCTAATCCTCTGCATTCAGTCTTTTTGTAGAAGTGATTTTTGTTTCCTGAGGGGATTCTAAGTGACTCTATTGGGCACACTAACTATGTAGTCTTTTCCAGAGTTAGTCAGTCCTGGAGTGGTGACAGTGTTAACATTACTCCAGGACTGTTGGACTGACAGTGTCGAAGGAAATTGCTGAGACACTGACTTCACAGATCGGTAAAATAGATTTTATTTTGCACTTACAGTTATGAACATTCTCACAGTTTCTTGTGATTATTGGAGGACATAAAGAAGGGTCAATTCTTAAAGCAGAGAAATATTGTTAAGTGTGACTCGGAGCCAACAGTCTAGATGTCCTTAGCTCTTCTTTTGTGGTATTCTCTTTGGCACTTGTTATCACTCTTTAGAAAAATACTTCATTCCATGTGACCTTATTAAGCCTACTCATAATAGCAAAATTAACCATCTTCATTACTGAAACATAACATCTTCAGGATTCACTTGTTCACTTATCACAATTGTGTTAAAGCAATGTGCCACATTGTTTTAAATGCTGTAGGCACAGCAGAGAAAGTCAAGATAGATCCAGGCCTTCTAATTTTGGGGAGGAGAGAGAAAAATAAATAAATGTACTCAGCTACCACCCATGGGTGAGATACTATCAAACATCCAAACAACATGTACCCACTGGCAAGTTAGTGGCAAGTCTATTATGGGGGTAACCAACTGTTTTCTGATTGGACTTGAGACATGCCTAATAGGAGGGACTCACATTTGATACTTTCAGCCCAGTCAAACCAGGTTGCTGGGGAGGTCATAGCCCATAGTGGCTAGGCTACTGCTTTTGTTTGGCTATAAGGATATGATGTGATCATCCTGGTGATTTAAAAACCAGCTTGTGCACTCTTATAAGATATAAATCAATCTGTTTTGTTTTGTTTATGCTTTTTTTTATTTGAGAGCAAAAGACAGAGGGAGAAATGCAGATAGATAGAGAATGGGTGCTCCAGGGCCTCAATCCACTGCAAAAAAAAAAAAAAAAAAAAAAACTCTAGATGCGTGCACCACCTTGTGCATCTGGCTTATATGGGTCCTGGGGAATTGAGCCTTGAACCAGGGTCCTTAGGCTTCATAGGCAAGTGCTTAACCACTAAGCCATGTCTCCAGCCCCAATTCAATCTATCTTTTTAAGGCCTTGTTCTGTTGGGAAATATGAGGCTGATGAATAGTTATTAATATCTTCAAAAAGTTTTGTGATTTTCTCAAAACTAGAGTCAAATTATTACACAGTGGATCTCTATAGTGGTTACTACTGGATCAACCTGCTTTGCCTTGGAAATGTCCCCCGCATAATCAGACTAGTTGCCAGAATCACAGGCTCACCTTCTCTGGGCCATGCTGGGAAAACAGGCTGCATCATTTCTCAAGCTGCTCTTTTCCCTTATTCATTATTTAATGCCCAAGTGTTTATCACATCTGATGTTACAATATGTTCAACCAGCACTTTACTGAGTTATCATGTAAGAATCTCTGTAGCTTTAAATGTAGCATTTACTGACTACTGTCATCTCAGTAAGATGTTAGGGAGAGTTGTGATTTTTACGGATAGTCTAGTTTAAGTAAAATGAAGACAGGACCAAAATATATGTCCAGAGCAGATTCTTTAAAGACATAAGCATGGAGCACTGAGTAGCATAGAAAAAGCCTATAAGCTAAGGAGCTGGAAGGCTAAGACAGAGGACTGAGAGCTCAAAATATATATACTATATATAATATGTATTCTATATTTTTTATATATATATTATATATAGTGAGACCCTGTATTGAAAAACAAAATAAAAAAGTAAAACATATATAAGAATGGGTAACTTATGTTCAATCTTATAATCTCTAATCATTAGATTATATTACAAAAACTAATTTTTTTTGTTTGTTTTTCAATGTAGGGTTTCACTCTAGCTCAGGCTGACCTGGAATTCAATATGCAGTCTCATGGTGGCCTTGAACTCATGGCAATCATCCTATCCCTAGCCTCCCAAGTGCTGGGATTAAAGGTGTGTGCCACCATGTCCAGCACAAACTGACATTTTTATTCATTCTTCCTTCATTAACATTTATTGGATGTATTTTATATGACTGACATTGTGAAGATAGTCACTCTGTGTTATGATAGATTTTTCCCTCAGAGGCTTACAAGCTTAGCAGATATGATTAGATACAATAGACAAAAACTGATACGTAAAGAGTGATTTAGGGTCTTTGAAACATGAGCTACTGAGACCAAATCCTGTAGGGCAGGAGTGTCATATAGAATTCTTCCTGATGTATGGATGTAGAAGCCATGGCTCAGATATTCCCAACTTTAATCTGTGAATCAGCAAGAGAGGAGCAACACACACCCAAGCCTTGCGCTGCCACTCTGCTTGAAGGAGCAGAAATGCATGGAAAGCACTACTTTAATAAGCTGTCTCATCAAACCATCACAAGACTCCCGGGGAAAAGCATTTCATTCTGGAGCTGATTTCCAAGCTCTTTACAATGGCCACCACAGAGACTTTGCAGGGTGAGATGTCACATGGGTGACAAGGAGGGTTTGCGGAAGAGTTTCCCCAGAGCAGCCTTCATGTCCCTGTTTCTCAGACTGTAGATGAAAGGATTTAACATTGGAGTCACTGCTGTGTACATCACTGTTATCACGGAATCCTTTAGACTGTAACTGGTCAGGGGCCGGAAATACATACCCATGACTGTCCCATAATACAAAGAAACCACCGTCAGGTGAGAGCCACAGGTGGAGAGGGCTTTGAGTACTCCCTTGGTGGAGGGCACCCGTAAGACTGTAGAAAAGACCCGAACATAGGAGACGACAATGCAGAGCAAAGGCACAGAGAAAACGCCCACCCCCAGATACATCATCTTCACGTTGAAGTGGATGTCGGAACAGGACAGCTGGAGCAAAGGGGTGATGTCACAATAGAAGTTGGCCACTTCCTTGTTGCCACAGAAGGACAGATTGGCTGTGAGCAGGGTGTGTGGGAGAGCATTGGCGTTTCCAACTACCCAAGACCCAGCAACCAGCAGGACACAAATCCGTGGGTTCATGATTGTGGTGTAATGAAGCGGGCGGCTGATGGCCACAGCCCGATCATAGGCCATTGCAGCCAGTATGTAGCTGTCTGTGTTGCCCAATGCTATCATGAAATACATCTGTGCCAGGCATCCTCCAAAGGAGATGGTTTTGCTACCCAGGAGATGATTGGCCAATGTCTTGGGGATGGTTACAGATGAAAAGAAGATGTCAACAAGGGAGAGGTTGGTAAGGAAAAAGTACATGGGGTTGTGAAGGCGAGTGTCAGAATGGATGGCCAGAATGATGAGTGTGTTTCCAATCACTATGATGGGATAAATGAACAGGAAGAGGATGAAGAAGAAATCTTCCTGTCCCTGCTGCCTGGTGATTCCCAGGAGGGTAAATTCTGTACTAGAAGACTGGTTTTCTTCTCTCATGGCTGCTTCAATCTGAAGGGAAAAAGAATCCAGGAATATTAGTGTAGTACCATGTGCTCTGATCTTCCATACCCAATGTCTGTGACTCAGAGATCAGCCATCTCTACCCCTGAGCTAATGGAATCCAGAGTGATCCTTACTGTGGGGGAAATCCCTGTTGGTCAATGGTCATTCATCCCTGGACCCTCATGTAAGAAGTGGGCACTCTGAATGTGAGGTGCTCCTTCCCCCATCAGCACCACCACATAAGATTTGAACATTTCATAATTAAAGTTCATATTCTATGGCCTAGAGTCATGGTCAGACCTCAATGGGAAATCATAAATATAGAACAAGCACAGATTATTCATTGTTCATTTAACATATAAGACACAGTTCCATTCACCAGAACCTTATAATTTCATAGATAGGACAGAAACACACACTGATTCAATGATAGGAAAATACAGCATTTTGGAGTCTTAAACAAAGACCTTTAGTGCCAAGGACCAACCACAGGGACTGGTCTGGCCATTTGTATTTGTTTCATAGACCAAACACAATGTGATGACACAGGCCAAGGTGTGCAATGGAATGGGAAGATTACCTCATAAGACTTGTGGAATGAAGGTCTTGCCACCATGAGCAGTGCATGTTCTCTCCAAGTGCCTCATTCACAGAGTAGACTCTTTCTACATGTTTGATAGATTTATCTCATTGACAAACCCAAAATATGCACCTTCACTTCCTGTTCCTACTTCTTTTGGTGAGCCATGAGACTCCATTATGGCTATCCCTGCTGCTCAGTAAATTCTCAGTGCTGCCTCTTGTAGGCTCAATTATTTCCCATATTGAGTCATCCTCCATGAATGGGGTTGGGGTTGACTCAGGTATGGCTCTATACCAGCCCATGCCATATGCCACCTTGTGTGGACACTTGAACAGTGTCGTGGCTCTGTCCTCTGCTGAGCACACAACTCAGGCCAGTAAGCAAATCAAAGAAAAATGATCTTTGACTAAATAGAAAATACAATATAATTTAATATTTCTCATTTTGGAGTGTATAGGGTATACAGTTCTGACAATTTCAAGCATTGACAAGAAATAGAGAAACTATGGTAGACAAGGAACCTGTGTGAAGTGAATGCCAGCTCCAATTCACACAGCTCCAGCTCAGTAGTCAGGCTTCTATTTGCTCTTTAAAAACCCTTAGCACATGGGCTCAGGAAGACAAGTAAAGGATGGGATTGCCACACAGGAAAAGAAGACATGGCTTACCATGCAAGAGTAACTAAGGACATTGTGCTGTTTTGTTACCAATGAACTTTAATATAAAATACTGTATTGGTGAGCAACAAAGAGTGAGTCCTCCTGAAGGGGTGTGTACTACAAATGATTGTGAGTGAGTGAGAGTGAGAGGAAAAGAAGTTTGTTTTTTGGTGGTTGGGGAGCAAAGAGAATTTCAAGTGCATCTACAATACTTCCTTCAAAATGTTGAAAGAAGCCAGGTATGGTGGTGCACTACTACGATCCCAGCCCTCAGGAGTCTGAGTGAGAAGGACTGAGATGTTTAAGTCAAGCCTAGGCTGCATAGTGAGACCCTATTTCAAAGCCAAGCCAAACAAAGCAAATAATAACAAAGACACCCCAGGTGCAACTATGAACTAAGCTTCTATTTATTAAATTTACATGAGGAGGGCTGGAGACGTGACTCAGCAGTTAAGGCACTTGTCTGCAAAGCCAAAGGACCCAGGATAGATTCCCCAGAACCCACATAAGCCAGATGCACAGGGTGGCGTTTGCGTCTGGAATTCATATTTGCAGTAGCTGGAGGCCCTGGCACACCCATTTGCTCTCTCTCTCCACTTACCTCTTTCTGTCTCTCTCAGATAAATACAAAAATCTACATGAGATTTTGCTACATTATTCTCTGGTTTTTCTGATATTTTCATAGTATCTTAATTTAAAAATTGATATAAAGATGTTGAATGGTGCTGATTTGTTTCAGCCTAAGTCCATGGAGCTGGTGGCTCAAGTACAGATTCCTAAGGAGAGGTGGAGAATGAAAGAGCTTTATTCAAACCAGGAGAGGGATCCAGGGGTTTGTATGATGCCAAGGGACAGGTTCATGGAAGGCAGACTCAGAGAGAGGAAGCAGAGTATTAAGTGAACTCAGCAGGGGCCACTCTGTGTGAACAATCTTTTGCTAATGTAGTTTAGCTGTCCAGAACTAATGCACTAAGTTATTCCTTTTGTGTAAACCTAGTCTTCAGCCCATAGTGGTCTCCAGCTTGTTGTCCTCCTTGTGCATCTGAAGTAACAGTCCAGTTATGGTACTTTCTTGTCTCCCTTCCAAACAGTGGGGTGATTATGCACTCTTCCCCAAAGGTGCAATGTTCAGATAATGTACCCACTTTTCCACGTCCCTCTTCAAGGGCTGCCAAGGAGTAGTGGAGAAATCACATAAAATTGAAACTAGAACTTATGAGGCCAAATTCCAACAGGACCCATCACACTGCCCAGAAAGATCCTTGTTATCTGTGGAAATCCATCCATCCAACTCTTTGCCACCTCATCATGGCACCTGCATGAGCCCCAAAGACCCAGACCCATCATAGACCATTAAAGGAGTGCTTTCTCAATATTCTAGTGCTTATTTCTTCCATGTGTCTGCCTCTGTCTTATTCCTTTTATTCAAGATTCAGAAAGTGTCCATGCATCTGATCTACTCTCATTCTTACTCTTTTATGTCTTCTCTGCTATTTTACTCCATTAGCTTCTAAATATCTAGGCAAGTGCCCTTCCAGTGAGCTACATCCTCAGCTCCTACTCCAATATCTATAGCTCAAAAGCTCTTTATAAATGACCAGCAAACATTTTTAGCCTCTTTAGTCATTCAGTGAATCACCTTCAGTCTTATAAACCTTTCTTGAAACTATTTTTCTTTTATCTGGTCTTTTAAAATAAACTATTTCTTTGAGAGAGGAGAGGCTGATACAGAAGACTATGGGCATGCTAGGGTCTCTTGCTACTGCAAGTGAATACCAGATTCATGTTTCCTCTGTGCATCTGACTTTATGTGGGTACTAGAAAACTGAACTCAGGCTGGCTTTCTTTGCAATCAAGGTATTGTAACTGCTGAACCATCTCTCCAGCCCAACAGATTTTTTTAACGTGGCTGAAAACTATGTTAATAATGTGCAGATGTGATATTGTATCATTTTCTTCAGAATCACTCACTTTGCATCCACTAATTAATCGGTGAAGTCCAAGTTATTTATCAGGGACAAAATTCACATAGTAGAGGGTAAAATTTGACAATAATGACAGAGAGTATAGGCCTGGCCAGGAACTAGGAAGGAGTCAGAATGGAAAAAAAAAAATGGGAATTCATCTTGTGGGGAATTTTTAATCAATGTACTAAGTTTATTCAGTTGAAGTAAGAATTAATACAGCGTATATGGGTACCACTAACTCTTTCTGAAATAGAGATATGCAGTCACTTATTTGATGTAAATATAGGTATTGGAGAATATATATTAAATAAGTGATGAATGTGGCAAACTTTTGACAGAAAAATCCATTGCAAGTATAATCACATTGCCACAAAAATAGAGTTTAAGTATGTAAGGAAAAGTGGCACCAGGAAAAGAGACGATGTCTGGAATAATCAGCAGAGGCACGGAGCACCCAGAGAACAAGAGGAGAGAGGTCTATGAGCACAGGATCCAGGAGAAGATCCGCGCATCTAATACTGCTGTGCAGTCAGAGGGGGAGATAGTTGCTGAAGAAACTCAGAAAGAAGCTGAACAAACCTCCAGCCAGCAGGAGAAGAGCCAGGGGAAACATCAACAGGAGTGTTAGAGGCTCGCCAGAGTCCTGAGCTCTCTGGATGGGTCAGTCTCCCACACTGCAGACCACTAATATCTGCTTCCCTGGAAGGTGTTTGGGCTCTGAGATAGCATTGACATGAGTGTGATGACAATTTCTTAGGGACAGATGAGGAAAATGTCATCTGGATGCCACAGACAAGGTCAAAGACCAACGCTTCAAGTGCTTTCAGATTTCTCTAGTAGTTCAAGTTTTTAGTGCTATGACAGTGAAATGTCACAACTGTGAAGGACCCAGTGCCAGGCTAATGGAGTATGGGGGCAGAGGATGTTTATAGCTCCTGTCTGAAAACTGTGCACTTGCTTGAGTGCATGTGCACATGACCCACAGCACACAGTGCTGTTCAGGAGAGGGAAATTGCTTTGGACTGAGGGAACCAAGTCTCAACTGCCCTTTCCAGGTCCTGTGTAAAGGAGTGGAGCCGTGGGAGAAGAGAGGTCACAGCGGGGATTCTATCACTTGGGCTTTTGTACATTGGCTCTTCAGAACTTAGGTTCTGGAGTCAGGCAGAGATTTAAATCTTTATTTTTTGGTTACCTGTCTGTGTGGCTTTGGCAATTAATCTCATGTAGTATATGACAGCTGATCAAATGACATAATTCTACTTACCTGAGGGGGCTTTGTGAGGGTCAAGGCAGGGGATGCTGCTGCTGCTAGGGCTTTGTGGCTTGCTCTTGTTTTCATAAAGTCTCCAAACTCTCAGACCTATGTGGGACTCAACTCAAGTGCTTTCATAAAGTGACCTTGTCTTGTGACCTTCACTCCTGTTGTAGAAGTTGGTCTCTATTAGCAGCTGGTCTAGAAGCTGCTAGCATTCCTTTTGGGGGGCAGTTATAGTATAGACTGTATTCTGGTGCTCTGTGGCTGAGAAGTCAGGACTGGGATGACTAGGAAGATGGAGCTCCCTGTTTCTGAACCACTTGCAGGAGAAACAGAAAACGCTGTCTTGAACTGAGTGAGAAGTAGGAGGCTGTTGTCTTCTAAAATGAAGCGGGTGGATCTCAGCATAGAGAAGATTGAGAACTAGTCAGCAGGCTACACGGTCTCTGGAAGCATCAGTCCCTCAGGTCTTCATTCTGGCTCAAGTCAGAGTAATTGTTGAGACTCCTGGAAACTCCTCTGGCTGTGCTCTAAAGGGATGTGGTGGTTCTCAAGAGTAATTGAGAGTTTCCTGGAGAGTGTATCTCCAGGGTCCAAGCTCAGGGCCAACCTATTCCATACTCAATGTGGAGACTTGATCTCTCTACTTCCAATATTCAGCCTCTACTTGGAACCATTTCTTGGGAGTTACAAGGACCCTGTTATGAGTAACCTCTTAGTATTTCTACAAGCCTATGCTTAGGCCTTTCTGTTATATACTGTTTCAAAGAAAAAGAACCATATTACATCTTCTCTCCAGTATTTGACTGAACATGGTTATGGTGCAAACTGTGCTTTCTTTAGTCTACCATGCTGATAGCAGGTGTCCAGATTTTCTAGAATCTTAAAGAAGGAAAGAAACTATCAACATCTGACTTCTGTGTGCATGTACCACCTTTATAATATCCCAAATGATGGCCATTGTCCTGTGATTTAGCTCCTCCTGTGGCAGAAAGGTCACTTACTACCTTCTATCCAAGATAATGAAGGCTTTGAGCCCTGGCTGGTTCCATAATTACTAACTCCATGACCATAGCTGCTGGGGACCTCTACTTAGTATTTATATGTGAGAAACCCTGCCTCAAAACAAGGTGGAAGGCAAGGATCAATACCCAAGTTTCCCAAGGTTCTCTTCTCTCCCCCCCCCTCACACACACAAAATTCCTTTGTATAAACTAATTAATGTTATGGTTATGGGTTACAAAAATGGAAAATATTGACCAATATGTGAAGGTCAAAGTATTCTTTCTTTTTTTAAAAAAAATTTTTTGTCTTTCTTGATTCTAGTTTTTTATTTTTAATTATTTATTTATTAGAGAGAGAGAGAGAGTGTGTGTGAGAGTGAGTGAGAATGGGTGTGCCAGGGTCTCTAGCCACTGTAAACCAACTGCAGACACATGTGCCACCATGTGCATCTAGCTTATGTGAGACCTGGAGAGGAGAATCAAACCATGATCCTTAGGCTTCACAGGCATGCGCCTTAACCACTAAGCCATTTCTCCAGCCCAAAGTATTATTTTCTTTTTGATATCTTCTATGCCAATATGCAGTCCCTTCCTTCTCTTGGATACCCAGTAAGCCAAACAGAAGAAGTGATTCTGAGAAGGTGAAAATGGACATAATAATGATAATGACAATAAGTACATCCTATACCCTTATAAGGATTGAATAAATTTGTATGTAAAAAGTTTTCTTAATAATTGTTTTTGTTTTTTTACCTTTTTACTGACAACCTCTATACATACACACGGTTAACACAATATACAATGAACATAATCCCCCTTACCACCCTTTTTGACCCTCCCTCCTTTATCTTCCCTCCACTGAATCCCTTCTTCTTTTCCTCTAGTCTCTTTTTTTATTTTGATGTCATCATTTTTTTTTCCATCCTATTATGGAGGTCTTGTGCAGGTGACATCAGCCCCTGTGAAGTCATGAATGTCATGACCATTTTGTGTCTGGAAGACAGTATTGCAAAGTTCTCCACCCCTTTCTTTGGTTCCTTATGCTCCCTCCTCTGCAATGGCTCCTGAGCCTTGGAGGTAGGGTAGAGGTGTCTCATTTAATGCTGAGTACTCCACTGTCTTTTCTTAGCATTTTGTTAAGTCTTGAAATCCCCTTAGTGGTCATCACTGTCTGAAAATAGAAGATATTCTAATCAAAAGTGAGAGTAGCATTAATGTGGAGGATAGTTTGGTGGGCATAACATATCCATTCAGCCAAAAAACAGTAATATTTTCCCTCCTAGGGCTTATGACCTCCCCAGGCTTTTGATTAAGTTTTCAGTAGACAGGAATTCTCTCCCCTGCAACAGGCTACAAATCCAATCATCTAGCAGTTGGTTTCCACATCCTACTATTGTACTAGTTGGCACATTTGGCCTGGCTGGCAAGCCATAAAGTGTGTAGGGCCCAGCATTATGACAGATAGTCAACAGGGAGGAAGCTTCCAGCTCAGTTCTAGCTTGATTTCTCAATGTCCTGTAGCCAGTCTGTGGTGTCTTCATCAATAATGCCTTACTATCTAGTTCTGGTGGTAACCAAGAGCCTTCACAATGGCTTATATTATTTTAGGGGCATTGGTCAACTCATGGGAAGGTATCCCACACCTGTCACTGAAATTTTCTTGTGACAATCTATGGCTTCTGGGCATAGCATTATCCATCCCCACAGGGTACTTCTGCTCAAACTCTCTCTCTTTTAAAATTGTATTGTTTGGCTAACAAAGAAGTAGGTTTCCATGTGACTTACAATATCTTTAATTTTGATTAACCCTCCTTGTATATCATACCATCCCCAACCCTCCTCTGAACCCACTTAGACAGTTTCATCCTTAGTATTCTGCTCCTCTACTTACATATGTAATATGCCCTCCACTTAACTCCTCCCCTCCCCTTTCTCCCTCGTGCTATGCTGTCTTTTTCTCAACTCACATACAAATCTAAACACTTGTCTCTGGGTTTTGCATATGAGAACAAACATACAGCATTTAACTTTCTGAGCCTGGGTTACTTCACTTAGTATAATCATTTCCAGATCCATCCATTTTCCTACAACTTTTATAATTTTGTTCTTCTTCTTCTTTTTTTTTTATTTTATTTATTTATTTTTTTGGTTTTTTGAGGTAGGGTTTCACTCTGGTTGACCTGGAATTAACTATGTAGTCTCGGGGTGGCCTCGAACTTGGCAATTCTCTATCTCTGCCTCCCAAGTGCTGGGAGTAAAGGCGTGTGCCAACATGCCCAGCTTTTGTTCTTCTTTATAGCCAAATAAAACTCCATTGGGAGATATGTACCACATCTACATTATCCATTCATCAGTTGATGGGCATCTAGGATGATTCAATTTCCTAGCCAGTGTGAATAGAGCAGAAATAAGCATGTTTGAGTAAGTATCTCTACAGTAATGCATAGAGTCCTTAGGGTAAATACCGAGGAGTGATATAGTTGGGTCATGTTAAATCTATTTTAGTTGTCCCAAGAATCTTCACACTGATTTCCCTAATGGCAATACCAGTTTACATTCCCACCAATAGTGGAAGGGCTTCTCTTTTTCCACACCATCTCCAGAATTGGCAATCATTTGATTTCTGTATGGTAGCCATTGTGATAGGAGTGAGAACAAATGTCAAAGTAGTTTTAATTTGAATTTCCCTGATGATTGAGGATTTAGAATGCCTTTTCACATGTTTATTGGTCATCTGTATCTCTTCTTTTGAGCACTCTCTACTGAATTCTATAGCCCATTTTTTGGATTGGGTTGTTTGATTTATTGTTATTTAGTATTCCGTGTCCTTTGTATATCTTATATATTATTCCTCTGTCAGATGTATATCTGGCAAACATTTTCTCACTTTTTGTAGGTTACCTCTTTGCTCAATTAACAGTATCCTTTTCTGTACAGAAGCTTTTAAATTTGATGAGGTCCCAAGGTTGATTTTCTGAGTGTCTGGGATTTTATTCAGAAAGTCCATGCCTAAGCCTATATGTTGAAATGTTTTCCATTCAGTTTCAGAGTTTCGAGTCTGATGTTTAGGTCCTTGATCCATTTGGTGTCAATTCTTGGGCATGGAGAGACATAAATATCTATTTTTATTCTTCTACATATAGACATCCAGTTTTCCCAGCACCATTTGTTAAAGTGGCCATTCTTTTATCTGGTGAGTATTTTGGCATTTTTATCAGAGATCAGATGCCTATAACTGCCTGGGTTTACATATAGGTCCTCTATTCTGTTTCATTGATCTACATGTCTGTTTTTGTGCCCATACCCTATTGTTTTGTTATAATTGCTCTGTAATATATCTTAAATCAGGTATGGTCATACTTACAACTTTATTTTTGTTACTCAGGATTGACTTGGCTCTCCTAGTGTTTTTGTGCTTTCAAATGAACTTTATGTTTGTTTTTTCTATTTCACTGATGAATATCATTGAAATTATGCTGAAGATTACATTAAATCTGTAGATAGCTTTTAGTAAGATAGACATTTTCATAATATTGAATCTCCAAATTCATGAACATGCAATGTCTTTCTATTGCCTCGTGTTGTCTTCAATGTTTTGACTATTTTAAAGTTTTTATAGTAGAGATCCTTCACTTCCTTGGTTAGGATTATTCCAAGGTATTTTATTGTTTTGTGAGGCAGTTGTGAATGGGGGTGTTTTCCTGATATCATTCTGTACACATTTATTATAAGGTATGTAAGAAGGCTGATTTTTGTGTTTTAATTTTGTATCCTGCTACTTTGCTAAAAGTGCTTATCAGGTCTAAGTGTTGCTGGTAGAGTAGGCAGTTTTGGTCTCTTGCCTTATGATGTTCATCAGTCAGACCCAATGTTTCTGGGATCCAGAGTAACTGTAAGGAAGAAAGACACAGAAGAGTTAGAGGGAAGGAAAAGAAGGAAGATGGAGACAAGAAACAAAATGGAGTCAGCGAGGTCAGTGACGGGGCCCTCCTTCATGCAGAATATTAGTGAAAACATCTCCACATGGATCCTACTGATATATATGTATTTAAGAAGAAGGAATAAATTTTTTTTCAAGAAAACAATATATTCTAAGAAATAACATGTTATTTAAAAATAAATTAGAGTTTAAGATGACTTCAGATTCCTACTGAAAATACCAGTGCTGATAAATACTGAGGATTTATCCCACTTTTTAATTTTTTTAATTAGTTTTCTATATAATGCATAGAGAGCCATGATGGTACCATCATTAAGAGGGAAATTTCACAAATCAACATTGTATGCCATTAGATTATTTTTGTGTACATGTGTGTGCAAGGCTTAATGAATATATTTTAATAGCCTTTAGCATAGATGTTAAATCTATGTGAGGCTTCATGATATCTCATACTTCTTGGCACAAATTGAAATATTGTGAATATATTTTATATTTGAATATTTTAACAAAGACCATGAATTAGAAGACCAAGGAGAAATACAGGAAAAAATTTTAATTCTCATGCTATGTGAAGAGGGCTCAAGTTCTTTTTTTTTTTTTTTGAGGTAGGGTCCCACTGTGGCCCAGGCTGACCTGGAATTCACTCTGTATTCTCAGGGTGGTCTTGAACTCATGGCGATCCTCCTACCTCTGCCTCCCTAGAGCTGGGATTAAAGGAGTGTGCCACCATGCCCGGCTAAAGTTATTCTTTTATTCTTGATGTTATAAATATAGAAATTAGGTCTTTGATCATCTTGTAGGAACAAGATTTGTCCCCTTGGACTTACAGTAACCAACAGGTTAACAATTTATTGGACTAACATGTGGGACCAAAGCTGAGACTATGATGGGCATGACCACATCTTGACCAGAATTGTTTAATTATGCTCACCTCGTGTCCCTACCCTTGCTGTATTCCTCTTCCTTGCTATAACTTAAAGCTCATATAATATCTTTAAGATGACCTCAGGTCACTGCTTTATTTCTCCCTCTTACCAACACTTACCTTTAGTATCTTTTCTCTGCCTGTTACTGTCACTCATCTCTGTAACTGGTGAATTGGTGTGTGGGTGGCTGAACCCAGCTTGTTGGGGCTGCTGGAGATGGAGCTTCTTCCCACAACTCCAAATGCAGACCCAGGAATCAAACACTGGACATGGCATGGTGGGATCAGGTTGTTTGGAAATTTTGAGTATGACTGGTTTATGATTGTTCCTGGAGGAATGGTTCAGAAGTGAAATCTAACACGAAATGACATGATTATTTAAGGTCCTTCAGGGTAAAGTACAGAGGAGGTAAGGTGTGGGATCTGTGATTACTATAGCATATAGCAGTTGGGAAGACAGCAATCACATAAAGGGTTGGTAGCAAGTGGTTCTTTTTGACGTCTGGTGAATTAGTGTAGCAAAATGAGATGTTGAAAGCAGCCAATGTCAAAGTAGCCAGTGAGAAATACACATGGAAAACCAGGAACCCACCAGAGAAACAGAGGGGTCAGCCATCTGTCTGTAGAGCAGAGAAGGCTGAAAGCAAAACCAGAATCTGATTTTGAGGATTTAAACTTGCAGCCCTGTTTCAGTGCTCAACCCTTCCAGGTCTCATGATTAGGTAAGAACATAGGTGTGGAAGACATGGGTCTCTATAGTAGGGTTGAGACACTAGGCACTAGAGTTCAGTGCAGAGAAGTCTGAAGGCTCTGAATTGCTTCAATATCCCCGCAACTTTTTTAGTGTCTTAGAAAGCTTCACACTCACTGTTGGAGAAAATAGGTCTTCTCTGATAAGTCCTTCCTTGAGAGCTCTGGTGTGAACGGCTGACAAGCTGATAGTGGTTCTCCTTACTAGCCCTCTCCACCACACTTCACTGCCTCAGTTACTCAGCTGACTTTCAACAACTCATAGGTGACAAGGACCTAGAAAAGGAGGCACACTGAGAAACATAGTGACTGTACATTTTTTTCAATCTCTGATAGGTATTTCCTTTTCACATGAAATGACACAATGGAATAATATTAGCAGAGTCTTGTTATGATGTAATGTAAAGTGTCATTTCAAATGAAGGACCAAGATTATGTTTGGGTGGCTGGAACAGGCTCTCTCTAGTCAGCTCGAGAAACACATGGCGAATAATTTCTCTTGGAAGAAGCCCAATACTACTAGACTACCTTTTTCTCTCTTCCAAGAAATTATTCCTGAGGGAATGTATGGAATCTGGGACAATTGCTAAGCTCCAGCCTCCCGTAGTACAAAAGAGTACACACTGACTCTATCTGGGAAATAAATACACTGATAAACCCTCTGACAACCCAGGATGGGAGCCTTGGGTCTTACAGAGGTCCCATTGCAGTCCTGCTTTAGGGGAGGTGTAGGACTCCTCTGAACACTATAAGCAGCAATGAGCCATAAGCAGGCAGATCAGACTCTGCTCCAGAGAAGGACAAGCTATAGAGTCAACTTAGGTGTCTGTCAACAGATGAATGGATAATGGAAATGTGGTAGGTATGTATACAAATGGAGTTTTACTTGTCCATAAAGAAGAACAAAACTATGTAATTGTTAGGAAAATTAATGTAACTGAAGATTGTTATAGTAAATGAAGCAAGATAGACTCAGAAAGAAATATACTTTATTTTCTCTTACATGTGATACCTAGAAAGAAATATAGCGTTAGGCAGGGTTCTCTAAAGGATAACTGGTTCTCTAAACAAGAACCTGATAGCTGGTCAGCCAACCAAACTGGATGCCTCAGTAGTTTCAATTCAGCACTGAAAGCTTTTCACTCCATAAAGAGCCACTGGTATTGAGTCCATATTGTAAGGCCAAAGAAGCTGAGGTCTGATGTCAGTGTGGAATGGCAGCAGCAGTGACAGGTCCACTCACATAGAAAGAAGACAGGCAGATACACACTGCTCTTTCCTCAGACCATCAGAAGTGTTCACTCTTCCACTAAAGCACTCTCTAAACTCCTTGGCAAACATAGCTGGAGTGTGTCTCCTTGGAAATTTTAAATCTCATCAAGTTGACCACCAAGTCTAACCACCACATGTCTCTATCTGTCTGTCTATCTATTATCTATCTGTCTGTCTGTCTGTCTGTCTATCTATCTATCTATCTATCTATCTATCAATCATCTATCTATCTATCTGACATCTATCTATCTGACATCTATCTATCATGAAATTAAAGTAGAAATGGACTGTTTGTTAAGAGGAAAGGACTAGCAGGAGAGGAGAATGAAGGAAACGGACTGATAGGGTAAATATGGTCAAAGTGCATGATATATTTGAATGAAAATGTCACTATAAAACCTATCACTTTGTGCAATGAACACATGATTACTAATAAACAATTTTAAAATGAAAAGAAATAAAGATGATACATTAATCTATATTTCAGAGCAAAGAAAATTCTCAGAGACTGAGATGAATGTGATATGATGATAAAAGGGTCAGTTTCTCAAGCAGAAGACATATGTGTCCTAAGTATGTATGTACCATGCAACTGAGATGTGAAATATGTGGAGAAAAACTGATAGAACTTAGAGGAAACAGGCAGAGCCATATTTATAGATGGAGAATTCAAACCCTCTGTCAGCAATTATAGAACAACTAGATAGAGAATCAATAAGATATATGAAAACTCCCTACCAGCAGCAATCTAAAGGATCTATTTTACATTTGTAAGCCCCTCATTTGAATTGCAGCAGGATATTATTTGTAAAGTGATCCCAGAGTACATATTGAAGTAGACCATATGCTATGCCATAAGACAAATCTCAATATATGTGAAATAACTGAAATCATATGAAAGTATTCTTGGCCACAATGAAATCAAATTAGAAAGCCAAACAGAAAGATTAGGGGCAGTGTCCAGACCAAGGATGACTCCATGTCAAACTTCTGTACATTCCACAAGGACATGACAAGTGTTATGAAGGCAGTATGAAACTACACTAAAAGGAAATCAAAACTTATCAAAAGTTATGGAACATGGCTGAAGTAATGATGAACCGGAAACTTATGACACTAAATATAATCAATAGAAAAAAGTTTTATTCAGACTTCTCTAGTTTCTTTGTCATTTAACAAAACTATGAGTGACTTTTCATGAATGTTGCTCTTTGAAGACAGGGGTGAAGGTTCTCCAGGACACATAGCTGGAGTGGAAGCCCTCAGCTCTTACTAGTGGATACTTTGGGCACCTCTCACTGGCTGGTGCACACATCCCAACCTAAGCTGCTCTGAGTGCTGGCTGCTAATGGTTCGTACTTTCTACATTTCTGACCAGAGAAATTGAACACCCTCCCTATTCCCACTGCTCCAGTGATAGGGGGCAACACTTGGCCAAGGACTGACACCAGGTTTCAATGCTGCCTTCCGGCCTCCAAACGAGACTGACTCTATAGCTGTGTTTCATGTTCCAGAACTACACTGAAACCCCATCCCCACCCTCATAAGCTACACTGAGCCCATGTGCTGCTTACCCACCCCTGAGAGCATTCCCTCCTCTATACCAACCATCTCCATGCCCAGAACCCACGCTGCTTCTAGGGAGCTCAACTAAAGATGCCCAGGAGGGCCAAAATCCCCCCAAGATTGTGCACCCATGTACACAGTTAAGCTGAGGCTCAAAGCTGACAAGGAGAAAGCATTCAGGGCTGAGTGAGGGAAGAACCTCCTCGTAGGGAAGCAAAGCCCAGACATGAAAAGCAGCTTTGTAAGCGCAGAGAACTGTGAGAAAGCCAATATGACTGAAGTATGGGAGTGAGAACTTTCGGTTGTTTAGGATATTTTCAACTTAAAACTAAGAAAATTATTCTGACCGTATGTAGAGCATGGGCTGGAAAGAGATCAGAGAAACAAGAAGGATGTCTGCACAGCAAGGGTAGTGGTTCCTAAAAATTATAATATTCATACAAAAGTAAGAAACGATAAAATCTGCAGCACAATGTTATTTATGTTCGTAAACAACAGCACACACTGATGTGTATTTGTCAGTGATTATGCAAGGCATGCAGCTTCAGGGACAGACTTCTGTGTTAGTACTTTTCCTTCATTTTCTGCCAGAACTTTCTAATACAGCTTAGCTTGGCCAGAAGTGTTTCTGTCCATCATTTTAGTCTTTCCATATATCTCCATGATTTAGAGCTAACTATGACAAAAATGTATCTATGATATTTTTTTAGTTATAACCTAACCTGAGCATGCTCTGAAATAGACCCACCCCTATATGAATATGTATAGACCCTCTAAATAGGATCCTGATAATTCCTTTGATTCAGGAAGAGCATTACTTTGGCAATGGCTCCCATGCTCTCCTTGCTTGCTGCAGGTAATAAAGCTTCCTCCACTCTTTCATGCCCTGGCTGTGCACTCACCAAGGTGTGAACTGATTGCATTTGGTTACATATTCTCCAGGAGCAATGAGGATTGGATTTTAAAAAAACAAGAACACCAGAGATTCCTTGCAAGCATAGATGATAGTGTCATGAACTGAGAAATGATTCCCTCTACTCTGCACTGAAAAAAACAAAAGCAAAATGACAGCAAGCACCGTTGTGCTCATCCACGTATCACTCTCCTCATGGAGGAAGAATAGAGTAGCCGTCAGTGGCTGCTGAGGGACTCCAGGACAAAGCTGTCCAAGACACACTTAGAATAATGCAAACTTTTCCTCACTAAGTGGGCTTGGCTGGCCTGCAGAGACTCTGGGGACTAATTCAGCATTTGAGTCAGGTACATGGGATTTGGAGGAAGCAGCTCCTCCCCAGGGCCTGATTATGGAGGAAGCAGATGGAGCATAGAAGCCGCTGGCTGCTGATGAACCTGGGGGTGCTCCCATGACTCAACCTTCCCTAGTTTCCTTGTGACACCAAGATACAGATTCCCCACTCTGCTCTGAGGGAATCAGACTGAAATGTCTTATTTCTTCTTGTTGCCAGTTTATGTCCTGGCCTCACTAGATTGGAAGGCAAGCCTCTGCCACATCTAATGGGGCTCTTTGCTCCAGTGCCCAGGGCAGGGACAGGCCTCCATTAGCTGTCAGCACAAGTCAGTGGATGGAAAATGATTCTGCAAATGCTTGACTGAGGGAGGGTCTTTGTGATTTCCCCTGAGTTCCCTTGAAGTGTCACAGTCTGTAAATGCATCTATCAATGAATGTTGTAAGAGTCTAAGGTGGTGGCTCATTTATTTCCTTGTCTATCCTTGCGAGACTGGAGGCCTGGTGTTCAGAAAGTACGTTCAGGAAGAGTGAGCTCCAGGACCACTTCACAAACTCTGTTCAAGACTCTGTAGGACTGAAGACGTGGTTCAGTGGTTTAGTCAGCACTTGATGGCAAAGCTTGCTGTCCCAGGTTTTATTTCCCAGGATTCATGTAAAGCCAGATGCATAAAGTGTTGCAAGTGTCTGAAGTTAGTTTGCAGCTGCAAGAGGTGCTGCTATACCCATTCTCTTTCTTGCTCTTTGCTTGCAAACAAATAAAAATAATTTCAAGAGAATCTTTAAAAATCCACATTTCCTTAATGAGCAATATTCATGATTCATGAGGGGAAGACAACCATGGCCACCTTGTCTGTATGGTGTCTCCAGTGTCTCACCCATACCAGCCACCAACAAGCAACATGCAAATAAAACAGGAGGAGGTGGGCAGGAAGATGGGTTCTGGGGTAAGACTAGAACTGAAGTTGTTTTGGTGGGAGTACTGAGAATCTTAGCTACTTCCAGAAGGTGGGTGCAGGTGGTCAAGGACAAATGCAATCCTTCAGCTGCAGGAGAGAGGTGAGTACAATAGTTTCACATTCTCCACAGCTTTACCTCCTGTGGTTTCAGTTTCCCATAGTTAACTATGGTCAAAAAATATTAAGTGGAAAATTCCAGAAATAAATATAAGTTTTCAATAATGCTATTATAGTGTACCATCATACTTGTTTTATTTTATTGTTTTTGTTGTTAATCTTTTACTATACCTCATTTATTATTTGACTTATTCAAAGATATGTATGCATATGTAGGAAAGAAAACAAGTATATATAGACTGTGCAACCATCTGTGGTTTCAGACATTTAATGGAGGTCTTGGAACCTGTCTTCCATGGATATTGGGGAGTGTGTGTGACTCTGAAGCTACTGACCAGGTGTTCACGCCCATTGACTCTTCCAGACACAGAGCCTGTTTCCCAAGGTGAGATTCAGAAGTTTCAGGCGCTTGGGCTAAAGAACTTGGTTCTGAGAAGAGCTGCTGGGCACAACTCAGGGAAGGGGACCTGAGCATCCTCTGTAAGATGCACACCACAGTGACTCTGATACACATAAGGATGGGGGGCATCTGCCTGGCCTGGCCTTGCCAGCTAAGAATCAGCGGTCCATTCTCCTGTTCTCTATCAGCTGCCTGTCCAGTCCTGGCAGACAGAAGAGGGGAGCAGAGCTTGGCCCCATCACCTATGAGCTGAGTGACGTTGGGAAACTTATACCTTCTAAGTCGCCATTCCTCAGCTATAAGCCAGGATGGTGCAACTCAGTAGTCCTGTGATGCAGATGAGATGCAAATTAAATATATAATATACATATATTACATGTATTATTATACATATATATATAATTAAATACAGCGCCTGGTCTAATGCTCAGCACAGGGTAGTGATTTTTTTTTAAGATAAACTAAACCAGTTCCATGTGCTAAGCTAGAGTCTGGCCCCAGGCTTCTGACCCAGTCTCTCCTTTCTCTCTGCACAGTGGGTAACTAGGAATTCAAGTCAGTACCTGGAGGTAACAAATCTGCTCCTCTGCTGAAGTTTGGGTCTGCTCCCATCCTGCTCCCAGCTGTGATGTGAAGGTCACTCACAGCTCCCACATCTTCCTTGCTTATCCTGCCACTGCTCCAGATGCACCATGTCCCAGATGCAGTTTGAACAGTGCTTCCCTGATGCACCAAGTGCTTATTTATTTTCGCCAGGCGTGGTGGCGCACGCCTTTAATCCCAGCACTTGGGAGGCAGAGTTAGGAGGATCACCGTGAGTTCAAGGCCACCCTGAGACTACATAGGGTCTCTCATGGAACATAGAGCTCACAATTTTTCAATTAGACTGGACGATCAGCAAGCCCCAGCAATCCTTCTGTCTCTTACCCTCTCAGCACAGGGGTGACAGACATGTACAGTGCTTGGCTTTTTATGTTGGTGCTGGGAATCCAACTCAGGCCCTCAGCAAGCACTCTCAACCATGGTGCCACCTCCCTTTTTCTTCCTTTCCTTTCCTTTCCTTTCCTTTCCTTTCCTTTCCTTTCCTTTCCTTTCCTTTCCTTTCCTTTCCTCTTTCTTTCTTTCTTTCTTTCTTTCTTTCTTTCTTTCTTTCTTTCCCTCTCTCTCTTTCTTTCCCTCTCTCTCTTTCTTTCCCTCCCTCCCTCCCTCCCTCCCTCCCTCCCTCCCTCCCTCCCTCCCTCCCTCCCTCCCTCCCTCCCTCCCTCCCTCCCTCCCTCCCTCCCTCCTTTCTTTCTTTCTTTCTTTCTTTCTTTCTTTCTTTCTTTCTTTCTTTCTTTCTTTCTTTCTTAGGGTTTCACTCCAGCTCAGGCTGACCTGGGATACACTATGCAATCTCAGGGTTGCCTTGAACTCATGGTAATCCTCCTACCTCTGGCTCCTGAGTGCTGGGATTAAAGGCGTGTGCCACCACACCCGGCTACCACCCCTTTTAAAATTAATTTGTACTCCATCTTTGGCTTTCTCTTAGAGTTGTAAGGGGTTCAGTTTCCTTCTAGTATCCCTGATCCAAAGCATTCCCACTGAATTCCTTCTCTAGTACAGGTTGGCTTACAGCAGATGAAAACTTCTAGGTTTCTTTCATCTGGAAATATCCTTATCTGTATTCACTCTTGAAAAATATTTTTGCTGGATATAGAATTCTATTTGATAGGGTTTGGGGAGCATTTGTGTGTGTAGTATGGTATGTGTATGTGTGTTGTGAAAACACATATGAAAAATGTTACATGTTCTCCCCTATCACTTATCCTAGCATTTCCTAGAAATGGAGTCTCTCCCTGAAACTGGAGCTGCCATCCTAGCTTTGTAATATAGATTAAAATCAGGTATGGTGACACTTCTGGCCTTATTTTTATTGTTCAAAATTGTTTTGGTTGGGGCTGAATAGGATAGCTTAGTAGTTAAGGTGCTTGCCTGCAAAGCCAAAGGACCCAGGTTCAATTCCCCTGGACCTATTATATAAGCCAGAAGCATAAGGTTGCACATGTGTCTGGAGTTTTTTGCAGTGGCTGGAGTCCCTAGTTTTCCCGTTCTCTCTCTCTCTCTCTCTGCCTATTCCTTTCAAATAAATAAATAAAAGTGTTTTGGCTAGTCAAGGTTTTTTGTGCTTCCAAATGAATTTTAGATTTTTTTTTCTATTTCTGTGAAGAATGCCATTAGAATTTTGATGGGGATTACATTAAATGTGTAGATTGCTTTTGGTAAGATTGACATTTTCGGGCTGGAGAGATGGCTTAGTGGTCAAGGCACCGGCCTGCTAAGCCCAAGAACCCGGTTCCAATCTCCAGGTCCCACGTTTAGCCAGATGCAGTGTCGCAAGGGCACAATGCCGCACTTGACCACAAGGGGGCGCACACATATGGATTTCGTTCGCATCAGCTGAGTCTGCTGGCATGTCCATTCTCTGTCTCCTTCTCCCTCTCTGTCTGTCTCTCTCTGTGTCTCTCTCCAAAAATAAATAAAATAATTTAAAAAAAAAAGATTGACATTTTCACAATATTGGTTCTTCCAATCCAAGAACATGGGATTTCTGCAACATAGTGTTTTCTGCAATTTCTGTCTTGAGTGTTTTAAAGTTTTCATTTTGGAGATCTTTCACTTCCTTGGTTAGGTTTCTTCTTCTTCTTTTTTTATTAGTTGTGTATATAGTGTGTATACGGCCATGATGGTACCATCATTAGCCTTCTCCCTGTCCTTCCCCCATGGGTTCTGTGGGTCTTGTTTTATTGGGGTAGCCATAAGTTATGTGGGAGAGGCAACATCTCTGTGCATAATGACCCAACTCATGGCTCTAACGATCTTTCTGCCACCTCTTCCATGAATTTCCCTGAGCCATGTTGGGTTCATTTTAGGTCTATTTCAGTGATGAAGTCTTAGGAGTCTCTGTGTCTCTGAATATCTAATTTGGTAGGAGCTGAGTGTTCTTTGTGTCTATATCTTTCACCCTTGTGCTGGTACGTTCACTGAGAAAGCACACACTTGCTCATTTCCCCCAATAACTCTATGGCTTCAGCTGGTGCCTTGGTCAGATGCAATGGGCTGATTCTCTCCTTAGGATATGCGTCCATATGAAAAAGAGAAGCAAATTCTCCAGTGGAGAGTGAGGCCAGTGTAAGATACATGGATAACTGTTATTATTTTAGAGAGAATTTAATTGGTGTAGGTCCTTTTGTATCCCACTATTGGTGGGCACTTGATATTGGACAGAGGGCTCATTTTTTGATATGGTTCTGACTTGTTTCCTGGTTCCAGGTATGGGTTCCATTCCACTGAGCAGATCCGCTGGCCAAATCAAGAGCAGTTGGTAACCCACCATGGCTGTGTGCCTCTATTGCACTTGTGTGAGCATCATGTCAGGTTGTTTGTTGCTGAGTAGCTTAGAACAAGAGTTGCTTAGACAGATGTTAGTAATTTCCCCCCAGTCATTTATATAGCACCTTCTGGAACTAGACAAGATAACTGTCTGGTTGTTGGGGTCCCTCCTAGGGCCAGCCCAGGAGGGATCGCAGGGTCTTTGCTGAGTAGGGGGTGAGAGGCACAGAGTCACAACACAGACTCCAGGAGTTGGGTGGAACGGCAGAGGGTGAGCTGCTGCAAACTCATTTATTCAAGGAAGTGTAGGGGGTTTAAAGGGTTTGGCTGGCCAATCACTGTATGGGGTTGTCCTCTTCTTGTGACCAATGATAGCCTGTCTCCGGGCAGATCATCTTGCAGCAGGTTGCTCATGAGCATGGGACCGTAGCTGTTGTCACGCCAGGCCTGTGCAAGATGCCATGTCCACAGAAGCCACTTCCTGATTTCTTTTAGCATGTGGTCTGGCTAGGGCCCGACCTGCATTGTGCCATACATCTTGGGACTGACTCTCTTCCAGATTCTGCCAGGTCTCTCCATGTTCCATCCCAACAGCATATGATGTCTTCAGCAGTAGGGTCTTACCATTAACCTTTGGTGGGTCATCAAGTACTCTGACAAAAATCTGTCTTCTTTTGGGAAACCTTGTAGGTCTCACTGATCAACAGTTGTGGATGTTAACCACATGCTGGTACTGGGAGTTACAGGTCATTGCCAAGGGAAAAGAAGGAAGAAAAATATAGGTATATTCCAAGGTATTTTATTTTATTTTTTGAGGCAATTGTAAATGAGAGTGATTCTCTGATTTCATCCTTAGCATGTTCATTGTTAGTGTACAGAAAGGCTACTGATTTTTGTGTGTTTATTTTGTATCCTGCTACATTGCTGATTATTAGCTCTAACAGTTTCTTTTAGAGTATTTGGGGTCCTTTATATATAGAATAATAGCATCTGCAAATAATGATAATTTGATGACTACCTTTCCAATTTGTATCCCTTTTATGTGTGTCTTTTGCCTTATTGCTATAGCTAAGACTTCCTGTACTATATTAAATAAAAGTGGGGACAGTGGACACTCTTGTCTTGCTCCTGATTTTAGAGGAAAAGCTTCACATTTTTCCCCATTTAGTATTATGTTGGCTGTAAGTTTGTCATAAATAGCCTTTATTATGTTGACATATGTTCCTTCTATTCCCAGTTTCTTTTTTTCTTTTTTTCTTTTTTTTTTTTTTTTTTTTTCGAGGTAGGGTCTCACTCTAGCCCAGGCTGACCTGTAATTAACTATGTAGTCTCAGGATGGCCTCAAACTCATGGCAATCCTCCTACCTCTGCTCCAGAGTGCTGAGATTAAAAGTGTGTGCCACCACTTTTGGCTATTCCCAGTTTCTTTAGGACTTTTACCATGAAGTGATGTAACATTTTGTCAAATGCATTTTATGCATCCATTGAGATGATCAATGTGATTTTTTTTGTATTTCAGTTCATTTATATAGTGTATTAAATTTATTGATTTGCATATGTTGAACCATCACTGCATTTCTGGGATAAAGCCTACTTGGTTGGGGTGAATGATCTTTTTGATATACTCTTGTATTCTGTTTGCTAATATTTTGTTGAAAATTTTTGTATCTATGTTCACAAGGGAGATTGATTTGTAATTTTTATTTTTTGCTCTATCTTTGTCTGGTTTTGGTATCAGGGTAGTGCTGGCTTCATAGAAGGAGTTTGGTAGTATTTCTTCCTTTTCTATTTTATGGAAAAGTTTGAGAAGCATTGGTGTTACTTCTTTCATGAAGGTCTGGCAAAATTCACCAGTGAATCCATCTGGGCCTGAACTTTTTCTAGTTGGGTGATTTTTTTTTATAACTGCTTGGATATCTGTACTTGTTATAGGTCTACTTAAGTGATTTATCTCATCTTTATTTAATTTTGGTAGGTCATATAAATCTAGGAAATTATTTCTTTCAAATTTTCAAACTTGGTATTAAAACAAAGTCAGAGTTCTTAAGGGTGTGTGTTGCCCCACACCCTTAATCCTGTCCACTGGGAGGCTGAGATTTCTGGTCTGTATAGGGTTCCAAGTCAGCCTGAGTCTGAGTGAAACACTGCCTCCAAGAATGACAGAAGAAGACAATGGCACTATAAATCAGGAAACAACAAAGGACAACACCAGAAAACAGCTTATGTAAGAATGGCAAAGCTAACCATCAGTCAAATCTGACATATAAACTGCCCTGACATGGAAGGTGCAATTAGCATTTCCAATGCAGGCCTATATACCAGGCTTTGTGGCATGTATTGACTTGGTATAAGTAGACCCTGTTACCTTTTGGGATGGCTTTGGTCTCAGCTATGCTGTGTGTCCGCTTGGGTCCCTCTTTACTGCATTTTGGGCTCAGCTTGGCTGCGTGAGTCAGTGGGTTCACTGCTCTGATTGCCTGTGCTGGATGCTGTGTGGTTGAGTTCCCTTCCCCAGGTCTCCAGTGGTTGCCTGCACTGTCATTTGCAGTTGGGGGAGGGGAGGCTGTGGAGTGTGCCTAAAGTTGTACTGGGGCTGTCCCAGATTTGACAAAATCTGTCCCGAATTTCCGTGCTGTCTTCTACTTCAGGTTTCTTGACTTTGTGAGGAGGCTGGTGTGAGTGGAAAATCCCTTCACCTGGTTTCTCCTGAGGCTCAGGCACAGCCTGGCACTACTTCAGGAGCTGGTTGTGACTGCTTTTGTGGTTGCTATAAGCTCTGGGTCTCTGCTGAGGTTGATAATTCCTTATACACATTCACTTTTCCATAGAAAAGTGTATTTTGCTGTTTTTCTGCTTATTTCCTCCTAGGTTGCTTTGGAATGGCTAGTATACCACCATCCTATCCAGTCTCCTGACTCAAATTTTTAAAAACAATTTTTATTTATTTCCAAGAAAATAGAAGTGTGTGTGTGTGTGTGTCCTCTAGCCACTCCAGGTACATGTCCAACTTTGTGCATCTGGCACTGGAGAAATAAGTCCAAGTCATTAGGCTTTGTAGGCAAGTGCCTTAACCATTGATCTATCTCTCCAACCTCTGACTCTCATTTCTAAAGATAAAAGGAATAGTTATAATATCTAGTGAAGTCGAGCGTCCTTACACACTAATCAAGATGTGAAATGCTGCACATTGTTTTGGCCAAAGAAAGGAAGAATACTTACCCAATTTTCAATTTGCATTTGTGATTTTTTTAGCATGTATATGTACATACCTATGTCCATAAATTACTTTCAGGAATTTAACCAGTGAAAGCAATCTCAAGCATATGTATTATTGCCAGTTACAAAGGCAGAAAAATAATTTATATCAATAATGGTTTGGTTAAATGTATTATAATAACTTATATATAAATAGAATAGAATTTCAAATGGATGAGATGGATTTGTGAGTTGATATAAAGATACTATGCAATGTGGAGAGAAAGAAATAAATTTTCACTTGTCTGGAAAGCTAAACATCAAAACATTAAAATAGTTACTTAAAAAACAGACTTGCTGTGGCTCTGGTGTAGAAAGATGAGGATGACATTCTGTACTGTTTGAACTTTTAAAAAATACTTTTAAATAATTTATATGAGAGAGAAAGAGATAGAGAGTGAAAAAGAGAGAAAGAATAGGGACACCAAGGCCTCTAGCCACTGCAAATGAACTTCAGATGCATGTGCAACCTTATGCAACTGACTTATGTAGGTACTGGAGAATTGAACCAGTATCCTTAGGCTTCCCAGGCAAGCACCTTAGCCACTTAGCCATCTCTCCTGCCCCTGTCTGAACTTTTACATGGTACATTTTATGTCGAATGAAAAAGTTAAATTGTAAATAAATTCCTAGTTTGTAATAAAAGTAAATAGGAGACAAATTTTAAAGGAAAAAGAACCTCCTAAATTGTTTAAGGAGACCCATGAATAGAGTTGGAATAGATGTTCTAGGCCCTCTCTATGATGCTGGGTACAGTTGCTCCTTTCCACTCCAGTGATGATTCTGTGACAGTCACCTTCAATGTCTGACATTCATGGCAAGATGAAGGAAAGGCCAGAGGCTCAGGGATGGCCAAGGTAAGCTCCAAGCTATGCCTGCTGCAGTGTTAAGTGCTGCTGACAGAAGAGCTGAGCAACTCCCCGTGTTATCAGAAGAAGGGACATGAGCAGAAGGAGAACATTGACAACTGCCTTGTACCTTCTACCAAGTGTGCTCCAAGGGAAGGCAAAGCACTTGCTCAAGGTTAGGAACCTTGTAGATGACATAGTTGATGAGGTGAGAACTGTGTCAGGGTTTTCCCAAACCTTAGAGAAGTTCACTATTTTATATCTCTGAAGTTTGATGACTCAAAAAGAATCAGGAACAAGCTGTCTTTCCCTGTCTTTTGACACTATTCGCAGGCATGACTCAAGAGGCATAGAATGTAAGGTGGGTGTTAGTTATAAACATTGACAATGTTTTGCATTTACAGTTGGATGGCACGTCCAGTATCCACCCCTGGCATTTTCTCACTTGGCAAACCTTCCACCTCACTTTCTAGGGGCATCTCTGTTTAGAGAAATGGAAACAAGCCCTGGACAAGGAGTTGTTTTATTAAGAGAAAAGGATGAATACAATAGTGGTTTTAAGGCTGTCATAACCAGCTATTGCTGGACTGCATAGAATGGGAATTCCAAGTCTTTCATCTCTGACCCATTAATTTTATTTCTTCTGGAACCATTTAGTAGCTTGAAGACCTTTTTTTTTGTTTTGTTGTTTCGTTTTTTCAAGGTAGGGTCTCACTCTAGCTTAGGCTGACCTGGAATTCACTCTGTAGTCTCAGGGTGGCCTCAAACTCATGGTGATCATCCTACCTCTGTCTCCCAAGTGCTGGGATTAAAGGCATGCACCACTATGCCTGGCCTAGCTTCAAGACCTTTTATTCTTTCTCATCTCCTATTCTAGCTCTGTTCCCCATTTTTGTCCTCTTTAATAATTCCATTATTTCTTCTCTACCCTATTTACTTGCACCTCTATCACATTTTCCCCCATTTCTCATCTTTCATTTTCCCATAAACTTTTTTTTAATTTGAGAGAGACAGAGAGAGAGAAAATGGGTGCACCAGCAGCCTCTCAGCCACTGTGAATGAAGTCCAGACGTGTGCACCCCCTTGTGGGCAAGTGAGGCATTGCGCCCTTGCGTCACTATTTGCGTCTGGCTAAACATGGGACCTGGAGAATCGAATGGATGTTCTTAGGCTTCGCAGGCAAGTTTCTTAACTGCTAAGCCATCTCTCTAGCCCCCTATAAACTTTTCTACCTCAAATCTTGTTTCATGTCCATTTTCATATCCTTTCTCCTCATCTCTACCTTATCCCACCCTCCCCACGTACCCACTTACATGAAATATCATGGAGAAATCAAATCACAGATTCAGGTCAAAGATATGTTAGAAAATGGATCAAGAACACAGTAGAACTTCCATGAATGGTCAATTAGTCCTAAAAAAGATAATGGGGGGAGGTTAATCCAAGCCATGACTGGTAAAGGCTGGCAAATGAAAAGCAAGAGAGGAGAAAGCATTCTAGTTGGAGACACATGCTCCTGCGTTTGGCAACACCAAGTGAGTTGCATTTTGTTATGGGAGCTTTGGTTGCTACGAGTGAGACTATAGAGGGGAATTGTATACTGAGTAGTCTGAGAGTTTTTAAGTGTATAAGTAATGTTTAGATTAGATTTTTTTTTCTTGGTTTTTCTAGGTAAGGTCTCACTCTAGTCCAGGCTGACCTGGAATTCCCTGTGTAGTCTCAGGGTGATCTTGACCTCACAGCAAGCCACCTAATTCTGCCTCCTGAGTGCTGGGATATGGTGTGCCACCATAGCCAACTCTAGATTAGAAATTCTTATCTTTTAAAATGATTGGGAGCTTATAAGAAGGGATGGATGAGGGACATTCATTTGTGTGTCATACAATGTCATGTGCATGTGAATGGAGTTTTAACATGGAACACCAGGTATCATGCTCTTCAGAATGATTAGAGAATATGTGACCATGCAGGCTTCTCTCTATCCCCTCCATATCTTAGGTTTTTGTGCCACAGAAAAGTATAGAGTTATGTTTTACCCACTGAGGCTATGTTGCACAGACAGACCAACTATACTTGAACTGAAGGTAAAAATATGACCCCTTGGGGGAAAGTTTCCTGGGGTACTTTGGGTACTCAAGCTATAGGGGAGACATGGTAACTAACCTTGTCAATGGGCTGGTCTGGTAGAACCTATGAACACACCATTGTTTATAACTGAGTAGTCATTTTGGGAGGATAATAATTATTACCCTGTATAAAAAGTTGTCCAGCTTAGGGAGATGGAAGGAGTTCTGCACCATGGTTCTAGTCTTTGGCTCTACATGATTTTTCCCCTTATTTAAAAAAGAGAATGGGTGGAAGGGACAATTGAGGCTTCCTTAAGGTAACGACCGCCTTCCTGTGAGCACTCTCCACAGGGCAGTCTGCACATCAGGGTTCCTGAGGCTGTAGATAATTGGGTTTAGCATGGGATTGATGACAGTGTTGAAAATCCCAACAGCTTTGTCTTTATCTGAAAGTTTGGTGGAACCTAGTCGCATGTAGTTAAAGATACCAGAACCATAGAATATGGCAACCACAGTTAGGTGGGAGCTGCATGTGGAGAAGGCCTTCTTCCTGCCCTCAACAGAGCGGATCCGCAGAACAGCAGCTGCCACGTGAATGTAGGAGATGACAATGAGGGCCATGGGGGTGCCTGCCATGATGAAACCCACACCAAAGAGCAGCAGCTCGTTGAGCTGGGTGCTGGAGCAGGAGAGCTGGAAGAGCTGGGGGAGGTCGCAGTAGAAGTGATTGATCACGTTGGGTCCACAGAAATTGAGTGTGGAAATGGCCACAGTATGAGTCAGTGCATTGCTGAAGGAACAAGTCCACGACACAGCCACTAAGACTTTTTGGATGGTCTGGCTCATGCGGGTGCTGTAGGTGAGGGGCCGGCAGATGGCCAGAAACCGGTCATAAGCCATAGCTGTCAACAGGAAGCAGTCTACACCAACCAGCAGATGGAAGAAGAAGAGCTGTGTGAGGCAGGCTCCATATGGAACTGTCCGCTTGTGGGACAGAAGCCGACCCAACATTGAGGGAACAGTGACGCTAATACACCCAACATCCATCAGGGACAGGTTTCCCAGAAAGAAGTACATGGGGGTGTGCAGTCGGGGCTCCACCGAGACAGCTGCCAGGATGCTGAGGTTGCCCCCAACTGTGAGCAGGTAAGCCAGGAGGAAAAGCATGAAGACAAGTGGCCACAGTTCTGGTGTCTCCACCAAACCCAGCAGGATGAATTCAGTAATGGCTGTTCCATTGGCCCCCGATTTTGTCTGCATGAGTTTCTTCAAGAAAATGTCCAAGGAGGAAAAGAATCAGACCTCTTAATTAGTTTACTTGTCCAAAAAGAAGAAACAGACCTCTTTCAACATGCCAGACTTTGTTCACTTTACTGGCTCTAAAATAAGGACTTTTCTACTCCTCAGGCCCTGTTGACTGTTTAATCTCATTTACCCCAGTAATTTTATTTTAGTTTCAGGTAGGAGGACAGGTGACATTACCACTTTGAAGTTCCCTCCCTCTCTTCCCCAGATAGGTAATGCATTTATAGAGATTATGTAAGAAAAAAATCTTTGTAAAAAAATTTAAGCAGAAGTACTTTGAATGGGGTGGAGCAAATCTGAACTTCCTCTTTTCATCCCTTAACCAAAACCAAGCAGCAGAATGAATATGTAGATTATGTTTCCAATGAATGTAATAACTATCAGCAATTCAAATTCATAAATTAGATGGAAAGGCTTCAAGAGCAGTGGAGGTCAGATATGGAGCAGAGAAGAGCAAAGAGAAAATGCCCAGTTGCAGAAGTGCTAGAATATTTCAACTCTCAAAGAAAAAGGACAACCAATGAGGAACAAAACCAAAAGCCTTTGTTTTCAATGAGAGTAAGGCATAAAGTATGAGAGCATTATCTTCTGTGATCCTGAGTGAGATTCAGGAAACAGGAAGGGCTACATGAAGAGTCAAATACAAGGGCATGTTATACCTACAGGCTACAGATCAACCCTGAGATAAATGGTGAGAGATGAGGAAATCACACAGTAGCAGTCTTTCAGGTAGATGTCCAGATTGTCCACACTGATTATAGACAAGTGACAACACAAATAATTTACCTCGAATTTGGAATCACAAAGTAAATTCCTGCTAGTCTGAAACATGTTCTTAGCCTCTTTGGAGACAATTTCCTTGCAATTATCTAGGTTATTGAGATACCTAGCAAAAACTCACTGTAGTCAAGGATTCCAAAGCAAACTCAGGACCTGGATAGAAATGTATTCCACAAACAACAACAAAAATAAATCAAAAGTAAATTCACTCCACAGAATGTTTCCATGAAATAGCTGCAAATTGTGATCAAACATTTAATCCATCTTGAAAAAGTTAAGGAAGTATTTATATATAAATCAGAGGTAGGATGTCCCTGAGTTTGAGGCCACCCTGAGACTACATAGTGAATTCCAGGTTAGCCTAGGCTACAGGGAAACCCTACCTTGAAAAACCAAAAAAAAGAAAAAGAAAGTGAAAAATTGTCCGAAATACCTCCAAAACCATGACTCATGACCCATAGAAAATCTATGATTTTTTAATATAATCCGATGAGGGAAAAGTAGTAATTTTAGTTTCTAAAGACACTTTGAAAATAGACTTCAGTTAGCATAGACAATACAAACTCTACAGTGGATTCACTGGTGATTGAATTTATTTAACTATTGAACCAAGGCTAAAACATCTTGGAAATTCAAGTTATGTAATAAAATGTACACATCTTTAAATTCCAAGAAGGGAAAATGGTTGTAATTAACAGAAAAAGGAGAGTGGAAATGGAGGCAATATAATAACTGTATTGTTTTCTTTCTATCATAACTGAGGGCTTAAAGGTATCATTTCAAACAAATTGCACAATATAAGTAAAGTATGCAAGTGACTATGAAGGAAAATATTAAAGTAGTATAAGCAAAAATATCACATGGTAGAAACAAAAAGAGGAAGAGAAGGAAGCGTATTAATTTCATCATTGCTTATACTAAGAAATCAGTATGCATTGCCTAAAATAATGGGGTTTTACATCAAAATATGAAGCTACAGTTGTAAAGGTAACTTTAACTTGATCTCCCAGATTATGAGAGGATACACACATAAAACAAAGTCCTTCTAACACTGACCTTACAGTGAAAGAATCTTTTGTTTTGTTTTTTTCTAGGTAGGGTCTTGTGCTAGCCCAGGCTGACCTGGAATTTACTATGTAGTCTCAGGGTAGCCTTGAACTCTCAGTGATTCTCCTACCTCAGCCTCCTGAGTGCTGGGATTAAAGGCATGTGCTAACATACCCAGAAGAGAGAAAGAGAACGAGAACGAGAATCAGGGACTCCAGCAACTGCAAATGAACTCCAGACACATGCACCACTGTGAATCTGGCTTTATATAGGTACTAGGGAATCAAACTTGTGTCTTTAGGCTTTACAGGCAAACACCTTAAATGCTGAGCCATTTCTCCAGCCCAAGATTTTTTTTTTAAGTAATAAAAGAAAAGTATAACAGGAAAAAACACAGAAGACAGACTCAACATGCTTAAAACAATAAAGTTGAATGGGTTAAACTCGCCTAGTGAAAAAGAAAAAAAGACTGAATCTAAAAGATTCCAACACTAAGATGTTGCTAAGGTTCATAGGCAAATCAAGATTAATTAGAGCAGTTGAAGGTAGAGGAAAAGCAGTTAAGTGCAGACAAAAATAAAGCTGATATCATGATCTTCCTATGGGAACAATTTACTTAAAAAAGGTCTATAAATGAGAAAATTTTCACTTTTTAATTAAAAAATGTGTAAGAATATATAAAAATTAAAAGAGAAAAATATCATTCTCTTTATGGCTTAGAAAAGATATTTGAAACCTCATCACTGAAACAGAACTAAAATGACCCCAATTGGCTCAGGGAAACTCGCGGAAGAGGGGGCAGAAAGATTGTTAGAGTCACAAGTTGGGGCATTATGCACAGAGACTGGGGCCTACACCCCAGAACTCTTGACTAACCTCACAATGCACGACCCACATTCCCCATTGATGAGGGTCCCTTTGAAAGTGGGAGGACAGGGAGGAGGACAATAGAACCAATACCATGAATGTAAAATCAGAATAATATAAATAAAAAAAGAAAAAAAAAAGATATTTGATCATCATTTATCCATTACTTATTTTAGAAATTGTTTAAAAACAGAAGTATATGGAGACTACTTAACATGAATCATGGGATGACTTTGACATATCAATTTTTGGAAATATAAGAAATATTTTGGGGCTGGAGAGATTGCTGAGTGGTTAAGGTGCTTGCCTGCAAAGCCTAAAAGACTGGATTTGATTTCCCAGTACCCATGTAAAGCTAAAAGCACAAAATGGCATATGGATTTGGAGTTCATTTGCATTGGCTAGAGGCCTTGGCATGCCCATTCTTTCTCCATCTGTCACTCTCTTTCCCTCTCACTCTTTCTCTCTGTCTCTTTCTGTCAAATAAATACATAAACAAAATATTTTTTAATAAAGAAATAAAATATTTTTATTTGTGGTCAGAAGGAAAATTGTCTGTGGTAAAAGGAAGTGAAGAAACCTGGCATGCATGATGAAGTAAGTACAGGAGAAGGTGATTAAGGTAGGAAGTTGGAATAAAGGCCATGACAATGACCTGTCTCATCATGACATCTCACAGAGAGGAGGCAGTCCCATCTACCTTTCATGCTGGACCCATTTCTGCTTCATGTTTACATGCCCTGAGAAGGTAATATTCAGTTTGATGAGCTCAGGTACCACAGAGCAGGGAGAGGATGGTCTGTATGGGTTTTGTCTCTACCCTTATTTCCATACCATACTGTTTGTTTTCACACTTTTCATGGAATATCCCTTCCTTTCTTAATGATGTTTGACAAAACCAGCCTATCCACCCAATACCATCAGTCTGTGAGTACCTTTACTGTTGATATCATAAGGAATTCTTTGTTTAATAATTCTATAATATTAAAGTCCCTTGGATACAGATCTGATAGAGTTGCAGGGGAAGAACAATGTCCAACAGTGAGGCTTTGAACTGAGCTGTGTGTGATGTATACCAAAGGAATCCTGAGGCAAATTTATTATGGAAAAGCTAAACAGTACAGGTAGACATATATAAAAACTTGGGATGACTAACATAGCCAAATCATATATTTTTTTCTTTTTTCCTGGCTAGGAACACTTAACACTTATTAGCAGTTTTTAAAAAATATTTTATTTATTGGCAAGGAGAGACAGAGAAGAAAGATAGGCAGACAGAGAGAGAGAAAAGGGTGCCCTAGAGCCTCTAGCCACTGCAAACAAGCTCCATATGCATGTGCCACTTTTTGCATCTTCTCTTAACAGCTTAAAAATAAAAAAGGAAGACATGCAATTTTTACTTGTTAACTTCAAATAATGTAAAGCCAGACTGAGTGGTACATGCCTTTAATCCCAACACTCAGGAGGCAGAGGCAGAGGTAGAAGGATCTCTGTGAGTTCAAGGCCAGCCTGGGACTAGAGTGTCAGGCCAACCTTGGCTAGAGTGAGACCCTACAATAAAGAAAAAAGAAAGAAGAAAGGAAGGAAGGAAGGAAGGAAGGAAGGAAGGAAGGAAGGAAGGAAGGAAGGAAGGAAGGAAGAAAGAAAGAAAGAAAGAAAGAAAGAAAGAAAGAAAGAAATTTATTATACCAGGTATGGTGACACATGCCTTTAATCCTAGCACTTGGGAGGCAAATGTAGGCAGTTGCTGTAAGTTTGAGGTCAGCCTGGAGCTACGCAGTTCCAGGTCAGCCTGGGCTAGAGTGAGACCCTAACTTCAAAAGCCAAAATGTAAAATAAATAAAATCATGTAAAATTATGTATTTATATAAGCTTATACATTGATTTAAATAGTTTGATGTAAAAACATAGAGTAACATGTAAAATAAAAAAGGGAAGAGTAAAAGAAGAAATATGACATCACCGGGAGGAAGAGCTTCCCCTGTGCAAACTCTGCTGTGGTTGGTACATTTTAAGTAGAAATGGAAGTGTCACCTGCAGGTATCACCCACCCTGCCCATTAAACTTTGCAGAAGTCTGTCTCCTCTGACACAAAGATCATGATAAGACAGAAAATGGGACAATGAAAAAAATACCTTGTTCTCTGTATAAAATTTTATATATGCATATATACACATATATATGTTTCTAAATAGAAGACTCCTCTATTCTGAAACATTAACCTTAAGTAAATATTGTGAAAAATAGATATTGTAATTTTTGATTAAGGTAAAAAGTAATTCCAGTTGTCTTCTATGCAATGATATTTGTTTGTTTTCAACACTGATGAATTAGTGGGAAAACGATCATTACTGCATTTGTCAAGATATATCACTTGATGAATAACAAAGCAGATTGTTTAAGTCATTTATAATGATATTTATGGGGGAAAGTCTGATTAAGTACATTTTTTTTTGGCTAAAAAACAAAATATTTTTAAAGGAAATATTTGGGGCCAGAGAGAAGGCTAAGCAGTTAAAATCATTTGCTTACAAGGCCTGCTCTTACAGGTTAGATTACCCAGTACTCATGTGAAGCCCAATGCAAAAAAAACGACCCATGCACCTGGAGTTCATTTGTAATGAGAAGAGACCCTGGCATGCCCATTCTCTTTCTCTATCTCTCTCATAAATAAATAAATAAATAAACCAATAAATAAAGAAATGTAAAGTTAATAATATTTTTTAAAACATTTAAAAAAAGAGAGCTGGAAAGATAACTTAGCAGTTAAGGTGTTTGCCTGCAAAGCCTAAGGACCCATAATCAACATTCCAGTTCCCACCTAAGCCAGACACACAAGGTGACGACGCAAGCACATAAGGTTGTACATACATACAAAGTGGTGCATGTGTCTGGAGTTGGATCTCAGCAGCTGAAGGTCCTGGTGCACCAATTCTCTCCCTCTCTCAATCTATCTCTCATAAAAAGGCCAGTTTGTTGGGCTTGCCTCCAAAAAAAAAAAAGAAATATTTTAAAAATATTTTTAAAGTTATTCATTTATATGAGAGAGAGAGAGAGAGGTGGAGAGAGTGAGTATGGGTGCACCAGGGCTTCCTGCCACTGCAAACAAACTCCAGATGCATATTCCATTTAATGTATCTGGCTTTAAGTGGGTACTGGGAAATTGAACCCAGGTCCATAGGCTTTGCAATTTAACCACTGAGCAATCTCTCCAGTGCCAAGCAATGTTTTTCTTTAATTTTTTTTATTTGAGAGAGCCAGAGAGAGGGGGGAAGAGGCAGAGAGAGAATAGGCAAGCCAGGGCCTTTTCAGGCACTGTGAATGAACTCCAGACACGTGCACCCCCTTGTGTGCATGTGTGACTTTGAGTGCTTGCATCACTTTTGCATCTGGCTAAAAGTGGGACCTGGAGATTTGAACAAGCATTCTTAGGCTTTGCAGGCAGGTGCCTTAACTGCTAAGTCATCTCTCCAGCCCCAAGCAATGTCCTTTAAAAAATATTTTATTTATTTACTTATTTGAGACACACACACACACACACACACACACACACACACACACACAAAAAAATGGGAAAGCCAGAGCCTCCAGCCACTGCTAATGAACTCCAGATGAATCCACCATCATAAGCATATAGCTTACATGGGTACTGGGGAATTGAATCTGGGTCCTTAGTCTTCACAGGCTGTCTTAACCACAAAGCCATCTCTCCAGCCAAACAAATATCTTTTTAATGACAAGGGAAATTTAATGACAAGGGAAACCATGAATTATATGAAGAGCTCTAAACAGATCAAGAAGCAAGAATGACCTGGAATCCTTAGCCATCAGGGAAATGCAAATTAAAACCCCTTTGAGATTCCATTTCACTCCTGTCAGAATGGCTACCATCAAGAAAACAAATGACAATACATGCTAGAGAGGATGTGGAGAAAGAGGAATCCTTCTACACTGTTGGTGGGAATGCAATCTGGTCCAGCCACTGTCGAAATCAGTGTGGAGGTTCCTGAGACAGCTAAAATATAGACAGCTAAAATATAGACAGCTAAAAATAGATTCAGCATGAGTCAGCTATACCACTCCTAGGCATAAATTGTGAGGAGTCATCTCACTACCTTATAGATACTTGCTCATCCATGTTTATTGACACTTTATTCACAACAGCTAGAAAATGGAACCAACCTAGATGTCCCTCAGTGGATGAATGGATAATGAAGGTGTGGTACATTTATACAATGGAGTTCTATTCAGTGGTAAAGAAAATTGAAATTATGAAATTTGCAGAGAAATGGATGGATCTGGAAAGTATTATACTATTTGAGGTAACATAGGCCCAGAAAGCCAAATGCCACATGTTCTGTCTCGTATGTGGATCCTAGCTACAAATGGTTCTACTTTCATATGAGTTGGGGTAAAAATCAGTATCAGAGGTCAGTAAGCTAGAAAGGGGCTATAAAGGAGGGAGGAGAGGGGAGGACTTAAAGGGATGATATTGTATATATGTAAATCAATTAACAGATTGTTGAGGGTGGAATGGCCTAAGTGAGGTCAGGGCAAGAGAATGAGTAAAGATTGGGGTTAATCAAAATTTAAGAGGTTATGAATAAGCCAGATGGAAACCTACCTTTTTGGACAGTGGCACATCCAGAAGCCATAGATTGTTGCTAGAAAAATTTCAGTGCCAAGGCTGGGATACCTTCCAGTGAAGTATTGGCCAGGGAGATCCCTAATGCCCCCAAAACATTACAGGCCATTGCCAAGCCTCTTGGTTTCCCACCAGGAATAGATGGTTAAGACCCTATTGCTAAAGACTCCATCTGCTTGGACTGCAAGGTGACTGAGAAATCAAGCTGGAGCTGAGCTGAAAACCTCCTCCCTGTAGACCAGCTGACAGAAAGCTGGAAAAAACTATGCTGCCTGCAGTCCTATGGGAGAGGGAAGTCGTCAGTGGAGATAAACAACAGTGGACACTGCAAGCATTAAGTTTGGCCAGCCATGCCAAATGAGCCAATGTGTGCAATAATGACATGTCTGTTATGGGGGAACCCAACTGCTCACTAATTGGACTGGAGGCCTGCTCCATGGGAGGAAATACAAGCCTAGTACTGAAAACCCATGACAGGGGAGATCATGAGCCCAAAGGGTGCAATGTCTACTGGTGTCTGGCTAAATATGTGTATTATGCTCACCAAACTGCCCAGTAATCAGTCTTCTTATTCTTCATACCCATTTAGTAATTCCATTCCCACTTTTGATTAGAGAAGCTTCTTTTTTCACATGGCCATGACCTATTAGATTACTTAAAAGGTACCATTGGGCTGAGAAGAAGTGACAGAGGAGTGCTCAGCACTGAAACTCTATCACACACTCCAAGGTTTAAGGTACATTGCCCACAAGAGGTGGCAGAAAAAAATGTAAGAACCAAAGAAAGGTTAGGACTACTTACAATATAATCTTCCAGACACAAATTGGCCTGGATATCCATGACCTTGCAATGCCTGGTACTACCTACACAGGACCCTCAAAATAGGAGGAAACGATGATGACATCAAAATAAAAGAAAGACTAATTGAGAGGGGGAAGAGATATGACAGAGAGTGGATTTGTGAAGGGGAAAGTGAGGGAGGGGAGGGAATTATTATGGTTTATTTTCTATGATTATAGAAGTTGTTAATAAAAATAAGTTTAAAATGAGACTGTAGGGCTGGAGAGACAGTTTAGCGGTTAAGGTGTTTGCCTGCAAAGCCAAAGGACCCAGGTTCGATTCCCCAGGACCCACATTAGCCAGATGCGCAAGGCAGCACACACATCTGGAGTTTTATTGCAGTGGCTGGAGGCCCTGGTACACCTATTCTCTCTCTCTCTCTCTCTGTCTCTCTGTCTCTCTCTCTGTCTCTCAAATAAATAAATAAATAAATAAATAATTTTTTAAATGAGAATATATAATGGGTGAAAATTTCTTATAGTAACAACAAATATGATGTATTTTCCAATGATCAAACTTAAGAAGGAATGTGAAATAATTTCATTTAAAAACTTTGAAATATGCTGTCAGTTACAAAACTAGATTTAAATAATAGAAAAGGAAGTCATATTTTTTGATGGAGTCAATATGACTAAGATTGCATTTACTATTAAATTATCAACAATATTTGGCAATTCCCAACCAAAAATAGAAATGCCAGTGAGGTATTTAAGACATACATATTGCTGACATTGATATAAAGAATAGCTAGAAAAGTTAGTGAGGATGGACTACATCTTCCAGATTTTCATTATAAAGATCCACAACAGTGTAGACTTTTCATAGTGGTTCAGTAATTGCATGGAAAACAAAGTGAGAAAAATCCAGGGATAAACCTAAAACAATACAGGAACATAGTGCATGATGCAAATCGCACCTTAAATGAATGGAAAATGTACTATTCAATAATTTATATTGAGGCAATATCATAGCAAACTGAAAAACAAGTCGTTCACAATGACAATGAAAAATACATGTTGTTACAGGCTTGTTCTTTCTCTATGTTCCCCATCTGGTGATGAGATGGGTGATTTTGTTCTGATGTACTGCTTTCCCTCAGAACAAAGCAGCAGGGCCAACTGATCATGGGCTGAAACTTTCAAACTTATGAGCCAGTATAAGCCCTTTTTCTTTATAAGCTGATTACCTTGGGTATTTTGTTATAGCAATGGAAGGTAACACAGACCTAAATACACACTTCAAAGAGAAGGCACACAAATGTCCAATAGATCTATTTTAAATGCTCATTATTGGTTATTGTAAAGAAATGCAAATTAAAATCAACTTTCACCTGCTAAGGTGGTTATAACCAAAAGGACCAAATATTACCAAGTGTTGGTGAGGTTATGTAAAAGAGAGAAGCCTTGCACACCATTGATGAGAATATAAACTGACACAGCTATTCCAGAAAATAATATGGAGATTACTCAAACAACTAAAAATCACATGATCCAGCAATCTTCTGGGTATATGTCCAAAGATGGAAATCAGTATGTCAAAAGGATAGCAGCTTTTCCATGTTCATTGCAGCATTATTCAGAATAGCTAAGATATGGAACCAATCTTGGTGCTCCCTATGATGAACTAATAAAGAAATGGATAAAGATTAATGGATAAAGAAATTGTGGTTCATGTATATAATGGAATACTATTCAGCCTTAAAAAAATACAAAACAAGAAATTCAGCCAGGAAACATTACAGAGGAAATGGCAGATCGAATATGAGTGCTGATCTCACTCATAGCCTGAGAACCTTCTCCAGGAAGATGGCAGTAGACACTGAAGAGACTAAAAACTCATCAAAGCAGAAAACCAGAGGCTGCTGAGAAAGCAACATTAATAGAGACCTATAAAACACGCTGTCCAAGGCTCAGGGGCCATTGGACAAGAAGGGGCAGAGAGAATGTAAGAGCCACAGGGTGGGATGGTGTACTCTGAAGCATTGCCCGCTCCCTACAGAGACTGACTGGAGCATTTATAACCCCACAGTGAATACCAGCAGCTCCACTGAGGAGGGCCATCAGTGTATGGAGATGGGGGAGAGGGAACAGAAGAGAACCCAATGGAAAGGGAACCCAATGGAAATATGATGAATTTTCAATATGTTCATACAGAAAAGTTCTCAATTTAAAAAAGGAATTTTAGTTCTACTTCAGAGAAATTCGTGGAAGAGGGGGCAGAAAGAATGTTAGAGCCACAAGTTGGGGCATTATGCACAGAGACTTGGCCTATCCCCCATAACTCTTGACTACCCCCACAATGCATGACCCACATTCCCCATTGATGAGGGTCCCTTTGGAAGAGGGAGGACAGGGAGGAGGATAATGGAGTCATCATTATGAATGTAAAATTAGAATAATATAAATAAAAATAAATTATTAGAAAAAGGAATTTTGCCATTTGCAACAACATAGATGACTCTAGAGGGTATCATGCTAGGTGACATGAAGTAGGCACATGGACACAGTGTTCTAGTTATGATCTCATATGTGGAAATTTTAAAAGTTGAACTGAGAAGTTGAGATATTGGAGGAATGAACATCAGCAATGTATTACACAGAATGATGACTGTAATAAATAGTGATTTGTATATTTCAAAACTGTGAAAAGAGTCTATTCTTTTTATAATTTATTTTTTATTTATATTATTCTAATTTTACATCCATAATGGTGACTCCATTATCCTCCTCCCTGTCCTCCCTCTTCCAAAGGGACCCTCATCAATGGAGAATGTGGGTCATGCATTGTGGGGGTAGTCAAGAGTTATGGGGGATAGGCCTGTTTTCACCAAAAAGGAAGTGTGATGAGGAATTTGTTTGCTTAATTTAATTATTCTGTATTTAAACACATACATACCAAAATCACAATATAATTCACAGATATATACAATTGTCGATTAAAAATAAAACAATTATCTTAGTAACAATATTTATGCTCATAAAGATGTTGAGAAAAGTTTTGTCTATACTTTAATGAATAAAACATTCCTATGCCATGTAAACCTTCCTACAGAACAAGAGATTTTTTTGTTTGTTTGTTTTGCAAGGTAGGGTCTCACTCTGGTCCAGGCTGACCTGGAATTAACTATGTAGTCTCAGGGTGGCCTCGAACTCTCGGCGATCCTCCTACCTCTGTCTCCCGAGTGCTGGGATTAAAAGTGTGCGCCACCACGCCCGGCTTAGAACAAGAGACTTGAGAATAACAATACTTTTTATGAAGTTAGCATACATTTGATACTAAAATTCTAAAATCTTAGGAAAGTATCATTATTGAAAAATAGTTATGACTATAAAAATAAAATTGAAGGTGCTTTAATGTAAACGTATTTATATAATACATCAAATCAATTGCCTAAAACATACACCTTATAAGTCAAAGAAAAAAATCCAGTTGTAGTGGTCTAGGAATAGGACACTCGAGTATCTTCCTGGAAGAAAACAGCATTATCCTAGGAATGCCAGGAGCAGAGTGGGGGTGGTGCTATTACATCTTTTTTTTAAAGTAGCTGTCAGCATTGTTAGCAAAATTGATAGAGAAATAGAAAATTAGAGTTTCTATGTTGGAAAGAAAGGAAAAAGGTTATTTGGTGGTCTGCATAAAAGGAACTATTAACCTAATAGTAGTAAGATAACTCCTTATTTTCTTTATGCCATAATATATATTGATGAGAACCAATGAAAAATGTACTCAGAATTACATTTTTCTTAAAAACATTATGGTATAATGTTATGAGATTAAAGCAGTATTCAAAATTATACACTATGATTTTATATTATAGCAGGAACACAGAGCTAGACATAGATAGAGATAGAGATGGAGATGGAGATAGAAATAGCCATGTTTGAGTCTACTTTACTTAGTACATGTGTGGGGCCACTTATCTATATGTGTTTCACAAGTAGATGAAAGGCTGCAGTGACTGAAAAATAGATTAACTGGCATTAGCAAAGGAATTTATGCTGGACTCTGAAGGACTGACATGAATTGGAGGTGGTAGAGTCGAGTGAGAAGCAATTTACCTGCTGGTGGTATAACTCTTCCCTAAGCGGAGCACATGCTTGCAGCACCCCACACACTGACATTTAGCTTTTATAAACTTCACAAATTAGTTTTCCAACCAAAACAAATATTCCTTAAAAGCAATTAGATTATGGCCAGCACGCTAGCTGCTGCTTCATCCTTTATCAAGAAGAGGCTAAGTGTATGTCAGGTCTTGTAATGCCTGGATTCTCCCTCCAGGATGCCTGTGGCTGATAGAATCATAACAGAACCATCCCTGCCCAGGATCATGACTGGGGAGGACTCTATCCTGCTCACTTGATATGTCGACTGGAGCAAGTCTCTTTCTCTGTTTGAGACTGTGGCTGTCACAACTGTAAAACCATGAATCTGACTCATCTATACACAGCTAACATCCTTTGCTTGTGACACAGAAGCAGAGGAAGGGCCATGAAAGAACTCACCTGGTGATGGCACAGAGGCCAGGGGTGATGTGTCTTAAGAAGGGATGTGAGGGGACTCATCCAGTTTCCCTGAAAGCAACAAGGGGCCATATATATGGCCAAAAGAGTAGCTGAGGCATCTGTCATGGGTCTTCCCATCATAGTGTCAGCCTCCTGGGACCTCAGAATTAGTCCCAAGAAAGGTGAGGAGGATGTGAGCACATCCAAGGTCTGGTAAGACAAACCCTAGTAAGTCCTGCAGTGGTGAAGCAGTGGGCCCCTCACACCTTTAGTGTGAACTTACAATTTCTCATATCTTCATCTTCACCCCCTTATTAGTTCATGGGGATAGTTACAGGAATTATTATAAAAATTGGAGATATAGAGGATCTATCTGCTGTCCAAAAGACACTCAGGGAACTAGAAGGGAAGCCAGGACTGAATGGAAGCCCCAATGGTGAGGATAGTGTTCCCTTGGGTGCTTTCATTAAACAGCCCAAGGATGAGAAAAATGCTGCCTTGGGCCTAGGGTTGAAGGATAACCCAAGAAAGAAGACAAGACAGGAAAGATTCTTAATGAATCCTCAAGGATGTGATTCAGTGTTCCCACTCTGGGCCTTGTTAGTAAGGGCCAGAGGGACTGTGCTTTGGGAGCTCTGCCACAATCCTGGGAGAGGTGATGCCAGGAGAAGCAGGGCATTGGGAGGCAGCAAAGTTGTCCCCGCTGCAGGCCTGGCCCTTAGAGACTGAGTGGCTAGCTATAGAGATAATGGAAGAGGAAATTGGAGCAGATGTACAGTGCAACTCTCAGCCTCTTAAGCCCTCTTCAGACAACTGATTACTCACCTAAGCCTAGAAGCAAGCAGTGCTCTGTGAGAAGCCTGTTGGGCTTTGTGGATGGAGAGAAAATTAAATGTAGTGATATATATAGAGCTCATTATATGGAGTAGCCAATGGTAATGACTTAATAATTCTTGGTAATATTTATCACATACTCTTTGTGTACATGACTCTTTACCATGAGTTGTACATTCAGTTGATTGAATCCAAGTTAATTTTCCTATAATTCATAAGGCTGATTAAATCTCAATCAATCCAACATTTCTGTGAGATAAGTATCTATGTTATTCATATTTTATAAGTAAATTAACTGAAGTTCAAAGCTGCTTCAGTAATTTTCCTATGGCTACATAGGGATTCTAGCAAGAAGGGTTCAAGTTTGTATTTGTCCCTTATAAGGTACATAACCTCAACAGATGTGCTATGTGACTTCCTCTTTACCTCCTTTCATAAGCTTCTTAGGCCAAACAATGTGCTTTTAGCTCTGATGTTTGTGATGACTACTGCTGCCAGTATATCATGGACAATGTTCCAGTGATGAGCCTAACACACTTCTATCTCAGTGATATCAAGCTGTGTTCTTAGCAGTGTAGTCTATAGCACTACATCTAACTTCCAGCTACTACTGCCAGCACAACTCTCTTGCTACCCTGATATACCTGCCATTTACTTCTACTGCAAAGAATTGTAATCCTGACATTGTGGGGAGCTGACTGCTCCATGTGGATCTCAGATTCTTGGCCTCCAGGGGGCTCTGGCTAAAGGATGTAATATATGATTAAGGTTTTTCATTGTTCCATAACATTTTTGTAAATATAAGACTATAAAAGTACTACAATAAAAAGGATCAATGATAGCAGAAACTAACATATCAATAAAGTTCACAGGGAATTTATGCTTTCCTAAATGATTGTCCAGTAAAAGAGGAAAAACGATTACAGTATTATACTAATGCACTAATAATATAATGGCAACCAGTGCTTACATGGATTTTCTATGCCTTTTATTGGTCACTGGATCTTGTTACAACTTTGAATGTGAAATGCTCTCCATAGGCTCATGTGTTTGAACACTAAGGCCTCAGTTGGTGGTGGTGTTTTGGGAGGCTGTGGAACCTTTGGGACATGAAGTATGGGATAAGTGGGCAGGGCCTTTGAGTGTTATACCTAGTCCCACTTCTGGCTTAAGCCCTCTGCTTTCTGATCAGCCAGTATGTGAACAAACCATGCCATAAGCTCTCACCCCAAAGACAGAGGAGCCATGCGAGCCTCCTTGCCTTTTCAGCCATAATAAACCTCTGCTCCTTTAAATTGCTTCTACCAAATGCTTTGTCACAGTGATGAGAAAAATAACCAATAAGGATCTTCAAGCTTTGACTCCAGTTTGAAGTTATGTTAGACCGGTAGTCCCACCTGAGAACTTGGAGAAATACCCTCTTTGGTTTTGGAAGGAGAGCATGCAAAGTGAGAAGTCTGTAATGATTTCAAACGATAGACCAAGCTGCTCTGGCATTTACTAGAACTGCGCTGTCCTTACTAGAAATGTTTGTGGTTATTAGAGGTGTCAGATCAACCTCACTCAAGCATCAATAGAAGAAACAAAGTACATTTTTAGTGTTCTAGAGCAAATATGTCCATTTTTCTACAGTCAAGTGTTCTTTTTTTTTTAATATATATATTTTTTTATTTATATTATTTTGATTTTACATTCATGGTAAAGGATCCATTGTCCTCCTCCCTGTCCTCCCTCTTTCAAAGGGACCCTTGTCAAACCAACCTCAAGTGTTCTTTTAAGAACAGTTTTTGTCATGCCATTGGACATTGAGACACTCAATATGTTACCATGGGATATCAAGCATCTATGCATTTGAATTGCTGAGTGTTCTCTGACCCATAAAGCCATAACATTGGCATGTGTAACTACAAACTCTCCAAACAGAAATGGTTACACAAATGATGATCTTGGGCAGGTTTGCAAAGCATGGGTAAATGGCTCAAGCAACTTATTTCTATACTCACTCCTGCTAAGATCTTTTCTCTGTGTTCATATTTAAGGCTCCTATAATTAGATTACAAAAGAGGAAAAGCCCTTTAAATGTGAGTTTTGAAGTTTTTCTTAATACACTTACAGCAAATGGAAGGAGAAGCTGAAAATCACAGGCCTGTGAAGGAGACCCTGATGGACAGTGTGGAGGGAGCAATCCTCCTCTGTGGGAGAAGTTCAAGCATAACAACGGAGCAATTGTCTGGACCAACATATAGAAAAAAATGCATAATTCTTTTTCTGACTCATGGGGTATTTGCTAATGATTTAGTTGAACTTGGGAAGATTGCTTCCAAGTAAATTTTGGGGACTAGGTGTTTGAATTAAATTATCAAGATGAGCCCAGACCATAAAGTCTATTTTTTTGTAGACAACATTATGTATATTTTTAATATTTTTATGTTTACTATTATTAAGAAGATTTTTTTGTATGTTTTGTATGGATCATGTGATGGTACCCTCTTTTCCCTGGCCCCTGGCCCCATTCCATTGAGGACTCTCCTCAGTAGGGTTGCAGGTATTCCCCATGGGATTGTAGTATATGCATTGTGGGAGCAGTAGTCAGTTATGTTTGCAGGGAGGGAATACCTCCTGGTATGATGTCTTAACCTGTGGCTCTTACAATCTTTCTGACCTGTCTTCCACAAAATTCCCTGAGCAGTGGTGGGTAAGTTTTAAGTATACTTCAGTGATGAGCTCTTAGGAGCCTCTGGATCTCTACTTTAGTAGGTGTTGAGTATCCTCAGGGTCTGTCTCCTACACGGAGGCGCTGATTATCAGGCACAGCATGGAAGCATCACTCTTGTTGTCTGTCTCCCTAATCCTCTGTGGATTCAGCTGTGGCTTGGCTGAAGTGCAAGGGATAATTTGTCTCCTCAGGTCCCACTACCTTTCCACACCCACCGTGGGTATCCAAGAATTGGGAATCCAGGGGGCACTTAGATCAGGAAGGTGGATCAAGGGGCCTGCTTCCACAGCAAGCTCACAGGGTCCAAGCAGCCTAAAGGCTATTTTTGTCTTATATGAATGTTAGTTAGCCAAACTCTTTCATCTCCAAAGTCGCTGGAAGAGGGTGTGTGTGTGTGTGTAGTAGTAGTAGTAGTAGTTCTACATAAGTTCTACATATGAATTTGAAGAAGACACAATTTGATCCATACCATGATAATAAATATTTGAAAATATATCTAATTTTATGTGAACACCCAAAAGCATATATCAAAATAACAACTGTCATTTTCAATTATTATATTAACAAAAGTTAGAAAAATTTGTTTTTATCAGCTGGATCAGTTTTAGTCACTACTAGAATAATAAAAGTGCAAATATTTTTTAGCATAAGAGGGAAATATATATACATGTCTAGGTTTTTATTTTATTCAAGTTAAGAACTGTACTCATCATAGCTAAACTTATAGAAATGCTTTGCATAAGAGCAAGTCTCTAAAAATGTTCTTTGTATTGATTTTTTTGTGTGTGCTTTGTTTTGATTTTCAAGGAAGGGTTTCGCTGTAGGCCAGGCTGATCTGGAAATCACTACGTAGTTTCAGGGTGGCCTTGAACTCATAGCGATCCTCCTACCTCTGACTCCCAAGTGCTGGGATTAAAGGTGTGTGCCACCCTGCCCAGTTTATATTGATTTTTATACTATTAGTAGTAAATAATATATGGAAACAATCTAAACACTATCAAAAATACTATGAATAATTAATTGTAATTTAATCATGAATTAGTGTTAGGTAGCTATTAGAGTGTAAGTTTTTAGATCTTTGTACTGATATAAAGTATACTTATGTATGTATGAAAAGCTAGATGTATAAGCACTAACACTTAACAGTTATTACTTCTGAAGAATTGAATTATGAATAATGTGGACAGATAGGGTGAAGGCCTTGACTTTAATTTTATATTGCTAAAATTTTATTTAATTTCATTTTTCACTTTGGTTTTCTTTTTCAGAGTAGTGTCTCACTCTAGCCCAGGCTGAGTTGGAACTCACTCTGTCAGTCCAGGCTGGCCTCAAGATCACAGGAATCCTACTTTGACCTCCTGAGTACTGGGATTAAAGGCACACACCACCACACTTGGCTTATTTCATTTTCATAAACATAGTTTACAATGAAAAAACAACAAATATTTCCAATTTAGAATAAAACAATACCCAAATCCCAAAGGACATAAACATTCTCCACTGTTAAGTACCCTAGAACTTTTCAGCATTAACAGGTACTAGAAATAATGTCTCAGATTATGCTGTTATATATGTTCTGGATAACTGTGTGAGCTCTTGCTTCGTGAAGCAGGTGGTGGGAGCAGCTTTCGTGGCATGTTTTACTATGGATGTACCACTCCTTAGCACAGGCTGTGACTTTATCTATCCCATCTTGGAAAGACTCTTTGTATTTTTGAGATCCTAGCCAAAAAGTAAACAAAAGGCCCTTCTTGCAGAACCTCAAGCCTTCCAGGATACAAGACATTCTAGAGCCCACCTCCATCTGGATAGCGAAGGGTCCTTAGGTCCAAATGGCAGCTAGCTAAAGTCTATAGGACGTGCACACCTATGACTAAGAAGAGCCTGTGAGGAACAAGAGTATTATTTCTGAGAAAAGCCATCTTACTCAGCATCAAGCAGAGCCAGGGGCCACTTGGCCACGGTTTGTGCCTTCTTCATCACCCTTCATGCTGTGTCTCGCTTTCCTGTGAGCACCCTCTTCAGGGCGCCCTGCACGTCAGGGTTCCTAAGGCTGTAGATGAGTGGGTTCAGCATTGGGCTAATGACGGTATTCAGGATGCCAATGCCTTTGTCCTTGTCTGAAGCCTCCACTGAGCCCAGCCTCATGTAGCTGAAGACGCCTGTCCCATAGAAGATGCCTACCACAGTGAGGTGGGAGCCGCACGTAGAGAAGGCCTTCTTCCTGCCTTCAGCTGAACGGATTCTTAGCACAGCAGCTGCCACGTGTATGTAAGAAGTGACAATGAGAATCACAGGTGCACCTGCCATGAGGATGCCCAGGCCAAAGAGCAGCAGCTCGTTGATCTGGGTGCTGGAGCAGGAGAGCTGGAAGAGCTGGGGGAGGTCGCAGTAGAAGTGATTGATCACATTAGGGCCACAGAAGTTGAGTGTGGAGATGGCCACAGTATGAGTCAGTGCATTGCTGAAGGAACAAGCCCAGGACACAGCCACTAAGATCCTCTGAACTGTCTGGCTCATGCGGGTGCTGTAGGTGAGAGGCCGGCAGATGGCCAGAAACCTGTCGTAAGCCATGGCTGTCAGCAGGAAGCAGTCTACACCAGCCAGCTGGTGGAAGAAGAAGAGCTGTGTGAGGCAGGCTCCATATGGAACTGTCCGCTTGTGGGACACAAGTCGACCCAACATTGAGGGAACAGTGACACTGATGCACCCAACATCTAGCACAGACAGGTTTCCCAGGAAGAAGTACATGGGAGTGTGCAGTTTGGGCTCCACCGAGACAGCTGCCAGGATGCTGAGGTTGCCCCCAACTGTGAGCAGGTAGGCGAAGAAGAAGAGCACAAAGACCACTCGCTGGAGCCCTGGTGTCTCCACCAAGCCCAGTAGAATGAATTCAGTAACTGCTGTTCCATTGACCCCAAGTTGTGACTCCATGAATCCCTATAATAAGATAGTTGAGAGAAGAAGGATTGGTCTTCACCTTACTTATTCAACGCAAGGATACTGACCACTTTCATATGCCAAGCTCCAGGGTAAAGTCCCTTTTATGCTAGTGGGTATTTTCTCTTCAGGTCAAACCTCTCTTATTAACTCTCTCTGTTTTTTCTCAATATATTTACATGATTCCTATGTCAGTTTCCTAATGTAACCACTACTCCAGACTTGTCCCTCTTATCATGAAAGGTACCCATGGATAGAGAAAGCATGGTGTAGACTTGCAATGGAAAAAGGGATTGAGAAACTATCATCTGTCTGCATAAAAACCCAAAGGAGCCTGGAGAGATAGCTCAGTCAGCAATGTGCTTGCCTCACAGGCATGAGGATCTGAGTTTGAGTCCCAGTACTGATGTAAAATGATGAGAATGGTAGCACATGCCTGATATCCCAACACTGAGGAGTAGAGACAGAGCATCCCGAGGCTTGATAGTCTAGCCTAACTGGTGAGCTTCAGGTCATTGAGAGACACTGACTCAAAGGAGGTAGTTGATATCCTGAGATTGTTCTAGGGTCTTTGCACTCAAGTGCACTAACAAGCAGAGACATCAGACACCCTCACACCCTTGCATACATATGCATGGGAAACAGAATTATTAGAAAATTAGAAAAGTTGGTAGTAGCTAAAAGTAATTAAAGCTTTGTGTGAAGGTGCATGAAGGGCCAGCCTGGGTAACACAGTGAGGAAAGAGAGAGAGGGAGAGAGAGAAAGAGAGAGAAATACAAAAGCCAATAGATTTCTTATAAATCCACAATATATAACCAGCTATGAAATTTAAACTTCGTAGTCCATAACAAGCGCTATCATTTGATATGAATGAAGAGCCAGAAGCAAGTGAGCATATATCTGAAGCATGTACTCGGCACCTAGAAAAATATGAGTACACACTATTCTTGGTTCACTAAACAGGCAGGAGCCTGAGGGATCTCCACTCCTTTTCCCACTTTCCAATGATACATAATGAACTAGATTACTTTTATGGTCACATGTAAACGTCTTGTATGTCATGCATATGCTCCGGTTCCTTAAGCTCACAGAGACCCTGACTGGCCTGACACAGTGGTGCAATGACTCCCTCTCCTCTTTGTTGTGTCTCTAGCAGGTTTACAGTGCTACACCTCACCCAATTCAGCAAAGGTTTAGAATGCCACAGCAGTTTGCCTCAATGTTTATGAAATAATAAAATGAAATTTACTCCATGATGCCTTCTTTATGAAAAACCTACTACTAAAACAACTCACTGCCTTTACCAGTTTTTGTCAAAATTAATTGCAGTGGATATCATCTGGGAAGCTCATGGCCCATTTTATTCTTTGTGTGGTACATTCTTTAACAGAAGGCAGGAATTTTCAGAATGTCTGTCTTCCACTTATCAAACAAATTCCTTTGACTTTTTTCTGTCTTGCTGATGAACATTCAAAAATATAATAATCAGGTAACACTGATTCCTGGAAATATTTAGATTGTTAGAGTATAACTAAATGCCATATAGATAATAATAATACAAGCCTGGGTTCTCTGGACCTGTGTTTACTATGATACATAAATAATGAAAATGGATTTTTTAATTAAAAACTTTATATGGATACATCATGTGTTGGTACCATAATTTCCTTCCTCCCTGCCCCCATTCAATGAGGGGCCTCCTCAGTGAGGTTTCTAGTATTCACCATGGGGTTGTGGGTGAAAACGGGTTTCTAATTTTACATCCCATGTACAATGTCAGTGAGTCACCATGGGGGCCTCCATCCATGGTAATATTCAGCTAGCATCTACTGGACAGAGTACTACTAGTTTAATAAGTGTTATATGTTTTGGCAGCTATCTATACCCACACTGCTGGCTTCACCAGCACCCACGACTGTGTCCAGTCTGTCCTATAGGCAGTGTCACTAAACCTCATGTACTCTGAAGGATTGAGCTCTTCACATCTCCTCCCTCATCTTGCCAATGGGCAAACTAAGATGGAGAACTGTTGTGTTAGAATATTGTGGGTACAGTGAGTATGAATGCACTTGGGAGATGTCTGGTCTTCTATTTTGAAAAAAAATGTTGCTTTGATGGGTCTGCTTATTGTCTGCTTGCCAGCCCAAAATAATGATGAGGCCATCAGAGAGAAAATTTGTATGAGGACTCTAGAAGTGTGTTCACTTGTCTGTCATCAAGAGGCGCTTTTTTTGTGTTGTGTGTGTGTATGTGTATGTGTGTGTGGGGGGGGGAGGGAGGGAGAGAGAGATGTGCTTGTCTGTGTGCAGATGTGTGTGAACCTAGGAATGCATGCAGAGGCCAGAAGAAAACACTGGGTGTCTTTTCATCACTCAACCATGTATTTTTCTTGAGATAGGGCTTGACTCTGGAGCTTGCTGTTTTTTTTTTTTTTTTTTTTTTTCAAGAGTCCCAGTATTTCTCTGGTTTCTGCTCTCTACAAACTGAAGGAGCCCCAATGATTCTAATTCTCTCATCTCTGCTTCCCACAGGACTAGAGTTAGAGATGTGCATGGTCATGCCAGTTGTTTGTATGGGTGGCTGGGGAATTGGACTTTGGTGGTCTCAGGGCCTCTCAGACCCTCATGCTTGTGTTCAGCTCTTCTTACCCACTGGGCTAAGCTCTCCAGGCCCCAAGGAGCACTTCCTAAAGCCAGACTTTATACATTCACAAAAGAATGGAGCTAGATCCCTATTCCCCAATATATTCCAATAATAACTTAAAATGGGCCAAAGACACAAATGGAAGTTCTGAAACCATGAATTTTTAAAACAGAAAACATAGAGAAAACACTTCAAAACACTGCAATAGCAAAGATGTTTTTGTTTGTATATGATCCCAAAAGAACAGGCAACAACAGTAGAAATAGACAAGTGGTGATACTCCAATAAGAAGCTTTAACACAGCAGGAGAAGCAATTAACAAAATCAAAAACTGTCTGCAAGCCATTCCACTTACAAATGATCAATACCCAGAAGGTTTGAGGAATTCAAAGAACTCACTAGCAAAACACCCAAATGATCTAATTTAAAAACAGGAAAATGATATGAATAAACAATTTTCAAAAGAAAATGTGCACATGGCCAACAAAGACATGAGCAAAGATTCCCTTCATAACAACCAATATCAGCTACACTTTGACATATCAAAGATGTCAGAGCATTAAAAGTCCAATTATTCATGTTATATAAGTTAAAGATTACTATTATAAAAGATTACTATTATAAAAAGAAATTTTTCTTTTGAAGGGTTACTAGAGATGGAAGATGAGAAGTTTGGTGTTGGGATCAAACTCCTTGAGCCCTAGTACATACTCTTATCATTACAGAACTGTTCTCTCTAATCTCAAAGTTGTTGAGTCACTATGACATGAGGCAGTGGACCTAATCAATTTTGAAATCTTTTCCAGGGCATAATTGTATTTTTTGACAGCTTAAACGGCAGAGAGCAATCTTAATGACATACAGTAAAAAAATGCTCCTTCTAGCAGGACAAATATTGACTATTAATATGATGCCTATTTATACATAGTTCAGGAATGCCTTCAATTAAAAATTACCCTAGGGCTTAGCAGTTAAGGTGCTTGCTTGCAAAGCCAGAGAACCCAGGTTTGATTCTTCAGGACCCATGCAAGCCAGATGTACGAGATGTGCATAAGTCTAGAGTTCATTTGCAGTGACTGGAGGCCCTGGCACACCCATCCTCTCTTTCTCTCTCTCAAATAAATGAATAAAAATAAAATATTTTTTAAATGACCCTAGCGAGCTTTTCACATTTTCTGCAGTTCTCTTTGGAGTGGCTTTGGATGCAGTCCATGGAGCAAGCTGCCTTAGTCAGCAGCTGACCCTCTGGTCTCAGAGGCTCTGTGAATGAACAGGGCTAGGCAAAAAAAGAGTTGAGTCTTTCAGAGAGGAGCCCCACTGGCCTTAATATGTACAAGTAAAATTTACTTGCCATTACCAAGATTCTAGGATGAACAGAGGTCTATGCATTCAAGAAGTCTGTCTCTCACAGGTTATGGTGATGACCTTGGGGGAAGACATGTTCCTGCAACACTTCTTTCAGGCATCCAGCATGAGACTCAGGCTACCTCAGCTAAGCCTTCGTAGCTTCCTGCTCTGACATTCCAAATAAACTCTATGTGTCCGATGAAGACATCTCAATCAGACCTCTAATGAAGGGTTCTGGTTCAAGGTAACTCCTGGCAGAAGGAGTCCAGGCAGAGAGGCTGAATTCTCTGAATGACTTCATCCTCCAGTAGAAACAGGAAGCAGGTTTCATCCCAGGACTTGTCCCAGGATATAGGAGGTCCTAGTTCTTTCTCACAGCTTATATGTTATCTGAGAAGAACCCTTTCCCTGCCGAATTCTCTGAAATAAGATATTTTGACCTACTTGGTAACAACTCAAGCGCCTTCTCAAGGAGCAGAAGGGAGTCCCTGGATATACTCACTGTGTCACAAGCACCAAGGCCAACAAGGTTTCTCTGGTAGGAAATGAAGAGGGTGAGGCACTGTGCAGGCCTCTAGCCACACAGAGCAAGGCAGATCCATATATAAGAAAAGGAGTGAAGAAAAATGAGATCACCCTGTCATGAGGCTCTCCCCAATGCACAGTCACCCTCTGGGGGCTTCAGAAATTAGCTCTCCCAGGAAGCACGGAGGTTTCGGGACAGAAAACCAATGAAAAACCCAAACCTTCTTAATGAACCCAATAATGTGACTTTGTTAGACTTTTGATTTTTTTTCTCAAAGACCTTTCACCCCACTTCCTACTCTACCCCTTATTCTGGTTCCATGAGGGTAACCTGGGGGCTAGTAATCACATCCATCACACAAGGACAATGAAGTACTATTTATCCCTCTTTCCAAAGCTACCATGGAGCTAATAGTTCAGCTGAATCCAAACCAGGGTCTCTAGACTGAAGGCTTTGTTCTGTAAAATCTCTGCCCCAGTGAGACCACTGGCTGAGCAGAGAGAAGCAAACCTTAAGCTTGCTTTGAAGGTGAGAGGGAAGTGAGAAGGAGGCATGAGAAACAGGTAAAAGGGAAACAGTTTCTCCAGACTAGGTTTCTTAATGAGTCCTCAGGAATACAGTGACTTTCCCATTCAGCACCTTGTCAGTGGACAACTTAGATGCCATGGAGGGACTCCAAAATGGAGGAACAGCAGAAGAAGAGCTGAGCTGAGTTAGGAGGGGGCAACCCTGAGATGTTACCTTATACTATGATTTTTCCAGAACCTTAAATGGAGAAGGGCCTAATGATATTAATAGAGGATGTGGAGCAGTTGTACAGCCCTCCCTCAGTGCCTTACTCACACTTAAACAAGAATTTCCCACCATGATGGGGAACTTGCCTTTCCTTAGCTCTAGAACCCCCCTTCTCTTTTCATACTTTTCTAGGGCAGCTTGCAGTATGAAAAACATTGAGGTGGCATATAGTTGAATCCACTTTCCAAGTTACTAATGGTGTGCCTTAAAACCAGATGCCAAGCTCCTCTGTGAAAACAGAAGAATATTTTATTTTTTATTTTTATGTTTTTATTATTTTTACAGTGAACGAATGCAAGAGAGAGACAAAGAGAAAGGAGAGATAGCTAATTGGTGCGCCAGAGCCTCAGCCACTACAATGGAACTCCAGATGCTTATGCCACCTAGTGGTCATGTGTGACCTTGTGCTTGCCTCACCTTTGTGCATCTGGTTATCGTGGGATCTGGAGAGTAGAACATGGGTCCTTAGGCTTTGCAGGCAAGTGCCTTAATCACTAAGCAATCTCTCCAGCCCCAGAATATTTTCAATCATTCAAAGTTGGTGTTAAAATTTTAAAAAATACATAAGATACTTGTTAGAGGATCAACAAATACTACTTAAAATAAATAGCAATCTTTAAGGTTTACTTAACCATATCTGTATTATCTTAGTTAATCTTCTACACTTATATGGAATGAAGTAATTTGGGCCATTTTCCAAGAAGGAATGAAGACATACAGCTACCCAAAGAACTGCATATGCCACTGTGTGCATCTGGATTTATGTGGGTACAGGGGAATTGAATCCAGGGTGTTGGGCTTTTGGCAAGCAAGAGCCTTTTCTGCTGAGCCATTTTTCTAGCCCTCTAGCTTTATTTTTTTCTTTGTTAGTTATGTACATACTCAGTGTGTAAACAGCACATGTTGATACCATCCTTACCCTCATCCCTGTCCTCCCCCTTCCAAACGGACCCTCCTTATTGGGGGTCCCATTTATCCCCATGGGGATTGTAGGTCATGCATTATGGGGAAGAAGAAATGTCTCTATGCATAATGTCCCAACTTGTGGCTCTAACAATTTTTCTGCCCCATCATATGCAAATTTCCCTGAGCCATGTTGGGTTCGTTTTAGGTCAACTTCAATGATGATGTCTTGGGAGCCTCTGTGTCTCTGGATCTCTGGTTTGGTAGGAGTTGAGTTTTCTTTGTATCTATTTCCTTCACCCTTGTGCTGATACAAGGTTCACCAAGAAAGGAGCACTATTGCTCATTTCCCCAATTACTCTATGGTTTCAGCTGGGGCCCTGGTGGGGTGCAATGGGCTGATTCTGTCCTCAGGTTCTGTGTCCATCTGAAAAAGAGAAGCAGATTCTCTAACAGAGAGTGAATTCAGCACCAGATAAATGGGATAACCATTATTAGTTTAGAGAAAATTTAATAGGTATAGGCATTCTTGTAGCCCAAGATTGGTGGGAGCTTGGCTTGATATTGGACAGTGAACTTGTTTTTTGGATATGATTCTGACTTGTTTCCCAGTTCCAGCTATGGGTTCTGTTCCACTGGGCAGATCTGTTAGCTAATCCAAGAACAGTTTGTTACCCACCATGGCTGTGTGCACTATTGTACTTAGGTGAGAATTACATCAGGTTGTTTGCTGCTGAGTAGCTTAGAACATGAGTTGCTTGGACAGATGTTGGCCATTTTCCCCCAGTAGCTCATATAGCACTTTCTGGCACTAGATGAGCTAACTGTCTGATTCCCATTAGGCCTCTCCATGTTCTGTACAGACAGTATATGGTGTCTTCAGCAGTAGGGTATTACCATTAACCTTTGGTGGGTAATCAAGTGCTCTGACAGAAGTCTGTCTTCTTTTTGGAAACCTTGTAGGTCTCTCTGATCAACAGCTCACTATGGATGTTAATTGCATCCTAGTGCTGAGAGTTACAGGCCATCACCAAGGGAAAAGAAGGAAGAAAAAGATAGGTAATATAAAAGAGAAAGAAAGAAAAGAGAGAGAAAAACATCATACCCTCTCCAGGACCTGATGAAGGTTCAACTTTTTAGTCTGTCTTTCAGGATATAGGATTTTATGGCACCAGTTCCATTTGGGTCCAGTTTTGTGTCCCTCTCCCACCCTTACCCTCCCCTCCAGCCCTACTCTCCCTATTGTCTGGTCCTTGAGATGCATATTATGTATGTCAGCATCTCAGGCAGATCCAGGTTAGGAGCCAAAGATGAGTGAGACCATGCAACGATTGTCGTTCTGTGATTAGGTGAGTTTGCTGAGAATGATCTGTTCCAGGTTTAACCATTTTTCTACAAATTTCATTGTGTCATTTTCTTCTTACTTCTGTGTAGAATTCCATTGTGTTGATATACCACATCTTGGTTATCCATTCATCTAATGATGGACATCTGGGTTGATTCCAGTTCTTAGCTATTATGAATTGAGCAGCTATAAACATGGTTGAGCAAATCTCTCTGAACTGAGGCTTGGAGCTTTTAGGGTAAATGCCACATAAGGGAATTACTGGGTCTATTGGTAACTCTACTGTCAACTTTTTTAGGAGCCTTCATATTGTTTTCCATAGTGGTTGTACCATCTTAAATTCCTACCAACAGTGAATGAGGGTTCCTATTTCTCCATATCCTTGCCACCATTTGTTTTTATTAGATTTTTTAATGTTAGCTGTCCTTACTGGGGTAAGGTGGAATTTCATAGTTGTTTTAATTTGCATTTCCCTGATGGTTAGGGATGTTGAACATTTTCTTAAGTGTGTGTTTGCCATTTGTATTTCTTCCTCTGAGAACTCCCTGTTCAGTTCTCTGTCCCACTTTGTGAGTGGGTTATTTGATTGTTTATTGTTTAGGTTTTTGAGTTCTTTTTAGAGTCTAGAAATTGAGCCTCTGTCAGTTGTATAGCTGGAAAAAATTTTCTCCCATTCTGTGGGTAATCTATTGGCTCTGCTTATTGTATGTTTGTCTGTGAAAAAACTTTTCAGCTTCATGAGATCCCAATGGTTGAGTGATTGCTTAAGTTTCTGAGCTACTGGGGTTTTGTTCAGGAAGTCTTTTCCCCCTCCTATTGTGGAAAGTTCCTCCTAATTTTTCTTTCAGTAGTAGCAGAGTTTGCAGTTTTATATTGAGGTCTTTGATCCATTTGGAGTTGATTTTTGTGCATGGCGAGATGTGTGGATCTAGTTTCATTTTCCTGCATATGGTTATCCAGTTTGTCCAGCACCATTTGTTGAAGATGCTGTCTTTTTTCCAGTCTACATTGTTAGGGCCTTTGTTGAATGTCACATAACTATAGTTATTTGACCCAAAGTCTTGATCCTCTATTCTGTTCCATTGGTCTATAATCCTGTTTTTATGCCCCTCTAGCTTTATTTTTTTTAATTATTGTTTTTTATTGACTTTTATACTTGCATACAAAAAAACCCACGTGATATTTCCCTTCCCTCCCCCCATTCCACTTTAGAACTCAAGTCTCCATCATATCCCCTCCCTCTCTCCATTAGTCTCTCTTTTAATTTGATGTCATCATATTTTTCTTCTATTTTGAGGGTTTTGCGAAGGTATTGCTAGGCACTGCAAGGTCATGGATATCGATTTTTAATGGCTAAAATCTAGGAAAAAAAGATGCTCATCAACAAAAAAAGAGAGAAATTACAACATACACTCAGTGAACAAAGAAATAGACTAATAGCACAGTAGTTTCCTTTCACTACATAGTTTTTAGAGGTGTCACTTTAGTTAACTGTGGTCTACCGTGGTTTGAAAAAATTAAATAGAAAATACCAGAAATGAATGATTCAAAAGACTTAAAGTAACTTTCATTAAAGTATATTATTAAAATTGTTCCCTTTGAGCTGGAAAAATGGCTTAGTGGTTAAGATTCTTGCCTGTGAAGCCTATGACCCATGTTTGACTCTTTAGATCCCATGTAAGCCAGATGTACAAGTGTGTGAGGTTGCATATGTGCACAAGATGGCACACTCGTCTGGAGTTCACTATAGTGGCTTCAGGCCCTGGTGTGATAATCCTCTCTCTCCTCTCTCTTTCTCTTTCTCTCACTCTTCTGCATTAAAAAAGGCCAGCCTTTCAGGCTTGCCTCAAAAAAATATTTCCCTTTATTTTAGTTGTTATTATTACTCTCATTTATAAACTTTATCACAGGCATGTGTAGGAAAAGTATATACTGTTTTTATCCTATCCACAGTATCAGGTAGCTACTCAGGATTATGTCACACATCAATAAGGGAAGACACTGTACAGCCAACCCACATGAATCTAAAGGTTTATACCAGTTGGATGAATTCACTTACAAAAAGTCTCTACGGGGCTGGAGAGATGGCTTAGCAGTTAAGGTGCCTGCCTGCTAAGCCTAAGAACCCGGTTCCAATCTCCAGTGGTTCCAATCTCCAGGTCCCACATTTAGCCAGATGCAAAGTGAGGCAAGGGTGCAATGCCGCACTTGCCCACAAGGGGGCGCACGCATCTGGATTTCATTCACAGCAGCTGAGACACTGCTGGCATGCCCATCTCTATATGTCTTCCTCTCCCTCTCTGTCTGTCTCTCTCTATGTCTCTCTCCAAAAAAAAAATAATTTTTTAAAAAGTCTCTACAGTGCATGATTCTATTCATAACAGGGGCAGGTGTCTAAAGAGATTGCTGTGACTATAGTGTGGTAAGGGCATTGGCTACAAAGGACCCCCAGTGAACAATTCAAAGTCCTTCAACTGTCCTCTACATTGATGCACATGCTGGATCCATGACTACATACTTCATCAAACTCATAAAGCTATTGTTAAACTTTTACCTTAATTAAGCCACATTTATAAGATTATGCATTGAATCATGAAAAAGAAATGTGAAAAGTCTCAGAATCAGTGATTATCTGGGGCCCCAGCTAAACTCCAAAAGTGAATTGACTGGGTGACCTTGGCAAGTCACCAAAGCAGGTAGGAATGTATTTTTCTGCTCACAAGACAGTCATATTTTCCTTCTTTTTGGAGACACCAGGAGGCTGGGATGATGTCATGAATTTCATGCTTCTTTAGGCTGAGGAGGGAAACCCATAAGGACTGCAGTTGTTGGTTTCCTTCTGCCTTCTTGTGCAATCTCTGGGGAAGTTGGTTTCTAGTGCTTCTGGGTATTGAGTAGCTCCCAAAACGAGCACCAAGACATATTCTCTGAGTCCCAACACAGCCTTTATAAGCTTTCTGGACCTGGCCATATTGAGCCAACTTAGCATTCACTCCATGTGCAAGGGTGCCCACAGTGCTGTCTGAAGGTAAGTGTCCCAGCACTCCAGCCTTCCTATTTTATTTCATTCCCAAGTAAGGGCAGGAGAAAGTCATTCAGGAGCCTCAGGTAACCTTTCCCTCCTCCTCCATAGGTGACTGAAGTACTGAGTAATGCTGGAACCCAGACTTGGCAGTGACATATCATAATGAGCTTTTCCAGTTTGAGTGACAGCAAGGGAAGGGGAAACAAGCACATATATGTATGAGTATGTGTGAATACGTGTGGCAAGGCCATGGCCATCAGCAAGGATTGACAGAAAAAGAACCAACTCTGTCCAGAACAAATTCTGGCATATATGACATTAAACAAGTGAATTTTTGTGAGCTTCACATTTCCCCTATCAATCAGAATGGATAGCCTGCAGTTTTCTGTAGAAAAGCACAGGATGGAGGTGATTGTGGTGTTGGCAGTGCTGCAGAGTCCTGTGTGGTGGTCCATGCGCATCATCACACTGTCTTGGGGTATGGATTCGATTGGCCATGCTATGACTGAATGAGCTACTCCTTCTCATGCTTCAGGTTCTGTCTCCACAGGAACCAGCAGGAATCACTCAGTTATTCACTGTCTGTGATGTTATAGAAGAGAAATTTCAACTAAAGATTGGGTTGCACAAGAAAACTTGCTTGAGGAGATTGAACAAAGGCCTACAGTTGGGCCTCCAGAGATGAATTTGATGTGTGGAAGAGGGTCAGTGGTTTTTTAACAGAAACAAGTAAAAGCAGAAGAATCCAAAAAAAGAGAGCCTAAAAAATACCTTTGCAAAGTTATCTGCTCTAGTCACCGCTAAAGGACCTTGGAATTCTTAGGTTCACCCCTCAATTATCCAGGCACCTTGGGATTTACAGCCACCACATGTGGCAGTGGGGAAGCTGGCTAAATGTTCCCTACCACTTCAGTCTCTCTTTGCCTTAGGAACGTGCCTGATCTCCCCAAGTGTGCACACATAAAATCATGATCTCATAACATCTACTAAGAACCACCTCTTTCCACGTGCTCAGCCTAAGAACCTCAAATCATCCTTGTACTTTATCTGTCTCACTTGTTACACTCAGTCTGTTAGTCCTATCATTAACATATCCAGAATCAGGTGACATTATATAAATAACTATTGATGAAAATATAAGTGAATGGGATTCTGACATACTTGAAGTGTAGAGATGCTAACACCTAAAGCCATGGAAAATCTTAATTTTTTTCATCAGACATGATGCCATTCATAAAGCTTCACTAGCAACACATGTCCAAGTAATGTATTGTGAAGGTGTGGTCTTGGTGTCAGATGGTCTTGAGTTGAAGATCCAGTGCTCTCAAGAGCTTTGGGACCTAAGGGTCCTTATTTAATCTTTTCAAAGCACGAATGTTGTAATACCATAAAAATATTAGGCATAGACTTTTAACATAGTACTTTTGAACTTTGGTTGGCTTCTTGCTCCTGTTCTTCCTCAAATATTTTGATTTCACAGAATAACAACCCTTCTTGTCATATCACCACTCTCACTATTATCCAGAAACTTGTGTATTCATTGAGTCAGTACCATATGCTTTTTCGTTCCTACACACTGATAAAGTGTAATCATTATAACAATACTGAAGTACTTCCTCACTATGTTGGTAGAGTCACTCTGCCTGAACTCTCCCCTTGGAAGTCTCTGGTTCTCTCCCTGAGCCACTAACTAAAGGGTTAACATCTGGTTTATTAGAAGCTTTCAGGAGTCTGGACAAAATCTAGATAAATATCTGTCCTAATTGGCTAGTGCAGCCCATCCCTTACCAATGTCCTGCAAATACAGATGGATGCTCAGGTTTCATTCTCCCTATTTTGGCAGGTCTGAGTCTCCACCTCCTCCAGCTCTCATCAGTGGCCTATGGAGCCAGGTGTCTGGGGCAACAGGACATCGGTCACTGAATTCATCCTTCTTGGACTAACAGAGAATGCAGGACTGCAGACCATCCTTTTTGTTGTCTTTCTCTTTATTTATGTGATCACAGTTGGAGGTAACATTAGCATTCTGGCTGCCATCTTTGTAGAGCCTAAACTCCATACCCCAATGTACTATTTCCTGGGGAACCTTTCTCTGCTGGACATTGGGTGCATCACTGTCACTGTTCCTCAAATGCTGGTGTGTCTCCTGACTCACCAGTGCATAGTTCCCTTTGCTGCCTGCCTCTCACAGCTCTTCTTTTTCCACCTCCTGGCTGGTGTGGACTGTCACCTCTTAACAGCCATGGCCTATGACCGCTACCTGGCTATTTGCCAGCCACTCACCTATAGCACGCGTATGAGTCGAAAAGTCCAGGACACCCTGGTGAGCATTTGCTGCACGATCTCCTTCATCAATGCTCTGACTCACACAGTGGCTGTGTCCATGTTGGACTTCTGTGGTCCTAATGTGCTCAACCACTTCTACTGTGACCTCCCACCCTTGTTCCAGCTCTCCTGCTCTAGTATTCACCTCAATGGACAGCTGCTCTTTGTGGGGGCCACCTTCATGGGAGTGATTCCTATAATCCTTATCTCAGTGTCCTATGCCCATGTTGCAGCTGCAGTACTTCGGATCCGCTCAGCAGAGGGGAGGAAGAAGGCATTCTCCACATGTGGCTCCCACCTCACTGTGGTCTGCCTCTTTTATGGGACTGGCTTGTTCAGCTACATGCGTCTGGGTTCTGTCTCAGCCTCAGATAAGGACAAGGGCATTGGGATCTTAAATACTATCCTAAACCCAATGCTGAATCCAGTCATCTACAGCCTCCGCAACCCTGATGTGCAGGGAGTGTTGAAGAGAGCCCTGACAGGAAGGAAGCCACCAGTGTGAGAAGATGGGACAGGAACGTCACAGTGGGCTGTCCTTCCTAGACACAGCCCTGGCTTCTTATGATGAAGGTCCAGAGATGCACTGAGGAAATTCGCATGGTGGATCCAATGATGGGAGAAAAATAGATAGTAGTGGTCAGAACTGGAATCTGCTTTGGACTGGGGAGAAAAGCTTAAGTGAAAGAGTATTGACGTTGTTGACAGAAGGGACAGGGCTTATACCATGGGCCAGAAAATGGGACATGAAATAATTTGAGTTTTTTTTGTTAATGACTGATCAAATTACTTAGAATTAAAATATTAATAAAATCAAATGCTGGCCTCCTGTTTAGATAAACTGTGTTTATAGCACACACATGTCATATATACATATACATATATATATATATATATATATATATATATATATATATATATATGCACACACACAAAGATTGAAAATTGATACACGAGTGATCATAATAATTAGGTAAGATAATGATGAGTAATTATAATAGTGAGGTGGAATAGTAGTGAATAATCATGTAATACAAAAGTATTTCTCTGATGGCTAAGGATGTAGAACGCTTTTTTAGATCTTTATATGCCATCTGTATTTCTTCTTCTGAGAACTCTCTATTTAGTTTCATAGCCCATTTTTTAACTGGGTTGTTTGATTTCTTATTGTTCTGTTCTTTTAGTCCTTTGTATATTCTGGATATTAATCCTCTGTCAGATGTATAGCTGGCAAAGATTTTCTCCCATTCTGTAGGTTGTCTCTTTGCTCTATTCACAGTGTCCTTTGCTGTACAAAAGCTTTGTAATTTCATGAGATCCCAGTGGTTGATTACTGGTTTTAGTCCCTGAGCAATTGGGATTATATTCAGAAAGTCATTGCCTATTCCAATATGTTGAAGGGTTTCCCCTACCCTTTCCTCTAGCAGTTTCAGAGTTTCAGGCCTGATATTAAGTATTTCTTTAATTCTCATTCTAAAGTAAATAGTTTCAAACTCTGCTGTGCAAGTATGAGTGATTTGTGTTTTTGGTAAATAATTTTGGTAAAAAGCATATTTTTGTTTAAAAAGAAGCCTTTCATGTATTGACATGACAAGATTACAAGGAATTTTGCTAAATTTAGAAAGTGACAGTAATATGTCCCATGTATGAGTGACAAATAACCCCCATCTTACAAGGGGTGGTTCCCTCTTTTGTGGATGCAAATAGTGTTGGGGACAGCAGTAGGAAATGGAGAAGGACTTCTGCTTTTTATCTCATTCTTGCATTATTTAAAGCTTCCCACTGAGTTCTATAATTAAAATTTTTTAAATGCCAGTAATCAAAGTGTGTGTATGGGGGAGTGAGGGCAGTAATGTGAGATGACTAGAGAGGGTTTCCACTCCAGCTTTCCTGTCTGATACCGTCCTCACCTTTGAGAAAACAAACACAATGGACCATCCATCCAGCCCAAGGCCACTGTCCACTTGCTCAGGAGTCAAAGCCTGGAAGAAGCACTGGTCTGACCCTGCTCTTTTCAGTTAACAGACAAAACAGGCTATCTTTATTATGAAGGGAAGACTCCCTTTGGATCCCTTCTCCTGGCCCTGAAATTAAAAGCTCACCTCTGTGCCACACTCCTCCCTGTTCTGCAACCCCATCTACATCTCTTCATTCATCACTCCATCCTATTGCCTGGTTCTGACTTTATGGATTTCCAATGCAGATAGTAGCCAATCTCAGTTGGGATGGACACATGGACTTTGTGAATATAGGTTCATGAGTTCCTGACAAGACCAGTAATATTCTAGGCCACCCAACATCAGATAGCTTATACTCAAAGAAACATGGTTCTTATGGCGTCAGTCCTTAACATACCTGTGATTCACCCATATAGTTCAGCTGAAGTCATTTTATTCTCCATGAATATCTACATATGTCCTCCTGTAGATGCTGACACACACACACACACACACACACACACACACACACACACACACACACAACAGTACCACCTTCCATCCTACATCCAAGTCTTACCATTTGTCCAGGATAGAGACAGGCAGCATAGACCCAGGAGAGATATAGAAAAAGAGGCCATTTGCTCTTTAAAACCTGTTCTGTATACACACTATCTACATAACTAACAAAAATAAATAAATAAATTTTAAAAAGGTAGCCAGCATTGACTTTTCTGATTTTTTTATACTAATATATCATGCAGATGTTATATCATGTTCAAGCTCTTATCTAGAATACTGGAGAATCTAAGTTCAATACCAATGCTACAAAAAATTAATTAAAAATAAAAAATGCCATCCTAATAGAAGAATGAAGACAATGAGTTTAATTCTGGTCTATTTTATTCTATAAGTTGTTTTAGTTTGTACATCTCCAGAAATATATTGTTTCAAATATTTGATTCACTTCGGTGATCTTTTTTTCTTTTTTCTTTAATTTGAGAGAGACAGAGAGAAAGAGACAGAGAGAGGATGGGTGTACCAAAGGCCTCTCAGCCACTATGAATGAACACCAGACGCACGGGCCCCTTGTGGGCAAGTGCAGCATTGCACCCTTGCATCACTGCATCTGACTAAACATGGGACCTAGAGAATTGAACAGGTGTTCTTAGGCTTTGCAGGCAGGCACCTTAACTGCTAAGCCATCCCTCCAGTCTTCACTTCAGTGATCTTTAGTTCATTCATTTAAAAAAGCACTTGTACAAATGTTTAAATGCAGTAAATAAAGTACTCTCATTTTAAAGGTAAAAACAAACAAACAAAAAAAGACCTGTTCTCATTTTCATGTTGCTACCACACAGTTATGTCCCACAGTATTAACTAGGGCCTCAATTAGGAGATAAAGAAGCCAGAATTTATTACTCTTACTCCACAAATGAAAAAAAAATGTACAGAGAGGCTAAATGTTTGCTAGAAACTATGGAAATTGAAAATAGCAACCTCTGAGTACTGGATCCTAGCCCAGTTGTCTCCCTCCCAGCCTCTACCAAATCACTAAAGAATTCAAACTTGGGCTAAAGAGATGGCTTAGTGGTTAATGCATTTGCCTGCAAAACCAAAGGACCCAGGTTCAATTCTCCAGGACCCACGTAAGTGAGATGTACAGAGGGCACATGCGTCTGGAGTTCACTGCAGTGGCTGGAGGCACTGGTGTGCCCATTCTCATTCTCTCTATCTGTCTCTGTCCATTTTTCTTTGCTTGCAAATAAATAAATAAAATTTATTTTATAAAGAATTCAAACTTAACACTTTTACTGACACAAGGATCAATAAAGAAAGCCTTGCACACAGCATATGAAGACATCAATTCTAATCTAGCCTCTGCTATTTTAGCCTACTGGTCTCTCAGGCTTCTGTTTCTTTCACCTACTACTTGAGAAGTATTCAGGTCCACATGGGAGGCCAGAGCATGGAGGAACTAAGTGATGATGGGCAACAAACTAGACAGGCAGTGAGCTTAAGAAGAGGCATGTAGACCCAAGGACAGGTCACAGCCAGTGGGTCTCTGACAGGTAGAGGCTGCTTCTTGGGCCACAATCAACTGGACATATATTCAAGTTGGAGGTGGTGGTAACTGGCCACGCAGAGATGTGAAGAAGGCCTGATAGGTAGTCCTAACAGAAACAAGTGAGCACAAGAAGAAACCTCAGAACAACAGCCACAAGATACTCAGCTTTGTTTTTAGTTTCTGTTTGTGGGACCTGGGAGTGGGGTAGGATGGGGAATAAAATCATTAGAGGCTTACAGGGTTCAGATTTTTATTCGGTAATTATAGGTGGTTATCCATTGTTGAGTATAAGGAAAGGCCAGTGTAATATACAGCGTCTTCAATGAGAGAGGGGGGTAAGCTGGAAATCCCAGGACCCCTGGTGCGTTAAGTCAATGTTAGATGAAGAGTTGAGAGAACTGGGTTCTAGATGAACACTGCTCCCTGCTACCCCTGTGACATCATCCTAAATAAGAACCATACCCCTAGACCAACTGGAGTTACTGCATATCTAGAGTCTGTGGTCTCTTTCTCTAATAAAGGCAAGAGCAGGGACCTGTCCACTCAATCTCCCTGAAAATAACCACTGCCTTCCTCCTGGCCATGGCTCTGGCCTTTGTACCACACTTGACCTCACATCCTTGAATGCACTCGTGGAGAGCGCAGGCCTGTGGAAGCTGCTATGTTTCCACACACACCAAAGGGAGATCTGTTAATCTCTTGGGTCCACAAACTCCAGACAAGAAGAGACTAACTGCTAAACTTTGCTAACTTCCCAGCTCCGCAGGGCCTCAAGAGGCATCCATCTAGCAACTGTCCCAATGAAGACAACGAGGTCTGGGACTGGAGAATGAAGTCCTCATAAGTTACAAACAGAACCTCTAATTGGCTCCCAGGTGGGGTTCAGGATAATGCAGCCCAGGAGCCAAGGGAAGACCTGCTAATTGTGATTGCCTTCTACATCTCTGCTAATAAGGCCAGAGGGAGGGACACCCAGAAAAGATTTACTTTCTCTTTGCCTCTTAGACTGCAGAAAGTTGGAACCTTAGAGAGTGGAGTAAGTTAATTAGCCAAGGTGATTTCAGCAGTTGTAGCAAGACTCATTAGCCATGTTATGATGTTATGTGTGGAGAGAATAAGTTTGTTATTTGCATATATGAAAATGTAAGAACAAACCTATTTTATATAATTGGTATGTGCTAATAAAGTATATGAAGATAAAAATAATATATTAAAAAGGAGGGCGCCTGGGCATAAGCCAATCCATTGCAAACATGAGCTCCAGTTCCCTCCCTTATTCCCTTATTGTCTGGTTATTGATATTGCCCTCTTCCTCCCTGTTCCATGCCTGTTCTCCCTCTTCTTCTTATCTTAGCCTGTTTATTTCTTCAGTTTCATGTTACTACATGCATCTGTCTTAGAGTTGCAATGGCTAGGAAATCATTTGATGAGTGCATCATGATTTCCTTAACCAATGGCCTATCTCAACACTGATTTGGTTTCTGTTATTTTCACAATGATGAGCTAGCCTTGACAGACTTTTGCAAGCTACTTCCAGGAATTTACAGTACATTTATGAGTTTGCTGAATTTTAAGTTGGACAGATGGTACCATTTGAATTTTTTCAGTGTGAGGAGACTGTTTTTTCATTCCTGGGCAATCCTTTCATATTGTCATTAAAACTTCTTTACAATGTATCATAATCACTGTTGGCCTTGTTGGTCTAGTCTGCATTTTTTTTTATTGACAACTTCTATACTTACATACAAAAAACGCATGATATTTCCCTCCCTTCCCCCCATTCCCCTCCCTCTCTCCATAAGTCTCTCTTTTAATTTGATGTCATCATCTTTTTCTTCTATTATGAGGGTCTTGTGAAGGTATTGCTAGGCACTGCAAGGTCATGGATATCGAGGCCAATTTCTGTCTGGGCAGTTGCATTGTAAGAGGTCATACCCTTCCTTTGGCTCTTCCGTTCTATCCGCCCCCTCTTCCGCAATGGTCCTGAGCCTTGGAGGGTGTGACAGAGGTGTTTCAGTGCTGGGCACTCCTCCATCCCTTCTTCTCAGCACTATGTTGCCTTTTGGGTCATCCCAGTGGTCATCGCTATCTGAAAAGAGAAGCTTCTCTAACCAGAAGTGAGAGTAACATTAATATGTGAATATGAACATTAAGCGTAGTGCTTTCAGGGCAGCTTGGTGGGAATAATATATACATTTAACCAGACAAGAGCAGGCTTTATACCCCTAAGGCTCATGATCTCCCCTGCCATAGACTTTTGTTTAGGTTCTTTAGTACCAGGTATGTATTCCCTCCCATAGAGAGGGCCTTCAGTCCAATTATGGAGCAGTTGGTTACCCCAAGAGCAGACATGCCACTATTGCACCTGTTCAGTCATTGGGCCTATATGGCCAAACTTGAATATTCAGTGTCCGGTGTTTTCACTACTGATGACTTCTTTCTCCCATAGGGCTGCATGCAGTGCAGCTTTTTTCCAGCTTTCAGTTGGCTTGTCTACAGGGAGAAGGTTTTCTGCTCAGCACCAGCTTGCTTTCTCAGTGACCTTGCCTCTCAGGCAAGAGATGTCTTCATCAATAGGGTCTTACTATCTGTTTCTCAAGGGAAACCAAGGGCTTTGGCAATAGCCTTTAATGTTTTGGAGGCTACTGGAACCTCCTTGGCCAACAACTTACTGGAAGGTATCCATCCCAGACACTGAAAATTTTCTAGTAACAGTCTACAGCTTCTGGATGTGCCATTTTTCAAAAAAGTAGGTTTACACAAGTCTTATTCACAGTATCTTGAATTTGATTGACCCTCCCCCTGCCCTTCTTTTACGCATTCTTTTCCCATGGCCTCGCTTAGGCCATTCCCCTCCCTGTAATCTGTTCTTCTACTTACATATATGCAATACCATACACTTAAATCCTTCCCTCTCCTGCCTCCCTTATAGCCTTTTACCAGCTTACTGGTTTCCGGTACCTATTTTTGGTTCCAGTTCACACATAAGTCTATACATTGGTAGCTAAGATCCACATATGGGAGAGAACATGTGACGTTTGGCTTTCTGAGCCTGGGTTACCTCACTTAGTATAATCCTTTCCAGATCCATCCATTTCCCTGCAAATTTCATAATTTCATTTTTCTTTACCACTGAATAGAACTCCATTGTGTAAATGTACCACATCTTTATTATCCATTCATCTGTGGAGGGACATCTAGGCTGGTTCCATTTCTTAGCTATTGTGAATAGAGCAGCAATAAACATGGTTGTGCAAGTATCTCTAAGGTAGTGAGAAGAGTCCCCCGGATATATGCCTAGGAGTGCTATAGCTGGATCATATGATAAATCTATTTTTAGCTGTCTCAAGAACCTCCACACTGATTTCTACAATGGCTGGACCAGATTACATTCCCACCAACAATGTAGAAGTGTTCTTCTTTTTCCGCATCCACACCAACACTTATTGTCATTTGTTTTCTTGATGGTAGCCATTCTGACAGGAGTGAAATGGAATATCAAAGTGGCTTTAATTTGCATTTCCCTGATGGCTAAGGATGTGGAACTTTTTTTTTAGATGTTTATATGCCATCTGTATTTCATCTTCTGAGAACTCTCTATTTAGTTCCATAGAATAAGGCTAGGATTTCTTCTTACATGAACACAGGTGTCAACACTTAGTCATAGGTACTGTATTATATTTATATTTTTTTATTTCCTTTCTTTAATGCTAGTGGTGCTTTTATGAGAGGTTTTATGTAGCCAAGTATATAAAAATTTGTAGCCCTACTTGAAATTATTCTCCTAATTTCAAATTTATAAAATATTCTAGATTTTAATACCTTTAGGGTTTTTTTAATTAGTTATGTATATAGTGTGTATACAGCCATGATGGTACCATCATTAGCTTTCTCCCTATCCTCCCTCCATGGGGATGGTGGGTCTTACCTTATGGGGGTAGCCATCTTTTGTGTCTTATATGTTTTTCTACTTGAAATTACTTTTATTATATGGTATAATGTAGAAATATAACTTGAGTTTTAACTTTATAGCCCATGTCCCAAGACAATCCCCAGTAATCTGAAGTGCCTTCACTGGTCAAGTAGTAAATGTGTATGTACACTGAAGTTTGCTTTGGACCCTCATGCTCTGTTACAGCAATCTGTGCTGGGCTACAAGTTCTCCACCATTACAGCTTTACAATAACATCCAATATCTTATTCCACAAAGGCTTCTTCTTGGCCTCATAAGAAATAATGTTGTCCATTTCACCTTATCATTAAATTAAATAAGGGAGATCCACTTTCCCTGTGACACTGGGGAAATATTAAGCACTAGTAACTCACTGTTAAAATCATTATTTATGATAAATTCTTAAGATGTGTGTGTGTTCATGCATGCATGGGTGTGCACACATGTACACACACACACACACACACACACACACACAGGCTAGATATTCATGTTGGGTATCTTCCTCAATTACTCATCACCTTATTTTTTTGAGACAGGGTCTTTCACTAAACCCAGAGCTGACCAACCAGGCTAGACTAGCCAGCTAATGAGCCCCTGGGAATCTTCCTTGTCTGCCTCTGCTCTGCTGTGCTTGGAATACAGGAGTATGCTGCCACGCCCAGCTTTTATATGGGCATAGTGGATCTGAACTCAGGTCCTCAAGCAAGCAGTTTACTGGCTGATCCATCTCCCTAGTGGTTTAGGTTTTCTGTAATTACTCTTTCTGATGCTTATTTCCCCATAAATTAGCAAAGATGGGGAATGGGGTAATTTGGCTCCAAAAATTTCAGCCATTAGATTATCCTTTGCTATGTTGGCTGCCTAAGCAAAAGGACTAGTAGTCAAACAGTCAGCTGTACCATCCTTACGCTAGCACCAGGCATCTTAAACACTCCATGGATACTTTGAGAAAAATACAGTGGTCAAAGCTGATTGCCTTGGCTTCTGAAGGCACAGCCTTAGCAAGGGCTTTTTGCTATAACAAGTTTTGGTGGATATCAAATGACATTAGAATCATTTTTCCCATAGGCCAGAGAGGGAGCACTTCTGGTAGCTTAGCAAGAGGACTGCTTTGACATAGCTAAAGAGACATGTAAGTGATGGGTATAGGTGCACTGTGACTGATACAAGCATAATCCTTCATTTTCATGCAAGGTGTACTGTGAACGGTCCTAACAGCCCTTCTCTGGCTTTATAAGCAGGCTACTCAGGCTCCCCTGTGTAGTCTTGCCTGGTGTTGGGACATTAGACCCAATGAAAAGCTTCTCTTGAATCATATTTTCTTGCTTACTTTTAGTTTATGGGCTGAGCTGGGAAAAGCAGAAGAGACAGCAGGGCAGTATCAATGACAGAGGCAGCAGAGCAGAGTGGCAGCAGGAGTGACAACTGAGCGGTTGGCAGGCTGAATTGCCTAGGTGGCAAGGAAGCCAACTGTGTGATAGCTGAAGAAGAGGCAGCTGAACAGGTTGATAGAGCAGCTGCAGCAGGAAAGGGGGGATGGTGGAAGTGGAGAGGGTGGAGAGCTGAGGCTGAAAAAGGATAGAAGCTTATAAAGAGCCCGAGAGGAGAAACCGCTTGATCTGGTCACTGTCAGAGTTCCAGGGAGTTGTTGAGCCTATAGGGCTATGAGTCTCAAACACTCCAGGCCCAAAAGTCGCACAGTGGGGAGTCTCCATATCTAGGCCTGCCCAGAAGCCCCAATGCTGTTTCCTGCTAAGAGCTAAGGAATCTGGGCCTCCTAGGTCTACACAAGAGCTGTAACAAGGTGAAAGACCAGCACAAGGAATGTGACACTAGAGGGTACACCTGACTGCAGCCAGTGCTCTCTGCTGTCACAGAGAACAGAAGCTGCCAATACCAGCACCTGGAGAACTTCTTACCTACACATGATTCTACATGGGTAGCAATAGGACCCTCCCTCAACCAGATGAATGGTAATATAACCTTAAGTATTAATTATTTTAAACCATTGCTAATTTGACAGGCAAAAATACAATAAGTTATTTGTCCTTTTGTGTTTACTTGCAAAACTGAATATTTTCTTTTTTCTGTTAATCATGTCTGCCCTTTTCTCTTTTGAAACTTCTATTTATTTTTTGGTTTTCATAAAGATCGCAGTGTTTTCACATGTATTCCTATTATATCTTTAGAGGGTAACAATATTAAGATGTCCATATTTTCTTTGTTTTAAATTTTTTGTAATTATTTTTATGGGGGGGGAGAATTGGCACGCCAAGGCCTCCAGCCACTATAATCGAACTCCAGATGTGTGCACCACTGTGTGTGTGTGTGTGTGTGTGGGTGTGTGTGCGTGTGTGTGTGTGTGGGTGTGTGTGTGACCTTGTTCATTGGGCTTATGTTGGACCTGGGTAGTCAAATATGGGTTCTTAGGCTTCACAGGCAAGTGCCTTAACCATTAAGCTCTCTCTGCAGCCCAAAATTTTCACATTCTCTGAAAGTATTTCTCTAAGTTCTTAATTTGCCTTTTAAATTCAGTGATGTTTTCATGTTTAAAAGGGGCTAGGAAGGTGCTGGGAAGATGGTTTAGCAATTAAAGGCTCCTGCTTGAAAATCCTGCCTGCCTGGGTTTAATTTCCAAGTCAACTGCTTAAGCAAGACACAAAAAGTGGCTGGTGCAAGCATCTGATGTTGCAGTGGCAAGAGGCCCTGGTGCATGCCCCCTTACACACATGTGCCTATGCATTTAAATAAATTAAAAAATATTTTTTAAAAAATAAAATGAACAAAGTAAGTCAGACTCAGAAAGACAAATATTTGACATATGGACTGTACATTTTATATGTATACACACATATGTATATGTGTGTATACACATATATATATATATATATATATATATATATATATATATATACACACAACACACACACACACACAAACATACATGAAAGTAGGGAAATTATTTGGGACAGAACAGGGACTAGCGGGAGTAGAATAGGGCACAGGAGAGGGTACGGGGATATGAATACAGTCAAAGTACATGATATACTTGAGTTAAAATGTCATGTTGGTATCTACTACTTTGTATAATAAGTGTACACTAATTAGTTGTTTATTTGTTTTAACGTCTTGCATATTGGTCACATTCCCATCAGGTTATACTCTCACATTCCTTCCCCCCATTCCATTCCACTGAGGGCCTTCCTCAGTGGAGTTATTGGTATTAACTCTGGGGTCATGAATGTACCAGTCTCTGTAGGAGGGACAATGCCTCAGGATACACCTTCCCACCCTGTGTCTCTTACAATCTTCCTCCTCTCTTCTGTAATAGTCTCTGAGCCTTGAAGGGTAAGTTATAAGTCTTTTTTAGTGTTGAACTCTCAGCAGCCTCTGTTTCTCTATTTTGATGAGTTTTGAGTCTCCTTGGTGTCTCCCTGGAGGAGGTTCTCAGGCTAGCAGTGAGAGCAGCATTCATTTTTAAACTACCACTTCCTCAGGATTTCCTGGGCCCTGCAAGATACACCAGAGATGACTCATCATGTGCTAAGCAGTCAGCTTTCCTTTCTTATCCTATTAGTGGGGCTTGGAGTGCTCCCATATTTGCTATCACCTGTAAAAAATAGATTATCTAACCAAGAGTAGACCAGCATGAATCAAAGGGGATAAGCATAGACATTTATAAGACTTTTTAAAAAATATTTTATTTATATTTATTTATTTGAGAAAGAGAGAGAGATGCAGATAAAGAGGATAGAGTGGGAGCACCAGAGCCTCCAGCTTCAGCAAATAAATTCCAAATGCATGCACCACCTTATGCATCTAGCTTATGGGGATCCTGGGGAACTGAACCTGGGCCTTTTGGTTTTGCAGGCAAGTGCCTTAATGATGGGCATACCCTCTCATTTTAGCCAAAGAACAGTGAGAGCTTCCTTCTAGAGTCTATGACCTTCCAAGACATAGGCTTCTGACTTGGTTCTCTGTACCAGATATGAATTCTGTCCCACTGTGGGTCTCATATCCAATCAGAGACAGTTGATTACCCCCATAGCTTTGTGTCACTATTGTAAAGGTGTGTATATCTTTCCCAGTTAGTTGATTTTATAGCTTGCAGAATACTCTGCTTGTTCATATTATTGGTAACCATTATTATCCCACAGCTTGCATAGCACTTTCCAGAACTATGAGGGCCAGCCAGCAGGAAGTTGGCTTCCATCTTAGTTCCAGCATGATCTCTTGTCCTGCAACCCCAGCCTGTGGCATCTTTAGAAATAAGGTCTTAACATTTAGATCTGGTGCTTTGGCAATTACCTGCATTGTTTTGAGGGCTAATTGGCAACCTCCGTGACTAACATCTCAGTATGGGCAGTGAGATTTATCAACAATATGCTATGGTTTTAAAATAAAGATTTCTCCTCCCAGTATAGGGTGTTTCTGCCCATAGTATCTGCCCTATGTTATTGAGAATTATATGTTTTAATTAGCTAACCAAGAAGAAGGTTTCTATGGTACTGATTCATGCTGTCATTAATTTTGTATATTTTCCCCTCCCACTCTTCCTTACCCCAGATCTTTCCAAGACCCTTTGTGCCCCCCTGTATTCTGTCCCTCTTCCTGTCTGGCAAGTATCCTCTCCTCTCATTTGTCCCTGCTTCCCTTCTCTCTAAGCCATATTCTAGCTTCCTTACCAAGACTACCTATGCTTACTATAACTTATAAAAAAATCAAAATGAGGTTGATAAAAAATATGAGTAAAGAAATAGAAATGTTGAAGAAAAACAGTCTAAAATACTGGAAGTGAAAAACACAATAAATAAAGTTTTTAAAACTCTATAGAAAGTCTCAGCAATAGAATGGATCAAGAAGAGGACAGAATATCTGAGTTTGAAGACAAGTTGAAGGATTGGAAACCTTCCAACAAGGAGAAAGAAAATTAATATGAAGGTATAAGTGGGAACTTTAAGACATTCAGGACACTGTGAAGATCTAATCTAAGAATTCTGTGTGTGGTAGTTTGAATAGATGGCCCCCAATATATTCAGTGTTTTATTAGTTTGTAGTTTGCATCTGTAGCCACCTGGCTGGAGGCAGTGTCACTGGGCAGATCTTAAGGTGTGGAGGTGGGTTTGAGATTCCATTGTAAAGATATGCAAAGTGTGCCTAGCTGGAGTTCCTGAGGTATTCTGTGATGTGTGGTTTTTGGCTCTCTCTCTCTTGCCTGGTCCTGTAAGAGCAGGCCAGCTTCTCCTGCCATTATGGAACTTCCCCTGGATCTGTAAGCTACAATAAATATCCCTTCCTCCATAACTATGCCTGGTCTGGAAGTTCATCTCAGCAAACCTGAAGCTGTCTGCTGCATTGAATATAGAAGGAGAAAAATTCCAATCTAAAGACATAGTGGGTATTTTTAGCAATATCATAGAAGAAAATTTCCCAAAGTAAAGAGATGCCAATACAGATACAGAAGGTATTTAGAACACCAAACAGACAAAATCAGAAAAGAATCTCTTCTCACCATAATATAATTGGACTATTAAACACAGACAAAAGAAAATCAATTGAAAGAAGGAAACACTTATCTATATATTGGCTTATACACTTATCTATATCTATATTACTGGCTTATACACTTATACACTTATATATATATTGGCTTGCCTAAGCCAATCAGGAGAGCAACAGATTTTTTAACAGAAACGTTATAAGCCAGAAAAATGGAATGCTGTGCTTCAAGTTCTGAAAGACAACTGCCAAGGCAGGCCACTATATTGAGCAAAGCTGTTTGTAATAATTGAAGGAGAAAGAAGAATGATCCAGGATAAAAACAGATTAAAGTAAAACATGACCACTAAGTCATCTCTACAGAAAATAATTGAAGGAACTATTCTGACTGAAGAGAAGGAAACACACACATGTGGCCACAAAAGAATATATCATTCTTGAATAATACCTGTCAATATAACTCTAAATATCAAAGGCCACAATGCCCCAATGAAAAGACACAGTCTTGTACACTGGTTTAAAAGTCAGGATCCTGGGCTGGAGAGATGGCTTAGTGGTTAAGGCGCCTGCCTCCTAAGCCTAAGAACGCCAGTTCCAATCTCCAGCGGTTCCAATCTCCAGGTGCCACGTTTAGCCAGATGCAAAGTGACGCAAGGGCGCAATGCTGCACTTGACCACAAGGGGGTGCACGCATCTGGATGTCTTTCGCAGCAGCTGAGAGGCTGCTGGCGCACCCATCTCTATCTGTCTTCCTCTTCCTCTCTCTCTCTCTCTCTCTCTCCAAAAAAAAAGTCAGGATCCTTCTGGTTGTTGCCTTTAACAAACTCATCTCTCCATAAAAGATAGACACTACCTTATGATAAAAGGATGGGAAGTAGTATTTCAAGCAAATGGACCTAGGAAACAAGGTATTTCTGTTTTGTTTTTTTTTTAATTTTTTTTATTTTATCTTATTTTTTTGGAGAGAGACACAGAGAGAGACTGAGAGAGAGAGAGAGAGAGAGAGAGAGGGGAGGGAGGAAGACAGAGATGGGCGCGCGAGCAGTGTCTCAGCTGCTGAGAACGAAATCCAGATGTGCACGCCCCCTTGTGGCCAAGTGCAGCATTGCGCCCTTGCGTCACTTTGCATCTGGCTAAATGTGGGACATGGAGATTGGAACAGCTGGAGATTGGAACCAGTGTTCTGAGGGTTAGGAGGCAGGCGCCTTAACCCCTAAGCCATCTCTCCAGCCCGTGTTTCTGTTTAAATATCTGACAGGATAGACTTTCAAACCAGTATTAGTCAAAAGAAAAAAAGAGATCACTTTATACTGATTAAGGAGATAATCCAACAAGAGGACAGAACAATTCTACGCATATATGCACCAAAATGGGTACACTCAATATCATTAAACAAACACTACTAGATAAAAATTAACAGATAACCTTTAACACAACAGTAATGGACAACTTCAATATCCCACTCTTACCAACTGGCAGCCATTCCAGCAAAAAAAAAAAAAACCACAGAGAAGCAACTTGATTAAGTGACATTATGACATAAATAGACCTAACATATATCTACAGAACATTCCATCCACATGCTGCAGAATACACATTCTCTCCAGTAGCACATAGAATTCTCTATAAAATAAACCATATATTAGGTGGGGATGTTTGACTGTGATGTCTGGAGACCTGTCTCTGGCTGAAGCCCTGCCCGCAACCACTTCTTCCTCCACCAGGCCCTTGTCTTGGGGTTGGATTTTTGGGAGCTTCACCAATTAAATCGGACACTTCCTCCTCTTCCTTCTGATCCAGACCTGGGAGGCCCTTCATGATAGTGGTCTTTTCCTGCACCTCATTCCCATCACTGGTTCCGGGAATTTTAGGGTTGTTTGGTGCTGGAATGTCACACGAATCTGTCAGGGGGCTGAAGAGCTGGGGAAGCCAAACATCTTCCACCAGAATGTTCATGTCTGCCAAAATATTGCTGGATGCCAACACTTCCTCCAGTGCCCAGTGGTCCTCGAGACTTGGGCTGTTCTCTCCCAAGTTGGCATGTTGAGAACCAGGAGTGTTCCCTTGGCTCACGGGTTCAGTGGGGGAACTGAAGTCACAAGTGTTAGGCATTTTTGAAGGGAGGAGTAGAGGATCTTGTTGCTTGTCTTTTGAAATTGGGTAGGCATCCAGAGGTTGTGAGAGCTCAGTTTGGATATCATCCAAATTCTCATTCTCTGCTTGCTTAGCACAGGGAGCTGGAAGCAAGGCCAGGAAATGAGAAGGGCTTTGAAATGGAGATCCGGAAACCTCCCAACACTCAGATGATGGCTTACTCTCCAATGTGGAGGATTTGACTAGTTCTGCAGTCTGTGGCAGGCAGAATGTCTGCCTTTGACTTTGCAATCCCTGGGATGTTTCCAATCTCAGGTTGGCATCCATGTCCTGAGAGTCTGCCATCGCTGTAAAGGAATCAAAAGAGGGACGTCAGTCCTGGGAGGTGAGATGCTGCCCTTCCATCCACCCCTCACTACAGTCAGGAGCCTGCCCACAGTGGCAGACATTGCCTGAGCTCCTCTTCAGCACCATGGACAGGATCCTGACTTGGCTTGTTGGGTGTTAGTACAGGGGATCATCTGAGGCCATTTTCGTTGGGTTCCCTTGTATTTCAAGGTGCTATTGTAAGTGAAAGAATTTTAAAAACGTATGAACTCTTTTATCCTTGGGGCGTGGCTCATAAGTAGAACATTACCCTCTATACTCTATATTCTTGGCCTTTGTTGTCTTCAGTAGTAACATCAAGAAAGAAAAAGTTTTGCAATGACCAGCATTCTAATTTGGGGACTGCGACTACTGAGTGTGTAAGCACATGTCACCATGGAGAGAGACAGTCGAGCTCTTCCTGATGAAGCTCATGAGTATGGACAGTCTGAGTCTTGTTTGGAACCGACACCTGAATATAAGGCCTTAACTTCTGGTGCAATTTTAGGAAAGCACATGATTACTGCACAAGTAGTATTGAAGTGTCATTCTCAGAGTAAAGGTGTTGATAAGAAGGGGAAGGGGTGAAGTATGGGCACAGAGGGGGACTGATTTGCTCTGATGAAAGGTGTGACTGCAGTGTGCTCTTGGCAGTGACTTTAATGCAACGTGGATGGTCATTACAGCATCCTGCATTACCAACCTGTGTAGAATCCCACAATGGTGTGTGTGGAGGGAGAGCAGGAATTAGAACTGTCAAGATTCATATTCTACTACCTGTGCACTCACCATAGATTTGATGGTTCTTTTGATTTATGTACTTATTATGTTTTGAGAGAGAGGAAGACGCAGAAAGAGAGAATGGGTGCACCAATGCCTCCAGCCACTGCAAAGGGACTCCTGATGGATTACCAATCTTGTACATCTGGCTTAAGAGAGTAGTGGGGAATCAAACCTGGTTCTTTAGGCTTTGAAGGCAAGCTCATTATCCACTCAGCCATCTCCTCAGCACTTGTCTGTTCTTTTGAACACTCGTTCTTTTTTTCTGTCTCTTTGTACTCACCTTGACAGCTTGTTTCCGGGATGCACTGAACAGGCACAGAATAGTGGACTGTAGAGATGGGCACCGTTGATGGGACACTTGTGGGGGGAATCTCTCTCAGCACCATCACATTTTGTGATTGAGGGGCACAGGCCCCACCCCCTCCATGTGTGCCAGAGATTCAGGACTGCAGGCATGGGCCAACTTCCCCACACAGCCAAGGCCCTGGGGTGTTTGGATCATAATAATAGACCTGACTGCCTCCCTGGTAGGGAAGAGACAGGCCATGTGTATGGTGTTGAATGTGACAACTTGTCTGTTGAACAAGTCTGCCATGCACTGTTGGGTACACAGGGACAATGGTATAGGCACGGGAAGTCTCACCATACTGAGCTGCCATAGACATTGAAGTATCTGATGTGCCCTGATCAAGGATTGTTACCATGGCATGCCCAAGGGAAGATGTTCTGCCCCCAGTGCTTCCTGAGACCTGCCACTGCAAGGCACCTGAAGAGGAGGCAGCTGACATGAAGAGGTGGCTCTGGCCTGGGAACCCGGCCAACATGTTTGTGCCAGGATGTTGGTAAAGATAGGCACTCCCCGGGAGGGGCTGGAGAGAAGCCCCAGAGCCTGGTGGCAGGAGCCATGCTGAGCTGACAGCTGGAGCAGAGGCTCTGGAGGAGGTGCACACACTTCCTGTTAGGGAAGGGGCATTGCTCACCACAGGAACAGAGAGCTGCTGGGCTCTCGTTGTGGGTGCTAAATAGACATTCTGGAAATTTTCTGTAGAAAGCAGGAAAACAAAGATAAAAAATGATGAGATTGAGAAATGTTGTATGAGGAACAGAATTATCTCTTTGTTGTTCAGATCAGAGGCCTCAGGTGGAATTCCCTGGGATTCCCAAGACCCAGTGGTTTAGGATCTTGGTATGTTCTGGAGCGGGTGACATGTTCTGCTGCCACCTCTCCTATTGTGGCCACAGCAGACCCCCATGGTCTGGCTCATGTATCATCCCCTAGGCTGGAGGCTGCCATCTCCCTGCCCTGCTCTCCCCATATCCTGCATGTGCTCTAGTAATGCCTCCTGTCTGTGTTCTAACTGAAGGTGTTGAATAAGTCTGAGCTCCTGATAGATTTTAGGAGTGAGGACAGTGAGGGTCAGGAAGGCAGACTGAATATTGCATGTTCTCCCACGTTATTATCAGCACCAGCTTGCCACCCCCTCCTCACTCCCTTGGCAGGACATGATACTGTGACGGAAAATCAGAAACAGGGAGTCATGGAACCTTGTTGTCTGGACAGGGCCCAACTCTGTACTTCATACTGTCCTGTGGCTCATGTTGTAGCCCAGGCTGATCTCACAGTCCTGCTATCCTTACACTCCATCCCCTGAGGGCCGGTGTTCAGGCATAAGCCACAATATCGGGACAACACCGAACTTCCGTGTAAGCATTCTTTTGTCACTCATGAGAACACAGCGCTGCTGTGGTCATTGCCATCTTTCACCCCTCATTTGCCTGCAGGATCTTTGCCACTGGCTAGAGTTCACTTAGAGCACAGTGCAGGTCGCAAGGGGAAGGTCTCCTCTACCCTCTTCAGACTGACTTCTGGTCCTAGTTCTAAATGACTCCCTGACAGTTTCCCGTGGAATACTTTTTGTAAATAAGTGTTAGGTTTCTGAGTTTCATGTTTCTCATGGGTATAGGTGGCTGTAATAGTGATTATTACTACTTTAACAAAAGAAACATAGAGTTTGATGAACCATAGGAGAATAGAGTAAGTTCTGAAAAGATTGAAAAAATGTGAAACATTATTTCTGACAAATGAAATATATAGATATTAATGAAAATTTGGTCATAAACCAAGCATCAAATTTAACTCATGTATGGCATTCTCCTATCATCCATGGAGTTTTCTGAAACTGATCGCTGTCTATTTTAGTAAATACAAGTAATGAAGGACATTGCTCTATGCAAGATATTTTTGAATAGAAATATACATATAAATATATAAAATATTTTCCCAATAAGTATGCTGATACATACATGTAATACCAGCACAATACCTGGAAGATTGGCTTGACTTTGAAGATAGCAAGAGGTGAGCCATCGAGTCCCAGAATAGTCTGAGATATTATGTGAGACCCTCCATTTAAAACAAATCTGAGCACATATTGCTTGTATCCTGTGGAATTGTTCAGCATGGCTATAAACATGCACACCTACCTCCCCAGTCTCCTGCGTATCTGGGATTGAAGGCACATTAACCCCACCTGGATTACCTTGGAATAAGTGCCTGTTAGCACGTCTGCTCAGGGAAACACTACCGGTACAGCAAGCAGCAAAATACAGTGACTGTGAACGTATGGGTACCAATAATCAGTACAAGGAAATATTTCCGGGAAACTGGTATGAAGCTGGGCACCTGTACCTGCAGCACGGAGAGTACTGAGGAGTTCGAGAGCTGGAGTCCAGGTGTTGGAGGCCAGTCTGGGCTACATAGGGAGACCTTGGGAAATTAAAACAAACCCACAGGACAGCATGGTGCACAGAGAGGAAGAAAAACATAGTATCAAGTTATCCATTATTGTGCTCATTCATATCTCTCTGAACATTATCCACCATGTAACTGCTGTCAGTTTTATAGGTAGATATTTCACTTCATGTAGGCATACCACAAGCAGTTAGAATACTTACTGGGGATTGTGGAACTTTCATTCTCAGACTGGGTTTTCAGTCATCATCTACATAAAGGGAAGCTGTTATACTAAACCTGAGAAACACTTTGCAGGTTGAACATAATTAAGAGGTTCAGGGCCTGGAGAGAAGGATCAGCAGTTATATGTACTTGCTTGCAACTCTTATGGCTCAGGTTCAATTCCCCAGTTGCCTCGTAAAGCCATATTCATAACGTGGCACATACACCTGGAGTTCGTTTGCATTGGGGGGAGGCCCTGACATGTCCATAGTCTCTCTGACTCTCTGTCTCTCTGTCTCTGACTCCTGCATCTCTGCCAAATAAATACATAAATAAATAAAATGTTTTTTAAGTGTCAACAGCTTATATTATCTTATTTGATTTATTTATTGTATCAGGTAGATTATGAAGCAGGGATTGCATGTGTTCAGTTTACACTCTGAAGCTGAGTTCTACCTCTAGGGCCAAAATATTTCTATGCAAAAGGATAGGGCTGCCACGCCTGTTTTAGATGAGTGTTGAATTAGAGCTGTGACGCTTGACCTTTGCCTTTCACTCATTCCATTCTTTTCATCTCAGGTCTGAAAATCATTAAAGTTCTGACTAAGTATATACACTGTCTTCGGAATAAAACTATTAGAATGGTGAAAAGTTGGTTTTATCTTGAAACCTACTTCTTTTTTTTTTTTTCCAATTTCATCTTGTTGTATTTATTTACGTTGAGAGGGAGAGAGATGCAGATAGAGAATAGGTTGTTAGGGCCCCTAGCCACTGTTAATGAACTCCAGATGCATGTGCTACTTGTCTATCTGGCTGTCATGGGTACTGGGGAATTGAACCTGGTCCTTGGGCTTCACAAGCAAATGCCTGAACCACTAAGCAATCTCTCCAGCCAGAAAAATTCTGGTATATTCTTAACAGTTTCCATGGATTTTGAAAATCAGATTTAGAAAACACTGGTACATCTATTTTCCAACCCTGTGTATAATCCCTTTATTTGCATGTTTACAGAAGAATCTAAGTTTCATTCAAGCCCAGATGGTTGTACTTTGTGGTATAGTGTGGCTCTGATCTAGTGGTGGTCTCTGTGCCCATGCCTCCTGTGTGGTGGGATTACAGACGTGAACCTCTATACTGAGTAACAATGATTTCTAAAATGCCCCCATTCCAAGCAGCATGTTTACAGTCCACACTCAAGAGACACCAAACTGAACCACCAAAGACTTTTCCAACTAGCTGCCATTCTGAGTCATTTCCTGTCCCAACCTTAGCTACCTTCCTAGTCCACTGATCTAACCAGTCACAAAAGACACTGTCTCTTGTCCTTTTCTGAGCACATTTCATCTTGTAGTGTCTGTGTGGGTTTGAAATCTCAGGCTGTCTTCCACCTTCCATCCCAATTACCTGTCTATTTCCCAGGAACATCTCCATGCTCTGCAGTTCTTCCATGCTTGTACTCTCCTTCCTCATTTCTGTGTTTTCTTTACCCTCCATTCATGTGGCTTATGCTTCATGGAACAGTTCAATCTTTCTTCCACAATCCCTGACTTACTAGAGGCCTCTCCTTTCCTCCTTTCTTACTCTTTGTCTTTTCAACTAGGTGACACAGCAAACTTCAAACCACGTCAGTATTAATTGTTTTTACTTCATTTGTTGTTACATTTTTTAAAAGGTTTAGTTTTATTTATTTATTTATTTGAGACACACACACACACAGAGACAGAGAGAGAGAGAGAGAGAGAGAGAGAGAATGGGTGCACCAGGGCCTCTAGACATTGCAAATGAACAAATGAACTCCAGACCTATATGCCACCATGTGCATCTGGTTTATGTGGGACCTGGAGAATCGAACCTGCGTCGTTCGGCTTCAAAGGCATGTGCTTTAACCACTAAGCCATATCTCCAGTCCCATTTGTTGTTATTTTTTGAGAGAGTCTCATAAATCATAGGCTGGCCTCAAACTTACTGCATAGCTGAGGCTGGCCTTGAACTCCTGATTCTCCTGCTGGCATATCTCAAGGATGGTATTATAACCAAAGCTGGTGTCACTGCTCCCCCCCCTTTTTAATTTAAATTTTTATTGAAAACTCTATACTTACAGACAATAAACCATGATATTTTCCTGCACTTCCCCCATTCCCCTTCAGAACTCCACTCTCCATCATATCCCCTCCGTCTCTCCATTAGCCTCTCTTTCAATTGGAAGTCATCATTTTTTTCTCCTATTATGAGGGTCTTGTGATGGTATTGGCTAGGCACTGAGAGGTCATGGATATCCAGGGCAATTTGAACAGCACTACATTGAAACACTGATGTGGAATTATCAGTGGCAGCAGCCTTTACAGAGGAAACATCTACATACATAGTGTTAGTTTTCCACACACTCAGTCATTGGTCTGTTTCTGTTGACACAAACATTTACATGATGTCTCTGAGTTCATACTCTACACACATGGCCCTTAACCATCTATACTACAAAATGTCTAGAGCCACCTTAGTCTGTTATCCTCATGTAGCAGAGAAAGACACATAGTGTGAGAGAGTAAATGATGTGTTGAAAGTCGCAGACCTCGTGAATATCAACACTCAAACTGCACTTAGGATCCCCATGATTGCAGGCTATTTTGACTATGCTAAATATAGGGGTGTGTGCCTTCTAATAAAATCACACTTAACCAGTTTCTCTTCTTACCTGACATAGTCAGAGGAGAAGTTATATCACTTCCAGACACAAGGGATTTGGATACAGTACTTGCACTTTTCTGGGAACCAGAAATCATCCGCACATGTGTCCAGTATGAAGGACACTGTTAACTGGTCACTGGCCAAATATGTTTACAGACAGCTCCATGGAAACCTCAAGATTCTACCAGGTGGTGATTGGTTGAGAGGGAGAATGATGTCATACGCTCATACTAGCCAATAGGAAGGTCAACTTCTCAGACAAAAGACAGGATTTAGAGGAGAGAATGGCAATTTATCGATGGCCCAAGTAACCAAGACCTTGGCACATGAATGTCCACAAGACAGACCTGATGGTCCTTCTTCCCCTGGCTCTTAGTTTGTGGGATACAACCCCATGTTTCCAATAAATGCTCATGAAAAAAGTGATTTGTACTTTGCCTGGGTCATTTCACTTTCCAGTGGATCAGCAGCAGCAGTCTATGGTTGTAAGTACAGCTGGCATCCTAGGGGAAGAAGGAAAGAGACTAGTGTAGGCTGAGGAAATATGGTTGTTCTGAATCCATTTTACTTGACCTTATTAGAGATTTGATGGCAGCTCTGAAGGACAGAAGATGGATGAAAGAACACTTCTTCCTGGTCTGAAGAGCACAGTGAAGTCATCGCATGCACCTTGCAGGGATGATGAGGACCAAGGCTCTTCTCTTTCGTTTCTTCTCCTTGTCTTCTCCCTTCTTGGGCTGCCCAGGGTCACTTTGGACTCACATCTCTTGCTATTCCCTTCTCCTCTTCAGTGTGGAATTTGTTTGCACAAGCCTTGGGTCTGCATTCTTACACTCCTGGCTGTTACTTCTTGGGAACTTCCAGAAGCAGCGGTGTTCATGGCAGTGTCCAGACTGATTCTGAGCATCACAGCCAACATCAGCCAGGCCGAGGATGCTGCTGACTGTACACTTCCCTGTCTCACACTTTGCCATTGACTTCTGCCCCCCTCTTGGCTATGTCTAGGTGACTTGTCCTCCTCCTTCTCCTGCTCCTCCTGCTCCTCTTGTGCATCTTCTTCTCACTCCTCCTCTTCTTCTTTGGACCTTTTGAATCAGATCTAACTCCATAATTCATGGTGGCCTAGAACTCTGTTGGAAGTCAAAGCTGTCATTTACCTCATGGGCAATCCTCCTGCCTCAGCCTCCTAAGAGATAGGACCAGAGGTGTGAGCCAGTACACACCTGTGTTGTCTGTATTCTCACAGAGCCTTCTCTGCCATGCTGGGGTGTGAGGCCAGGAAAATGGAGTGGAGACAGAAGACCAGATGAGAGAGTTGCAGGTAGAGAAGAAGACATTGCTGGAGGACCGGGAGTGTGGTTGCACTAAAGTCAGATCCATGAGCATGTTTGGGTTCCTGTGAGCAATGAGTCAACACTGGTGGCCTCATTCAGTATTAACAGTAGATATCTAGCATATGTACTGTTAATACTGAATGAGGCCACCAGTGTTAGGATTCACATGTAAGAGCCTTAAAAGCCAGGTCATCTCGCCAGCCAGTCTTGTGGGTTTTTTTGAGACAGGCTCTCACTAAGTACTCCTTGCTGGGATTAAACTCATAATCCTGCTGACTCACCCTTCTGAAAGCTGGGTTTACAGGCATGCCCCACCATGGCCCGCTTGGGATGTTGTGTCAAAGGCAGGAGGGGAGGGACTTTCTGCTGCTCACCTTTTAGTAGGGCCTGAGCTTTGGTGGTCACTACTCTCTGCTCAGCTGAGCTTTCATGTTAGCAGTAGGACTACTTGCAGTGATCCTGATTCAGGAATTTCAGAGTTTTTCTCTCTCTATTCTGAGGAAATCTAGGACTGTTTCTGTTCTCCAAAAGAATAGCACCATCTTCGAATTTCCCATGGTTCTATTGTCATGGACCGGCACCTGGAATTGCAGCCATTACTCCCTCCTCTGCTCCTTGGTGCAGGGCACCTTTGCAGATGGCAGATACCTGAATGTGGAACTTGATGATGCAGCTGTCATGAGGTTACCATCCATGAAGGGGTAGCACATTGCACTGGCACATCTGTTTTGGATCCCCCACATTCTTGTAAGTGACCTGCTACTGTGTAGGTGCCCTGTCACTGTTTAAGTGACATGAGACTGTGTATGTGATCTGCGACTGTGTGAGTGACCTATCACTGGATATGTCACCTGTGGCTGTCACAGTGTAAGAAAGCCCAATAGATCCACTAGTTCATCCAGTTGGGCTTTGGTGGAAGCCTTTCTGTGGTGCAGTATCTGGGTGAATAGACATTTGCTCACATCTCTTTAGGAAACACTGGAAATATTAGCACAGCTCTCTCCCTTTCCTCCTTTCTTTTGTTTCCTTGGTTTCTCTGTTGTTGTTTTTTTTTTTTTTTTTTTTCTGTTGATAAGCTTTTCCAAAGAACCTACATAGACTGAATTCTGATGTCTCTGTGTTTCTGGTTTCCACGAGAATATATCATCACCTACATTCTCCATGTGTGAGCCTCCTGTGGCCTGGGATTGTTTTAGGGAACCCAACTGAATGTCTTTACCTAATCATTTCCTTTCTACCCTTAGTCAAAACTGCCTTATTACATGTTATCTGATCTCCTTATTGTTCCATTGCCTTTCCCGCCTCTACTTTTCCCTACCAACCAGGCCTAACTATGAGTCTTTGCTTTTTTTCTATCCAGTCTTATTCAGTCCTAATATTGTAATGTATCCTCTAATATCAGAGTTATTTTACATCTTGGAATGATTGGAATTTAAGGGGTGATTGATATTTGATTCATACTGTATGTTTCTAGGGGGTCTATCAGTGGTTTACTGTGGGCCAAGCCTGATACCAGAGAAAAGTGACATGTACGATACAGTGCCAACGGGCTGGAGAGATAGCTTACTGGATAAGGGTCCTGCATGTAAAGCCTAAGAACCTTGATTTGATTTTGCAGTGCCCAAATAAGACCAGATGCATAGAATGGCACATGCATATGGAGTTTCTTTGCAGCAGCTAGCAATCCTGGTTCACCATTCTCTCTCATTCTGTTCCCCGCCCCCCCCCCAATCTTTCTGTTTCTGTCTCTTTCTCCTTGCAAATAAATATAAAAATGTACTACAAGTAACCTTGTTGAATACTGCAAATACCTTCACCCTTGGCATAGGTGATTAAAAAAATTCACACACAGGGGCTGGAGAGATGGCTTAGCCGTTAAGGTGCCTGCCTGCGAAGCCTAAGAAAGCCCGTCCAAATCTCCAGGTCCCACGTTTAACCAGATGCAAAAGTGAAGCAAGTGTGCAATGTTGCACATGCACACAAGTGCGCTCACACATCTGGAGTTTGTTCACAGTGGCTGAGAGGCCCTGGCATGCCCATTCTCTGTCTCTCTCTATCCTTCTCCCTTTCTCTGGCTCTAAGAGTACAGCGTTCTTGGGGATCATGACACCAGAGAAAGGCTGAAGGAGATAAACACAGAGAATATCTAACTCCTACTAAGCCAGATATCCAGAGACACAGAGGCTCCCAAAACCTCCTCACTGAAGTAGAACTAAGATGACCCCCAATGTGGCTCAGGGAAATTCATGGAAGAGGGGGCAGAAAGAATGTTAGAGCCACAGTTTGGGCATTATGCACAGAGACTTGGCCTATCCCCCATAACTCTTGACTACCCCCACAATGCATGACCCACATTCCCCATTGATGAGGATCCCTTTGGAAGAGGGAGGATGATAATGGAGTCACCATTATGAATGTGAACTTAGAATAATCTAAATAAAAAATAAATTATAAAAATAAATAAATAAATAAATACAAATAAATAAAAAAATTCACCCAAAGAACTAACACAAGAATTGTATGTCCTGTGGCAAACACAAAATAAACATTAAGAAACCAAGTCAACATGTGTCCTCCACAATTACTAATTCCATAGATGTGAGAGAGCATTAAATGTAACCCTAGGTAATCATTTAAAAGGATGAGTATAAGTACACTGAAACAAATCAAAGAGGGGCCTGGAAAGATGGCTTAGCCCTTAAAGCTCTTGCCTGTGAATCCTAAGGTCCCATGTTCGATCTCTTTCCAGATCCCATATAAACCATGTGCACAAAGGTGATGACAGTGTAAGGTTGCACATGTGTACTAGGTGGTGCAAGCATCTGGAATTTGATTGTAGTGGATGAAGGGATGGCATGCCAAGTCCCTCTCTCTTTCTCTTAAAAAAAAATCAAAGATGGCACAAATAAATGCCTGAAAAATTCCAAGAGGACACAAGCAAATACCTCAATGAAATAAGGAATTAAGTACAGGATATGAAAGTGGAATTCAACAAGAAGATAAAAAGAATAAAGAAAAACCCATGAAATGGAACAGAAAATGAGCAGTTGTAAGTGTTCTTATCTCTGACCACATAGACTTGAGACAAAATCTAGTTAGGACATGGGAAAGTTACTTTATACTGATTAAAGAAACAGTCCACCCAGAAGACATTACAGCTATAAACATCTGCACACCAGACATAGAAGCAGCGTATTTTATTTTTTTAAAATATATAATATTATGTGTGCTAGGAAAATGACTCAGCAGTTAAGGCTCCTGCTTGCAAAGCTGCTGGCCAAGGTTTAATTTCACAGTACCCACATAAAACCAGGTGCACAAAGCAGTGCATGCATCTGGAGTTCATTTGCAGGGTCAAGAGGTCCTGGCATACCCATATTCCCCATCTCTGCCTCAAGTAAATAGATAATATACTGTTAGGATAATGACACTGATTCACCACCAAAAAAACCAAAAAACACCATTGGTGATATGAGTACCTCACTGTCACCAATGGACATTTGAGCCTGACCAAAAACAAAAAACATAAGCATAGAAAAATCTGAGTTTAATAACATCATAGAATAATGTCCCAACAAATATTTATAGGCCATTCCAAATACAACACTATACACATTCTTCATAGGAGGTTATGGACATTCATGTAAAGTAGTTGGCATACTAGCACACAATGTCAGCCATAATAAATATAGGATATTTGAAATTATTTTTTGTACCTTAGTAGAGATTATGAATCAAGAAAACCTAAAGAAGCTACAGAAACTCATGGAGCTTGAACAGCATGCTATTGAATGATGAATGGGTCATCACAGAACTCAAGAATGACAGAAACCAATTCCTAGAACTGAGTGAAAATGCACAGGCCAAAAGCCATGGGATACAACCAAAGCACTCTGAAGGGGGAAGTCTGTAGCTATACATGGCTACTTTCAGAAAACAGAGCCAAGGACGTCCCTACTGCCTCCAAAACATTACAGGCTTTTTCCAAGGCCCTTGGTTTCCTAGGGGCAATAGATGGTAAGACCCTATTGCTGAAGACTTCACAGGAGTGGGCAGCAAGATCACTGAAAAATCAAGCTGGTGCTGAGCTGAAAACCTTCTCCCTATATACCAGCCAACTGAAAGCTGGAAAATGCTGCACTGAATGCAGCCCTATGGGAGACAGAAGTCATCAGCAGTGAAAACAGTGGACACTGAAAGCCTCAGTTTGGTTGGACAGGCCAAATGACTGAATGGGTGCAATAGTGGCATGTCCGCTCTGGGGAAAACCACCTGTTCTCTAATTGGACTGGAGCCCACTCTATGAGAGGGAATACATACATACAGTCACTATGGAAATCAATGTAGAGGTTCTTCAAACATCTAAAACTAGTTACTTGACCCAAAGTGTGGATCCTCAATTCTGTTCCATTGGTCTATCATCCTGTTTTTATCCCAATACTATGTTGTTTTTATAAATATGGCTTTGTAGTATAGCTTAAGATCGGGTAAGGTGGTGCCTCCAGAGGTATTTCTTTTGCTGAGGATATGTTTGGATATCCAAGGCCTTCTGCCATTCCATATGAATTTTGAGATCATTTTTTCTATTTTTGTGAAAAAGATGTTGGGATTTTTATTGGTATTACATTAAATCTGCATATTGCTTTTGGTAAGATTGCCATTTTTACAATGTTAATTCTCCCTATCCAGGAGCATGGGAGGTCTTTCCATTTTCTCAAGTCCTCCTTAATTTCTTTCTTGAGTGTATTTATGTTTTCATTGTAACGGTCTTTCACCTCCTTGGTTAATGTTATTCCAAGGTATTTTTTTGATGCTATTGAAAATGGGACAATGTTGTCTTATTTCTTTCTCTGTATCTTTGTCTTTTGCATATAGAAAGGTTACTGATTTTTGTGCGTTGACTGTGTATCCTGCTACCTTACTGAAGGAGTTAATAACTTTTAAATGTTTTGAGATGGAGATTCCTAGGTCACTTATGTATGGAATCATGTCATCTGCAAATAGGGCTAACTTAACTTCTCCCTTTCCAATTTGTATCCCTTTTACTTCTTTCTCCTGGCTTATTGTTCAAAGCTAGTACTACTACTATGTTGAAGAGCAGAGGTGAGAGTGGACACCCCTGTCTTATTCCTGATCTCAGTGGGAATTCCTTTACTCTCTTCCTATTAAGTATTACTTGGGCTTTGGGCTCTTTATATATAGCCTTTATTATGTTGAGATATAGACAATCCACGCCTAGTATCTTCAATGTTTTGATCATGAAATTATGTTGTATTTTGTCAAAGGCCTTTTCTACATCTATGGAAATCATCACGTGGTTTTTGTGTTTAAGCTTATTTATGTGGTGTATTACACTGACAGATTTCCTTATGTTGAACCATCCCTGTGTTCCTGGGATGAAGCCTACTTGATCCAGGTGGATGTTTTTGATGTGCTGTTGAATTCAGTTTGCAAGGGTTTTGTTCAGGATCTTTGCATCTAAGTTCATCAGGGAAATAGGCCTATAATTTTCTTTTCTTGTGGCAAAACTCACCTATACCACTACTCAACATATCCCCTAAAGATTGTACTCTTTACTCTAGAGAGGCTTGTTTAGCCATTATAGATGTTTGACATATCTCAATTGGGTGTAACTAGGGGTATGTGACTTGTTTCTTGTCATTATTACTTAGCACCATCCCACCCAGGATCCCAAAACATGGTTTTGACGTATTTCCCAGTTCCAGCAATGAGTTCCATTCCACTGAGTGGATCTATTAGCCACATCAAGAGCAGTTGGTTACCCCCCCCCCCATGGCTATGTGACACTACTGCTCTTGTTTGAGCATTAGGTCAGGTTGTTTCATGCTGTGTATCTTATACTGCAAGTTGTTTGGACCAATGTCGGCTATTTTCCCCCAGTTGCTCGTGTAGCACCCTCTGGCACTAGACTAGCTAACTGTCTGGGGACTGACCCTCTTCCAGATTCTGGCCAGGTCTCTCCATGTTTGGTCTCACACACGTATGCTGTCTTCGACAGTAGGGTCTTACCATTAACCTTTGGTGGGTCATCTAGAATGCTGACAGAAATCTGTCTTTTTTGGGAAACCTTGTAGGTGTCTCGGATCAACAGCTCATTGTGGAAGTTAACCCCGTGCTGGCACTGGGAGTTATAAGTCAGCACCTAGGAAGGTGAGAGAAGAAAAAGATAGATAATTGTAGCAGACAGCTTCAGGTTCGCTGAGATGAACTTCCAGACCAGGCACAGTTATGGAGGAAGGGATATTATTTATTGAAGCTTACAGATCCAGGGGAAGTTCCATAATGGCAGAAGAAGTGACCTGCTCTCACAGGACCAGTCAAGAGAGCAAAGCCCCCAGCCACACAGCACATAGAGCAAAAATGCAGCCAAAAGCCTCAGCACACTTCAGGAAGTCCAATTGGGCACATTTTGCATATCTTTACAATGGAATCTCAAACCCACCACCACTCCTTAAGAACCGCCCAGTGACATTGCCTCTAGCAAGGTGGTGCAGATGCAAACTATAAACTAATAAAACACTGAATATATTGGGGGCCATATATTCAAACTACCACAATAATATAAAACAGAAAGTGAGTATAGAGAGGAGAGGGAGAAAGAGAGAGAGAAAGAGAAGAGAAGAGAGAGAGAAGCAGGAAAAGATTAAGGTTGGTCTCCATGATGTTCTCTCCAGTTTCCTGTGGTTCAGGTGTTCCCTCAGCAGGCCTGCTGAAGGATCAATGTTTTAGCCTGTTGTTCAGAATAAAGGGTTTTATAGTATCATTTCCTTTTGGGTCCCTATTTGTATCCCCCCCACCCTTGTCCTCCCTCCCACACTCTTGTTCCCTCCCACCCTCCCTTTGTCTGGTCCTCAGAGTGCTTATTAGGTTTGGCAGCATCTCAGGTGGATTCAGGTTAGGAGCGACAGATAAATGAGACCATGCGAGAATTATCTTTTTGTGATTGGGTGAGCTCACTGAGGATGATCTGTTCCATGTTTGACCTTTTTTTTTTTTTCAAATTTCCTTATTGCATCTTTCCTTACTGCTACGTAGAATTCCATAGTATAGATATACTACATTTTTGTTATCCATTCATCTAGTGATGGACACCTGGGTTGATTCCTGCTCTTTGCTATTATAAATTGAGCAGCTATAAGCATGGTTGAGAAAATGTCTCTGATCTGAAGCTTGGAGCCTTTAGGGTTAATGCCCAGTAAGGGAATAACTGGATCCGTTGGTAGGTCTATGGTCATCCTTTTCAGGAGTCTCCATATAGCTTTCCATAATGGAATATCATTTTCCACCCTTTCACCCTGAGGAGGTGTCTGTCTTTAGCGGTGAGGTGGGTTTCTTGAGACAGCAGATTGAGGGCTTTAGTTTTCTGATCCACCCTGTTAGCTTATGTCTTTTGATGGGTGAATTAAGGCCATTAATATTCAGAGATATAACTGTGATGTTTGATCTAATACCTGCCATATTGTGGTGGATTATGTGGTTTGGTGTTTTTTTGGTCTTTTTTTTTTTTTTTTTTTGGTTATTGTGGACTGCTTCTTGGGGGCACTTGAGATTGGTTATTTGTTTCTTCTGTGTGAAGAATTCCCTGAAGTACTCTCTGTAGGTTTGGCTTTGTGTTCATATACTTGTAAAGATGAGATTTATTGTGGAAAGTTTTTCTTTCACCATCTATTATGAGGGATACTTTTGCTGGGTAGAGTAGTTGGGGTTGGAAGCCATAGCTTCTTAGAGTTTGCAGTGTTCCATTACAGGCCCTTCTGGCTTTTAGGGTTTCCATTGAGAAGTCTGAGGTAATTTTGATGGTGTTTCTTTTATATGTAATGTGTAGCTCCAAGTCCAACAACTCTAACCAGTGATAAGTCTTTGGAATTCCAATTTTGGCCCTCGAGCTAGGCTACTCACGGTCCCGGGAAACATCACTAGTGCCAGCAGCTCTCCTTGGCAGCCATCTCCCAATCCTGGCATCTCAAGTCAGTCTCCACTGCAATGCATGGTTCATCGTCATGACTCCCTTGGGCTCCAGATAGGTAGTTGAACAAGCCTGCTTCACACCATGCATGGTCATTTCCAAAATACAAAACTGTGTTCCAAATTCAAATGACTGTCTCTTTCCTGCATTTGTTATACTCCCTAATACCAGATGGGCTGCTAGTTTGTAAATCCAGAGAAAATAAAGCAGTCTTTGAAGAACAGGACACTCCTTCAGCATTCATGCCCCTAACAAAGTCTGGCATTCCTAGAGAACCAGGTGTGCAGGTGCAGTAAAGTCAGATCCATGCGTGTGTTTGGGTTCCTGTGAGCAATGAATCAACACAGGTGGCCTCACTCAGTGTTAACAGTACAGACAGCTAGATAGTCCATGTGCTGCTGTATATTTCTTCCCGTGAAGGAAAAAAGAAACTTTAAATGTGTTTTCTCATTGTGTTTTCTCTCCTTTATCTCAGTTATCCATTACTCTCTTTGTGGGATAGAGTCCTTGGCATGTCCATTTTCTCTCTCTCTGTCTCTCTCTCTCTCTCTCTCTCTCTGTAATAAATAAATTAATAATTAAAGTAAATTTAAAAATCAAATAACAGCAAATGATGATGGTGTGGGAAAGAACAGCCATCAACTTCTGTTGTCAGGAGTATAAACTTGTACAGTCACTATGGAAATCAATATGGTGGTTTCTCAAAAACATATAACTGGATCTACCATGTAACTCAGCTATACAACTAATTGTCATATATCCTAAACATTCCTGTCTTTACTGTAGAGCTACTTATTTAGCCATTATTGTTTCTGATCTATGCACAGTAACTAGGAAATAGAATCAGCCCAAATGCTCATCAAATGATGAGTGCATAAAGAAGATAAGGTACATATACACAGTGGAATTCTACTGAGAGAGAGAGAGAAGAAGGGAGAGAGAAAAGGAGAGCCAGGACCTCTAGACTAGGGTGCCACCTTGGGCATCTTGCCTACGTGGGTCATGGGTAATCAATTTTGGGTCCTTTGGCTTTTCAAGCAAGCATCTTAACTGCTAAGCCATATCTCCAGCCCTCGTATTTTTTTTTTTTCCTGAGGTAGGGTCTCATTCTAGTCCCAGCTGACGTAGAATTCACTATGTAGTCTCAAGGTGGCTTCAAACTCATGGTGATCCTCCTAACTCTGCCTCCCAAATGGTATTTTTTGTTTGTTTGTTTTTCGAGGTAGGGACTCACTCTGGCCCAGGCTAACCTGGAATTCAGTATGTAGTCTCAAGGTGGCTTTGAACACATGGTGATCTTCCTACCCCTACCTCCCAAGTTGTATTTTTTTGTTTGTTTTGTTTTTGTGGGTTTTTTTTGTGTGTGTGTGTGTGGTTTTTTGAGGTAGGGTCTCACTCTGGCTCAGGCTGACCTGGAATTAACTATGTAGTCTCAGGGTGGCCTCGAACTCATGGCGATCCTCCTACCTCTGCCTCCCGAGTGCTGGGATTAAAGGCGTGCGCCACCACGCCCGGCTCCAAGTTGTATTTTTGTTGTTGTTTTTCCAGGTAGGGTCTCACTCTGGCCCAGGCTGATCTGGAATTTGCTATGTAGCCTGAGGGCGGCCTGGAACTCATGGCGATCCTCCTACATCTGCCTCCCAAGTGCTAGGATTAAGGATGTGTGCCACCATGCCTGGCTTTATTTTTTTTTTTTAGTGACATTAAACTTCCTGCTTAAGTCTCCAGCAGCCAGCTGGAGGGGGCATGTCATTGGGGATGGATCTGATTCCAGCCATAGGTGTGTGAGAAGAGTTTGCATGTGAGGCTGTCTGGTTGGTGGCTTCTCTCTGCTTGGATCTGTGAAAGGCATCCAGCTTCTTCCCCCCATTGGTGAACTTCCACTGGATCTGCAAGCTTAAATAAATCCCTTCCCCCCATAAACATGTGTGGTTTGGATGTTCATCCCAGCAATGTGAAGTTGACTACAACAACAACAGAAAACAAAAGTTTGGGAGGATGAAGACAAAATGGTACACTTAAACATAGAAGATGACCATGTAACTTAGTATGTAGCCACTATAGAAATCAGTATGGAGTTTCCTCAAAACACTAAATATGCCACTGGTAGGTTTTTACCCAAATGACCCCAAGTCAATGTATTACAGAGATGCTTACACATTTTTGTTGATTGCAACGCTAATCAAATTGGATTAGTTAGGGAACCATCTAGGTGTTCAGCAGTAGCCCAAAGTGGGAAGTAAGTCTGGTATATACACACAATGGAATTATTTTCAGTCATAATGAAAAATTAAGTTATATCTGTAAGGAAAGGTTAAGAGAAAAACAAAAGAACACTGGACGTTGATCACTACAGACAAGACTGTTTATTAAGAGAAAACAGTGAGGGACCTCAGCTCTCCCACGGGATGAAGGCTGAAGTACCAGGGTACAAGCTTATAAGGGGGATTCTAAAAAAACAGACTGTATCAGCTGCAATTCCAAGGAAAGTAGATAAGGAACTGTAGTTATTTGTGTCCTTACTCAAAATAAGATTTTTTTTAGCCAAATTGTCTAGGGAGGATAACCCACCAGACGGTTTCTGTTCCCTGAAGGTTTTCTGAGCTAAGGGAAGTTTAATTTATCATTTGGGTATAGACAGTCCTGTCAAGGCCATGCTTCTGAAGTTTTATGGCTTGTTGGTCTTAGGGATAGTCATTAACTCTTTAGTCCCCTCTAGTTTTCAGGGAAGTTTATTAACCCTTCAATATCCTTCACAGGAAAATGGATGCACCAGGAGATAATCCTATCAAATTAGTTGGGTCAGACTCAGAAAGACAATTGGCTTTTCTTTTATTTGTGATTCTTAGAATTTATGTGATGCACAAGATTATAAGTGTACATATCATGTGTAAGGAAGAGAGCACTGCTTTCTGCTCCCTCTTCTTCCCCAGGGGGTGGAAGACCTGCACTGACTCTAGCATGTGCAGGCCCAGGGAGCCGCGAGACTTTTTGAAGAACTCTTGGCAGAGCTCAGGTGGATGGCCCTTCCTCCTCTTCTTGGGAATGGCTGGCTTCTCTTCTGTCTTCACTTTGCTCCCTGATTGGTTTGCCTCTTAACATTTTTGCAGTTGTTTCCTCTGAGCCTTTTGGTCTGTTCTTTCCATGGGTCCTTAGCTTTGTTAGGCCTGCTGGATTCAGCTTTCTGAGCTCTGTGGTGGGAATGCTTGACTGTGATGTCAGGAGCCCTCTCACTGGCTGTAGCACTGCCCACAACCATTTCTCCTTCCACCAGGCACTCTGAGTGGCCTCGGGGCCTCGGGGGTTCCACCAACAGGCTCAGAGACTTTCCCTCCTTTTTCCTCAGTAGATCAGGGAGAGCCTTCACGATGATGGCCTTTTCTTGTACCGCATCCACCTCTGTTGCTCCTGTATCTTTTGTGTTGGTTGCTGTGGTACTTTCACACAGGTCACAATCTGTCAGGGGCTTGAAGACCTGGAAAGGCAAACCTCTCCCAGCAGAGTGCAGATGTCTGCACGTCAATACTAGATTCCAGGCCATCTTCATGTGGCCATGGGCCCTTGAGACTCAGGCTGCTCTCTCCTGAGTTAGCATTTTCAGAACCAGGAGTGTTCCCTTGGCTCACAGGCTCAATGGAGGAAATACTGTCACAAACATTAGGGATTTTAAAGAGAGTAGTGGAGCGTCATTGTCTTTTGAGGTCTGGTGGTCCTCCAGAAGCTTTGATAGTTCGGCTTTAACTTCATCCAAATTTTTATTCACTGCTTGTTTCTTCCCTGGAGCTGGAGGCAAAAGCAAGAAATTGGAAGGACTTGGAATTGGAGATTGTATGGAAATGTCCCTAGACTTAGGTGTACTGTGTCACTCTGAAGTATTTGGGTGCAGCATTTGGAAAGTTCGAAGTTCTTATTAAAGGTCATCTGATGTCCTTCTTACTTGGGTTTCTTAACAGTTCACAGGATTATTATAAGTGAAATAAAAAGTGAACTGATTTAAAAGTAGGAATGTTTCAGGTTTGGTATTGGTATTTGCATGCATATACTTAAGGTTTTAAAAAGGCTAGCATTCTCATATAGGACACACTTGACTCTCCCCCTGTCCTGAGAAAATGAGAGCATGTGACACCATGGCTTACACAGTAGAGTATACTTCTTCCCTATGAAACTATGAGTAAAAAGATTCTAACTCTGGAAGCTGGGGCCAGATTCTGAATGCAAGGCCTGAAACTCTGGATCAGTTATTGAATTATAACTTGTCACTACAAAAAGTTTTTCAATGTTTTCCAGAGAGCAAACAATAGATCAGGAGAAGTAATTACAGTGTGATTGAGCAGGGGAACTGATTTGCCCCAAGGAAATCATGACCACACTCTGCTTCTGGGGATGTTCTATACTCAGCATGGATGACCGTTACAGCAACCTGCATCCCCCTGCATAGCATCCCACAATGGGACGCTCGAGTGAGAGCAGGGTTAACGTTTCAGGACTCATAGTCTATGTTTTCACTGTCCTTATGAGCACTCATGTTCCTTTCTTTCTAACTGTTTGCACTCACCTTCCTAGTTTCATTCTGGGATACACTGATCAGGCACAGCATAGTAGACTTCAGAGGTGGGCACTGCTGGTGGGGTGTTTGTGGAGTGAATCTCTTTCAGCACCATCATGATTTTTGGATGAGGGACAGAGGCCCCACCTCCTGCATGTGGTCCAGAACCATAGGGTTGCAGGCAAGGGCCATGTTCCCCACACAGCAGAGGCCCCAGGGTGTTTGGATCATAGTAATAGATATGGCTGTCTTCCTGGTAGGGAAGAGACAGGCAAGGTCCTTGATGAGAAGTTGTCCCCTGAACAAGGCTGGCAGGCTGTGTTGGGTTCAAAGTGATGAAGGCATTGGCATGTGAAATTTCCTATACTGGGCTGTCCTTGACGTGGAGGAAACCGGTGTGTCCTGGTTAATGATCGTCACAGTGATGTCCCCAAGTGAAGATGACCTTCTCTCAGCACTTCTCATGAGCTGCCACTCAAAGCACCTGAAGGGGAGGCAGCTGACGTGGAGATGTGGCTCTGGCCTGGAAGCCCAGACAACATGGTTGAGCCAGGGTGTTCGTAAAGATAGGCACCTCCTGGGGACAGCTGTTGAGAGGTACCAGAGCCTGATGATGGCAGGAGCCATGCTGAGCTGACTGGAGCAGAGTCTCTAGCAAAGGGGCACATGCTTCCTGTTAGGGAAGCTGCATTGCTCACCACAGGGACAGGCAGCTGTTCATCACTGGATGTTTCTGATAAAGACGGATTATGGTAGTTTTCTGTAGGAAACAAGAAGACAATGAAAAAATGGATGAGACTGAGGAATCCTTGTGTTGTCTGCTCAATAGTGTAACCTCACAGTTGTTCAAACAAGAGTCCGCTAAGACCAGTGTTCCCTAATATTCCCAAACCACAGTGGTCTAAGATGGTGGTACGTGCTGGAGCAGCTGGCATGTTCTGATGCCTATTCTCTCAACTTGGCTGAGCAGACCCAAGCGGTCTGGCTCATGTATCATCCCCTAGACTAGAAGCAGCCCTCTCCCTGCCCTGCTCTCCCTTGAGCCTGCACCTGCACTGGTCTTGACTCCTGTCTGTGTTCCAACTGAAGGTGTTGAGAAGTCTGAGTTCCTTAGGGAACTCTAACGTCATCATTTTATAAGGGAAGACTGTGAGGGTCCCATGATGATAAGGATGTTTTTGAGTTCTACCTTCACGTTCATATCAGTACCAGGTTGCTGATCCTAATTCCCTTGCCAGGACTCAGATCAAAGGCCTGAAATGGAGAAATGTTATTATGTCATTGTTTGTGTTTTGAGACATGGTTTCATTGTGTAGTCCAGGCTGACCCGCTTCCTGAGAATTCTTTAACCCTACCCTCCCAGTGTCTGGATTGTCAGCATAAGCCATAATACCAGGTGGAAAGAGAACTTTCCATTTGGTTGTTTTTGTTTTGTCATCCAGTCTACCACAGTGCTGCTGTTGTCATTGTCATCTTTCACCTCTCATTTGTCTGGAGGTTGTTTGTCACTTCCTAGAGTTCACTTACAGCACAGTGCAGGTGGCAAGTTGGAAGGTCCCCTCTACCTTCTTCAGACTGTCTTCTGGTCCTAGTTCTAAATGGCTCCCTGAGAGTTTCTCATAGAATGCTTTTTGTAAGAAAAATGTTATTTAAACTTTCTGAGGTTCAGGTTACTCATTGGCATAATGTGGTTATAGCAGTGATAATTCATCTGTGAACAAAAAGGGCCATAATCCATATAAGTATATGGAAGAACATATAGCAATTTCTAGAAAGGCAGAGAAAACTGAAAGACTATCTCTGAACTAAAAGGAATATGTAGTTATTGAGGAAAGTTTGGGCACAAAGCAAGCATCAAAATAAAGCACACCCACCAAGGCTGAGGGAATTTTGTGGAAGAAGGGGCAGAAAGAATATAAGAGCCCCAGGGTGGGAGGGACTATCCAGATGTATTGCCCCCACACAATGACCTGACTTTGGCTCTCCCCACACATAACCCACAACTCCACAGTGAATACCAGCAATCTCACTAGGGAGCCCTCAGTGGAATGGGAGCAGGGAAGAGGGAACTGATGGTACCAACATATGATGTTTCCATGCAAAGTTTCTACTTAATAAAAAAAATTGAAATCTATATCAAAAATTGAAAAAGAGGGCTGGGCTGGATAGATGGCATAGCAGTTAAGGCACATGCCTGCAAAACCAAAGGACCCAGGTTTGATTCCCCAGTACCCACTTAAGCCAAATGCACAAGGTGGCACATACATCTGGAGTTCGTTTCCAGTGGCTGCAGACCCTGGTGTGCCCATTCTCTCAAATTGCCCCCCTCTCTTTCTCTCAAATAAATAAATTAATTAAATGTTTTTATAAGACAGAGAGAGAGAATTGGTCCACCAGGACCTTAGCCATTGCAAATGAACTCCAGGCACCAGTGCCACCTGTGCATAATCACCACTTTTGCATGTGCATCATCTTGTGTATCTGGCTTATGTGGTTTCTAGGGAGTCGAACCTGGGTCCTTAGGCTTCACAGGCAAGTGCCTTGACCACTAAGCTGTCTCTCCAGCCCAGATAAAATATTTTTAAAAAAAGATATAGTAACCTTGAAAATAAATGACATTCTGTTATCATACATGCAATATTTTGAGAGTGAATATTGAAAATTTTAGTGAATTTAGGTTAATGAAAAGAGCCCCCAAAACAAGATGCTTTTGAATTAGAACTTTTTTTTCCCTTTCAGCCAGGCACAGAGATTATATTTATTGAAACTGAGCAGTTGGTATGCTTATTCAAGATGATAGCCATGACTTTGAGGCCACCATGCTGTACTGAGTGAATTCCAGGCCAACCTGGTCAGTTTTTTAAGGTAGGGTCTCCCTCTAGCACAGGCTGACCTGGAATTCACTATGTAGTCTCAGGATGGCCTCAAACTCACAGGCCTCCTCCTCTCTCAGCTTCCCAAGTACTGGGATTAAAGGCTTGTGCCAACACACCCAGCTACAAATACATATATATATTTTTTTATTCAGGGTCCTGTTATGTTGCTTAGGCTGGCTTCAAACTTGCAAATCTCCTATATCATTACCCCTGATATTTTTGGTTCATGGTAAAACCTTCACACCTAGCTTGATTTTGAACAAATGCCTGGCCAGTGCACATACCCAGTCAACAATATCAGGGTAGCAAACAGCAAAATGCACTGAATGTGAACATACAGGTACATGTAATTTGTACATAGAAATGTATTACAGAAACTGGTATGATGTTGGACACCTGAAGCAGAAGCACTGCAAGTTCTGAAGGGGAGGATTGCTGAGTCCAGGCACTGGAGGCCAAACTCAGCTACACAGTGAGACCATCAGAAAACAAACCAACCAACCAGCAAACATGCAAACAAAACCCAGCCTGGTGCCTAGTGAAGAGTTCAGTAGTATCAAGTTTTCACATTATTGTGCTTGTTCATATTTCTCTGAACATTACCCACCATGTAACAGATACTGACACTGTTAGGAGGGTATAATAACTGATTAATATTCAGGTAATATTTCTCACATAACTAGTAGAAAGAAGATTGTGAAATTTTCACTCTCAAAATCTAGTTTGTCAATCCATGTCTACTCTACATTAAGAGAATCTGTCATCTCAAAACCTTATTAAACCATTATCATTACAAGACAAGTTTTTTAAAGTTTTTTGTTGTTGTTTTTTGTTTGGTTGTTTTTTTGTTTTGTTTTGTTTTGTTTTGTTTGGAGCTGGGGTGTGAACTCTCCACTTGTATGTGTTAAGCTTGCACTCTGCCACTGAGCTCCACCCCAGCCAGGTCAAAATAATTCTATGAAGGACTATACAAACTTGTTTTAGGTAAGTGTGTAATGATAGATATGGCCCTTGAGTTTTTCTTTTCATTCCTGGGGAGGCCTCTCTTATGTCAGAAAAGAATTACTGACTTTGACTGAGTATGCACTCTGTAAGTATATGTTCTGTCTGAGGAAGAAAACTATTGCAAAGACAAAAAAAAAAAAAAATCAGCCTGGTCATGACCGGTTCTAAAACTTGGTCAAAATTTTATGGCTGGAAAGGTCTTAGGCCCTGGCGGGGCGGGGGGGGGACCTAATGCTATGTTTGGCTAAATAGACATTATATTGAACTGCCTTCTAAATATTTAGGTGTATACCTATAGATTAGTGCTGCTCTCAGCTTTGGTCAAAGAAGCATCTTTTTTGCAGTGGGCAAGGGTTAATACAGAGATTCATGACTGGCCAAAGTACCAAGAATAAGTGACTGTTGAATTTTCATTCCTAAATGGTACACCTGTATCACCTCCTCAAAGATGCAGAGAACACTGGGGAAGAGAGATTGGAAGGAATGTAAGGGCCAGGGGGTGTGGAGGAGTGCTATCTTCTGGGCATGACAGGACCTTGCACTCACAGTGGCCATGGTGACCTGCACAAGTTGTGCACAAGATTGGGCCTATCAACATTGCATCTTGATGGGGGAGTGGCTCATGAGACCACACCCCTCCCCTGAGGGGCTATTGTCAGGTAATGGTTACTGGTGGAGGGAGAGTCACATTTGCCAGTGATGTATCCACTGACAAGTTGCCCATTCTCCAGTAGATAACTCCTCATCCATACTCATGCAAGCAACCCTAATTAATCTCAGTGGGTCACACACAAGAAAAGACATGAAAGAAGGAGGAGGACTTGCTGGGAAGAAGGAGTTTATTATCAGTGAGGGGTAAAATAGAGGGTAATAGGATGTGAATATGACCAAACTACCATATATACATGTAGGAACTTGTCAAACAGTGGATCACACACAAGAAAAGACATGAAAGTAGAAGGAGGACTTGCTGGGAAGAAGGAGTTTATTATCAGTGAGAAGGGAATAATAGAGGGTAATGGGATGTGAATATGATCAAACTACCATATACACATGTAGGAACTTGTCAAAGTGTACAAACGTATTAATGAATAAAAGTGAAAAGAATAAACAATATTGTGATTATATAAATCATATTACAGAGGCAGCATATGTGATTGAAATGATAGACTGTATAAACAAAAACTGATGGATGGCATTAAGCCAATCATATCCAAACTGAAAGTTAGTCTAAATCTCAAATTAATTTCCCTTTTTTATACTCTTCCAATTATTCAAATAAGGCACATTTCATTTATTTCAAATGCCAATCATTTTCCTACCCTCTCTTCCTCTATAATACCCTTTTTAATCTTTCATTTCTCCTCGCCCCATCCATTTTTTTCATTTATTCAGCCAGTAGAAATGGAGATGATTTTTGACATGAAGACACTTCACTACTAAATAGTTCAGTATTCATAAGTTCTAATAGAACTGATTATGGTGGCCCAGTCCTTTAATCCTAGCTTTAATCAGGTGGAGATGAGAGGATTAACCTAAATTGAAGGCTATTCTGGGGCTACAGAGTGAGTTCCAGGTCATCCTGGGCTAGAGTGAGACCCTACCTTGAAAAACCAAAAAAGAAAAAAAAAGAATAAAATCTCTTGGGCTGGAGAGGTGGCTTGGCAGTTAAGGTGCCTGCAAAGCCTAAGGACCCAGGTTCCATTCCCCAGTACCCATGTAAGTCTGCTGCACATGGTGTTACATGCATCTGGAGTTTGGTTGCAGTGGCTAGAGGCGTTGGTGCACCTATTACCTCTCTCTCTCTCTCTCTCTCTCTCTCTCTCTCTCTCTCTCTGCCTCATAAATAAATACTTTTTACAAAAATCTCCAATAAATTCACCCTTCAGTATCTCATCTGTTTGAATGGAAGTCTGTAGGTTGAACAGAATTTCCAATAAACATGAACATTCCAGGTGCTGGAGAAAAGCTTAGTAAGAAAAATATTTGCTGTGCAAGCAAGAGGACCTAAATTCAATCCCCAGAACCCTAACTGGGATTTGTACCAACAGCCTAAAGAACTACTCATCTTGAAGACTAAAGTGAGTCTGTTGAGGATTACTAATTGAGTTCTGTATGGCTTTGAACTGTTGCATTTTCCTTAAGTTATCAGACCCTGGCTTACCAAGGTCCTAGTTTATTTATATGGCTGTATCAGCAGCAGGCGTGATGCAAACACAGACTCTAAGCACTACCTGTTGTCACAGCAGTCCAAGTGACTACAAGCTTAGACAACAAAAGGCACAGACAAAACAAGACTGAATCAGGGAGCCTGCTCATCACATAAACACCGTCTCACCATGGGATGAATGGGTAGTTTACTACAGTCTACCACATAGAACAGCTAAATGAACTTGCTGCAAAATGGACTTACTCCAGGTAGGATTTGGAGGACTAGGCTCACTACACTACCTCTGTTATTCCTTCAGCTGTTCTCTGTATTGAAAAGTACTGAAATATTTCACTGTAGCAGAAAGTTTGGTGGTTGGGATAAAGAGGTCTAGGATAATACTCAAATATCAATATGAGTATAAAACAAAAATTTTATTAATCCTGATAGTTACCACAATACACAGAAGAGAATCTTCTTCTTGCAAAAGACTCTTGCCAGGGCTCCCTTCATGTCTCTGTTCCTCAGGCTGTAGACGAAGGGGTTCAGCATGGGAGTCACCACTGTGTACATCAATGCCACGACAGTCTCCTTCACAGTAGAATTATTAGCTGATGGGCATAAGTACAGACCAATGACTGTCCCATAGAACAGTGACACCACAGACAAGTGGGAACCACAAGTGGAGAAGGCTTTATGGATACCATGAGCAGAAGGGACCTTGAGAATGGAGGAGACAATCTGAGCATAGGACACAATAATGAGTACAAATGGAATGACAAGAATGATGCCTCCCATGATAAATATCACCAATTCATTCACATGAGTATCAGAGCAGGACAGCTTGAGCAGAGCAGACATGTCACAGAAAAAGTGAGGGATCACATTGTCTGCACAAAAAGATAATCTGGCCATGAGCAGAGTGTGCAGCATGGCGTGAAATGTGGTTAGAACCCAAGACAGCACCACCAGACACACACAGAGCTTGGGGCTCATGATGCTGGTGTAGTGCAGGGGGAAGCAGATGGCCACATAGCGGTCATATGCCATGGCCACAAGCAGGAAGCTCTCAAGGTCTCCAAAAAACAGGAAGAAGTACATCTGTGTCAGGCAGCCTGCATAGGGGATGGATGGTACTTGGCTCTGCATGTTCTGCAGGAGTTTGGGCATCGTGACAGAGGAAAAACAGAGGTCAGAGAAGGACAAGTTACTGAGGAGAAAATACATGGGCGTGTGGAGATGGGAGTCCAGATGTATGAGGACGATGATGAGGAGGTTCCCCAGCACAGTGGTGAGGTACATGGCCAGGAACAGGACATAGAACAGGAGTTGGTGTTCTGGTGGGATGGGCACGCCCAAGAGGAGGAACTGTGAGATGACAGTTTGATTCTGTCCTGTCATGCTCTGTCTCCAGGATCTTTAAGAGAAAATAATAGTGTCCCTGAAGCATACAAATAAAAATGAACATATTTCTATGATATATTATGTTATAATTTCTGCAATGATTTATCTCAATTCATACCAGAAATTCAACAACCTGCAATCAGAAATATGGCCCAACTAAATCCTAGCCTCCTGTTAGACAGTCTTTTCACTTTTCACTAGATGTAACAGTATTGACCCTTCCCTCCCATCTGAAGCATGCTCTAGATTAGCTGGTACTTCAGCTCTGCTGATGGTTCTATAGTCATTCATCCTCAGCAACTTTGATTTATTTATTTATTTATTTATTTTGTTTTAACTGTATTTATTTTTTTTTTAATTTTTATTTACATTATTCTAATTTTACATTCATAGTGGTGACTCCCTTATCCTCCTCCCTGTCCTCCGTCTTCCAAAGGGACCCTCAACAATTAACTGTATCTACCAGATCAGCGTTTCCTGGAGTGTTTTCCTAAACACCTTTCCCTTGTAAATCTACAGACACAGCCCTGATGGTGCTCCCATGGCATCACTTACCATCTAAACCTCATGGACAGACCTCCCTGTAACCTGCAGTACCATTACCGACTGCTCACTGATTATCCCCCCGGGAATGTATCAGCACCATATTCACTCCACTGGCCTACATGAAACTCATGGCTCATGCTGCCTTTTTCCCAGTCCACTCCTCCAATGTCTCATGTCAGGCTCAAGCCAGCTGTTTTCTTTCTCATAGTTGCTTCCTTCTCTTCAGCACCTCATCTACGACCTCTTAAAGACCTGCACTTTATTCTCTTTCTTTCTCTATTTCCTTATTCCTATCTCTCCTCCTGCCTATTTCCTCTCTCTCTTTGTTTCTTTTTGTCTTCCTGTTTCATGGAGAGTAGCTCAGATTGGCCTCAAACTCACCATCCTCCTGTCTGTACCTCCTGATTGCTAAGACGTATATGGCACCATGCTCACTTTACATTCTCTTTCTGATTGATGCACGCATACTTTTCCCAGTCTCCAAAGTCTGGAGAGGCTGACACTGTGTCTTGTCTGGACAGTTAGAGCAGTGCATCGTTTCACCTCCCCGATCCTATTCTCATCCCGCTGCGGTCCCTCACACCGCTTCCATGCTCGTCCTGCTTCAGTCTCTTCTCTCTGTGGCTGTCTGCAATGAAATGCTGATCAACATTATCATGCTTCATGAGTGCTCATTATTCTTAAAATTAAGGTAAAATCTTTAAGGGCACAAAAGGCAAAAACGTGCCTCCTGAGCTGCCCCTTGGCTCTCTCTACAATACCATCTGACCCCCACAATGAGTCTTGTCCTATGCAGCAGTATTTCACCATTGTCACAGTTTCTTTACTCCTGCCTTCCACATTTACTGTTCCTCCGGCCTAGCCATATCTTTCCTCTGCTCCTGCTTCATTGGATCTACCCTTAGTTAGCTTTCGTGTGTATTACATGTGAGTTTCACAGCAAATCCTTATTTCCCTAGAACAGCTGAGACCTTCTGCTATGTTCTTGCAGTGTCCTGTACACATCCCATAGCACTCAATGCCCTTGATCAGTGGTTTATAACTTACCTCTCACAGGACTGGAAAGTGTTCAGGACAACCCACATGTGCCTTCGTTCTGTAACAGGGCCAGCACCTGGCAGGGTACCTGAACAGGACCAGTGGTTCATGAGTATCTGTTTGCTACCCCTAGGACTGAGACATAATTCCTTCAACTCTAAAGGCTGCAAATGATCATCTAAGAATCACAGCTATGAAGCTTTCCCAGGACTCTCTACCTTGACCCATACATTATTACACTTTAATTTATGACACTTTAGTACAGAATTCTTAAGTGTCACTTCAGACCACACAACTCTTTTTTTCTAAACAGACAACTGGAAAATCTGCAATATGTGATCATGCTGATATCTTCTCCTTCATGTTGATAAATCTGTGACTCATTGATACGGGGATAAAAATGTGATAGATTTAATAATGTAAGAAGAAGAGAAGGGAACAATTAATTTCTGTCTTCAAGACCTCACTCCACCTTGTCTCCAGATACCTCAGCAAACTCAGAGCTGACTGAAAACTGAAGAGGGACAATGAGGCACATGGGAAGTTTCTCCACCAAAGAGAAACAACTGAGTCCTATGGATGGAGTTTTCCTTGTGCAAGTATGGTTTAGTCTAGCCACATTAATAGTGTTTGTCTGTTCATTTGTTTGTAGACTTCCAGACATAACATGCTGGTGTCACAATAGGGAAAGCATCAGTGAAATTGTATACACCCAAGACAGATCTTGAAGACCTCAGAATGCTGCTTTCCTAAGAAATGAGTAAGACCACATGTGGCATCCAGATGCTATTATGAATTACAGCAAACACCATGTTTCCCCCATCCTTGCAGAGGCTGACAGAGGCCTCTTGGTGCCCACAGTGAATACCAATAACCCCAACAAAGACCCTTGGCAGAATTGGTGTGTGGGGGGGACTTCTATGTGTGCAACCTTTTAGTAAAAAGTCAATAACTTTTTAAAAAAGGATTCAGTAGCTACTGATCAGGTATATAAGTTTCAGCCTTTCCTTCTCATCTTCCACACTTGGTGTAGGTGCAAGTCTCGGTCTAGACAGCACATAAAGTCATGAAGCACAGAGCTTTGGACCTGAGATAAAGCTCAATGATAAGGTGCTTTCCTAACATGTACAAGTCCCTGGGTTCAACCCCAAGTACTAAATAACTGAATAATAAATGAATAGCTTCTAAAAATTAACATTTGAAGTACTTGATGACCCTGCTAAATCCTAACCTTGACTCAGGTAGTCTTGATATAAGAAGAAAATTCTACATGTTAAAAGTTCAAATTTCACTTTCAGTGATGCAAACTCTGCAGATACATGAACCACACGTGGAGTAGTGAGAAGATACATGCATTAAGTACAAATATCTGAGCTGTCTACTAGCAAATGTGATACTAACCTCTTGGAACCTGTCTAAAATATTTTGAAGCTCCTTGAAAAAATCAGTTATACAGTCAAGGGTTAAAACCCTCTGTATCAAATGCCTACTTCACAGAGATAGTATCATGTTGAAATAATTTAATTTTGTGAGAATAAATTTTATGACATTTCATGCCAATATTAGAGAATCCAAACATTAATAAAAAGATTGTAAGGGGTAAAATTTAATCAGAATATTTGTACATTATGAAAAGTCTTAGGAGAGAGAAATGGAAAAAGAAGAAAGATGTCATACCTGGGAAAATGTCCTGAAGAGCATCATACAAGCTAGGAAAACAAGACCCTCAGATTTGAAGGACTCTAAGGCACCAGTTCATTCACTCTGCTGCCAACTTACCCAGGAGGTCTCAGGGTGACTCCAAGGCCCTGATCCAAAGCCTTCCTCCCTTTATTCATTATAGACAAAGACAGGAACAGTCTCTGTAGCCATCACCTGTGTCTGTACCATCCCTGCTCACATTTTTATTCTGAGCATTCCTGGGCTAAGGGGATCTGTGTCCCAGACGAGTGAAGAACCCTGAGGAACTCGTTAAGAACAAACAATTATCCGGGAACTGTCTAGAACCAGCTCTCTCAGACACCTGGAGCTCTGACTAATGACAGTGTCTGATCTCACTTGCCTGCACTTTGGGTGATGGTGGGAGCTGAAGAGAGCTGATGTTTATTCGTTTCCTATGTGCAAAATGGTACATAGCCTTGTTTCAATGGAGCTTGCACTGGGGGAGGTGATTAAGAATGGCTTGAGGAGTCATAAAAGGCACCAAAAACCAGAATGTGAATGCTTTCAAATATTTAAAAATTTCTACAAGAGATCATCAGCTGTTTTGAAGCAGAATACACATGCTTGAGAACATCCCATGGTGCAGTCTCTGACTATAAACCACAGAACCAGGCCATAAGGATAACCATGCTGCCAATAAGAGTTAGTCTTTTATGAACATGTTCCATTCTTCCTCAAGTTGAGATAGAAAAGTAAATTCAGAATCCCACCCCATTGAGTTACTTTCATCTCCTTACCTCTCTAGGAGCACCCACCACCAACATCACAACCATTCTCAGAATGAGAATGTGTCTGTCTAATTACCCCCTAGTGTCATGCTCTTCCTGTCTCTGCAAATTTATCACTTAGCCATAGAAAACATTTATAACCCCATCTTCCACTTCTTCCTCCAGGCTCCCCTGCAAAAAAAAAAAAAATTCCTTGGGAAGCTATTTCTTCATTTGTCTTTCGGTTGTTTGGCTTGTATAATTTGCATTAATTTTTTTTCTGTGGGGCTGGAGGGATGGCTTAGCTGTTAAGGCATTTGCCTGCAAAGCCTAAGGACCCAGGTTCAATTCCCCAGTACCCACGCAAAGCCAGATGCACAAGGTGGCACATGTGTCAGGAGTTCATTTGCAGTGACTAGAGGCCCTGGCATGCCCATTCACTCTCTCTCAATCTTGCTCTCCTCTCTCTCTCACACACACAATACATCTGTCTCTCTCTCATACTCTAAAATAAATGATAAATAAATAGAATATTAAAAAACAAAATTTATTTTTGCACACAAAAATATTAAGTGGTACTAAAGAATTCCCCAAGGAATCAGACACAGTGCTCCCTCCTCCCTCTGAGTGCAGCAACCAAGTTTCTCCCTGTACATGAGTCTCAACCCACTCAGGCAGAATGACACCACTGTTCTTTGTACATTACTTCACCTAAGAACCAAAGCCAGCTAAGTGGGAGGCTTAGCTTCCATTTCAGGGCAACCATTATTACATTCCCAGGCAGAAGAATACACCCTTTGAGAGACACATACTTTTAGCACACCATTGTAGGTCTGACACACTCATTTCTTGCCACTGTGAACAAACTCCAGATGCATGTGCCACTTTTGTGTATATGGTTACTGGAGAATTGAACCTAGGCCAGCAGGCTTTGCAGAAAAGTACCTTTAACCACTTATCCATGTCCCTAGACCCTGACAGACTCATTTCTTATTCCATCCATGGCTGCAAGAGCCAGTTCTGCATTGATGCCAACTAGCCTTAATAGATGCAACTTGACAGTAATTCATTTCAATCTTGCTGCACATGCTCCTTGATTTTTGCTCTCAGACTTCTCTGACTTGACAAAAGATAATAATGAAATCTACTTAACACTCAAAGAAATATTAAAATCACTTTACTTTAATTACTTTGGACAATGAGAGGGATGGGTCAGAGTTCCATTTTTGCTTTTGTTTTAGAGGCTGCAGACTATTGGGTTGTCTTTGCACTCTTCTCAAATAGCAGTTGATGACATAAGAGTCAATCTAGCCCAGTGTGATAGCTCACACCCGTTATCCTAGTACTCTGAAGGTAGAGTCAGGAGGATTGTAAGTTTGGTGCTAGTCTAGTCTAAACAATAAGACCCTACCTTTAAAAGGGAGGCTAGGGATGGAGGGATGTGGCTCTATGAGTGCATTTCTAGTATGTATAAGTCTCTGAATTGATCCACAGAACCCTAAATATGATTTATTTCTGTACTAAGGTATTCCGAATTCTCTGATACATGGTCTGTGTTTTTGCTGATATCCCACTTTCCTAATCGTTGTCATATAATAGTAACCCTCAAATCCAGAGGACTTGAGTCCTCCTACTTGGTTCTTCTCTTTCAAAACTAATTTTGATTTGTCCTTTTCTTTGTCTTCACACATCATTTAATAGTCACATCATCACTTTGTACACAAATTTGGTGTTAAGGCTATGGTTGTAATTTTGTTGAATTTCAAGATTTTTTGAAGTGTCAATGTCTTATAAGCATAGGTTTTTCTAGTCCAGAAATACAGCATATCTACTGTTTGTTCAAAACTTTATTTCTTATATCAGCATTTCATAGTTTTAAAGATATGAATCTGAGACATGTATCACTTCCTTTTGTCTGCATTTCACTTTCCATCATTTCAATTACCTTCACTCAACCAGGGTCAAAAAAGAATTACTTTGAAAATTCTACAAACAACCAGTTCCTAAGTTTAAATTTACATATTATTCTGTCCTGTCTCCCTCTATCCTGCAATGAATTCCACTATACCCACACTGTATATGCTAACTAGCTACACATCACTTAGTGGCCATCTCAAGTATCAGATTGACCTTAGTGGTACTGCAGTGCTTGTTTTTAAGTCTTACAAAGTAACCTATCACTATATGCCCACATCATTAATCTCATTTCATGGGCATTGTATCCTCTCATGTCGTAACAAATAGAAGAAGCATCAGTATACTGCACTGAGACATTTTGAGTGTAACATTTATTACAATATGCTGTTATGGGCTGGACAGAAGGCTCAGCATTAGGTAATTGTCTGCAAAGCCTAATGACTCAGGTTTGATTCCCACAGTACCCACATAAAAGCTAGAGGCACAAAGTGGCACATGTGTCTGAAGTTCATTTGCAACAGCTGGAGGCCCTGGGTTACCCATTCTCTCTGACACTTTCTCTGTCTCTCTCCTCTCTCTATTTTTCTCTACTTGTAAATAAATAAATAAATAATATTTTAAGGGCTGGAGAGATAGCTTAGTGGTTAAGGCGCTTACCTGCAAAGCCTAAGGCCTCAGGTTCAACTCCCAAGAACCCATGTAGTCCAGAGGCACAAGGTGACACACATACACAAGGGGATGCACGCATCTGGTGTTTGACTACAATGGCTAGAGGTACTGGGGTGCCAATTATCTCTCTCTCCCATTTTTTAAAAATAATATACTATTATATTTTATTAGATATTATTTTAGTTGTTTACTTGCCTGATTTATGAATTGATCTTTATCATATATGAGTCCATGTATAGAAATCATATAGAGAGACTTCAGTCTTATCTATGATTTTTAAGTATCTACTCAAGGGTCCTGGAACATATTCTCAGCAGATAAAGGGTCTTAACATAGAGTGCGGGGAATATTGGTCCCTCCCTCACAGTGAGACTTGAGCAAATTGAAAAGGAAACCCTCAGAGAGCTCCATAGGTGCTCTGCAAAAGTAAATCTTAAAATGAGAGAGACCTGCCTCCCACACAGCTGCACATAACAAGGACAAAGACGACCTGCACTTCTTAGCTTGCTTACTGGACAACCATCTGAAGAAAGGTCTTGCAGTCAAAGCTGTTCAGCAAGAAGAGCAACAGCCCCAGAGTATTATATCTCAAAAAATCCCAAAGACCTCCCCCACTGTGTTAGTTATTTGGCTGGTTGCTGTGACCACATGTCTGACAAGAAGCAGCTTAGGGAAGGATGGGTTTATTTTGACTTACAGTTCCAGGGGAAATAGTCCACCATGGTAGGGGAGGCATGGTAGCAGGAACAGGAGGACAGAGATCACAGTGTATCCACAGAAAGGAAGCAGAGGAAAGAGAACAGGAAGGCCAGGATATACCACCTCAAAGCCCGCCTCCGGTGATCCACTTTCTCGAGCAAGCCCACCTCCTAAGCTTCCACGTTCCCAATCACCTCTGCCACCACCAGAGGACCAAAGGTGAAAACACATGCACCTGTATGAGATAGTTCACATTCAAACCCCAACACTCTCTCACCTGAGTAATGCCCTCGAAAATTAGTGTGGACCCAGGAAGCAGGTTGTGACTTAGACTCAGATTTATAGACACAGATCTGCTTGGGTTGGAAGTGTGAGTGCATGACAGAGGAAAACCAAGGGTTGTTACATTGGAGGAGCTGTTTCTGGACGCTAGTAATAAGCGAGTGTGTGAATACCAGTGGGGCACTATAACAGAGAACTGTGAGGCTGGAGCGTGCAGAATCACTGAACATCCTTTGCTTTGTCTCACCAGTGCCAGGACAGACGGCTCTGCTTTGACTACTTCTAGACTCTCATAGGCTGGAGAGATTCAATGGAAAGCAGCTTCTGCTGGGGAATTTCCCACACTGAATCTGCACAGGTAGAGCAGCTCTGGTGTAAAGCGGGAGGGGTTTGGAGAGCCCTCAGGATTAGTTTGATGGAGCTATTTGAGATGGGTTCCTTCACTCTCTCACATTGGCAAGCCTACAGATGGAAAAAAAAAAAAAAAAAAAAAAACACTAACAGAAATTCATCCCATCATACCAGGAGGAAAGACAGAACGGGGCTCAGCTCAAAGCAACTCTTTCTGGTCTACTCTGCTTGGGCTTCGCAGAAAAAGTGACTATCACAAGAAAACTGAAAAAGACAAGCCTGTGGACATAGAAATGAGGCTATCCATCCTCTTCCTATTATGCAAGAAATCTTGACTGGGCTTTTTATTGTTGTTTTTCATTGTATTTTTGGTGTGTTTTTCCTCACTATTGTTTCCTGTGCCTTCATTCTCTATGCTTTTTCTCACTTAACCTATCTTGATTCCTCTTTTACCCACCTTCAAAAATGTGGGTCATCACAATCCTCGCAGGGATAACCTGCATCCCCAATGAGGAGGGTCCCTTTGAGGGGGGCAGGGATGAGGGAAAGGATGGTACCAACATGTGCTGTTTACTTACTATGTCCATAACTGATAAAAATGTGATTAAAATGAACAATAGAATAGACATAAGAATACTCAGAACATAAGAAGAAACTTATGCAAGCTCATGGTGTAGAAAACCTAATCCAAGCAAGCATGATGGAAAATTCCCCAGTAAAGTTATGTATGTCCAGGTTCAAGAGACACTTATAACCCCAAAGGCACATGACCAGAAAAGAAGCTCTCCACATCACATTACACTAAAATGCCACAAGCACAAAGCAAGAATGTTGAAAGGAACAAATGAAATAACTAACTCACTAAAAAGGCAAATTCATTAAAATAAATTAACTATCTCATCAGAAAACCTAAAAGGAATTATGTTATATTATATTAATTAATTTTAACCCTGGAGTCAAAAATTGACAACCATCATTATTATATACAGCCACTTTTTCTCCAGCCACTTTTTAAAAACATTTTAATTTATTTTCTTGAGAGAGAGAGAGATAGCAGACAGATAGAGAATAGGTCCGCTGAGGCCTTCAGCCACTGTAAACAAACTACAGATTGCACCACCTTGGGCATCTGGCTTACATGGGTCGTGGTGGAATCAAACCTGGGTCCTTTGGCTTTGCAGGAAAGTGCCTTAACCACTAAGTCATCCCTCCAGCCCAATATATCCAGCAAATTTACCACTTAAAATGAATATAAAATAAAGACCTCACAATATAAGCACAGCTAAAGCAACTCTTGAACACTATACCAGCCCAGCAGAAGATTCTTAAAGTAATTCTAAGAAGAATCATCAAAAGCACAAAGTCTTAGGGAAGAATAGACTTCACAAGAGAAAAGGAACAAATGAGAATTAGGAAAAATTATGGAATAGTCAAGCATAAAACCCTGGGAGTTAGAAAACTCCTCAAGTGGATAAAGGATATTAAAAAAGAGCAGACAATTAGAGAAATGGACACATTCTTAAGAATCAGCAAATACCTGTCAAAAATAACCATAGATACAAATGATTATAACTCTTCAATTAAAACATACCAACAGAGCCAGGTATGGTGGCTCACTCCTTTAATCCCAGCACTCAGGAGGCAGAGGTAGGATTTGAATATATACAAATTTGAATATATACAAAGTGAATTCCTGATCAGCCCGGACTACAGTGAAACCCTATCTCAAGAACCACCCCCCCAAAAAAGACACCAACAGGATGTAAAGATGGCTAGATGGGTCAGAAGTTAAGTGTGATTCCTGTGCCAACATGAGGGTCTGGAAGGTGGGGACCTGAAACTCTCAGAGGTCAAAATGGAAGCGTAATGGAAGAGAATACCCAACATTCCACTCCGGCCACTGCAGGTGACCTTATGGAAAGCCACAAAGGCACATACATGCTCATATGCCACACCACACACAAAGACACTGATTATCTGATTAGGTTATACGAGATCCAGTTGTTTGTTGTCTGTAAAGTACACACCTCAGAGACAAAGATATGCAGAGGCAGAAAAGGATTAAAGTGACCTGCTAAGCAAATGGAACCTGAGTAAGAAGCAGAACCTACAGTCTATCCAAAAGGTAGACACAAGTCAAAACTAGTCATAGCAATGAAGGTCCCCAAAATAAGATATCACTGTGAATATATATGTGGACTGAGCATTGGTGCACCTAATTCATATATACTACTGGTCATAAGCAAACAGTTCTAAGTACAATAATAGAGGGAGAGTTCAATGCATTACATTTTATCTCTTGTGAGGGAATAATGCACTGCTTTCTTTTTTCATATATTTTTATTAGTTATGTAGATAGTGTGTATACTGTCATTCTGGTACCATTGTTAGCCTCCTCCCTGTCCTCCCCCCTCCAAAGGGATTCTCCTTGTTGGAGAATGTGGGTCGGGCATTGTGGGGGTAGCCATCAGTTATGGGGAAGAGGCAATGTCTCTGTGCATAATGTTCCAACTTGTGGCTCTAAAAATCTTTCTGACCCCTCTTCCACAAATTGCCCTGAGCTATGTTGGGATCAGTTTAGGTCTACTTCAGTGATGAAGTCTAGGGAGCCTCTCCGTGTCTGGATATCTGGTTTGGTAGGAGATGAATGTTCTCTGTATCTATCTCCTTTACCCTTGTGTTGGTACCAGGTTCACCAAGAAAGCAGCACTCTTGCTAATTTCCCCCATTACTCTGTGGTTTCAGGTGGGGCCCTGGTGAGGTGTGATGGGCTGATTCTCTCCTCAGGTTCTGTGTTCATCTGAAAAAGAGAAGCAAATTCACCAATGGAGAGAGAGGTCAGCACCAGATAAGTGGGATAACCATTATTGTTTTAGAGAGAATTTCATAGGTGTAGGTTCTCTTGTAGCCCATGATTGGAGAGAGCTTGATATTGGAGAGCGGGCTCATTATTTCAATATGGTTCTGACTTGTTTCCCAGTTCCAGCTATGAGTTCTGTTCCACTGAGCGGATCTGTTAGCCAAATCAAGAGCAGTTGGTAACCCACCATGGCTGTGTGCCACCATTGCCCTTGTGTGAGCATCACATCAGGTTGTTTGCTGCTGAGAAGCTTAGATCATGCATTGCTTGGACAGTTGTTGGTCACATTCCCCCAGTTACTCATGCAGCACCTTCTGGCACTAGACAAACTGTTGGGGACTGACTCTCTTCCAGATTCCAGCCGGGTCACTCCATGTTCCGTCCCAGCAACATATGGTGTCTTCAGCAGTAGGGTCTTACCAATAACCTTTGATGGGTCATCCAGTACTCTGACAGAAATCTGTCTTCTTTTGGGAAACTCGGTAGGTCTTACTGAACAACAGTTCATTGTGTATGTTAACCACATACTGGTACTGGAAGTTACAGACCAGTGCCAAGGTAAAAGAAGGAAGAAAATGATAGGTAATATAGAAGAGAATGAGAGAAGAGAGAGAGAAGAGGGAGAGAGAGAAGCAGGAGAAGCTTAAGATTAGGCTTCATCATACCCTCTCCAGGGCCCTGTGAATCAGGTGTTGCCCCTAAGGACTTGATGAAAGTTCAACCTTTTAGTCTGTCTTTCAGGATGTAGGATGTTATGACTTCCCATCAAGATGGCATCCATCTAACCATGTTTTATTTATTTATTTATTTTTTTGGTTTCCATTTTGTTAATTTCTGCCCTAACCTTTATTATTTCTTCCCATCTACTGATTTTTGGTTTGCCTTGTTCTTCTCTTTCCAAGGCCTTAAGGTGAAGCATTAAATTGTTTAGTTGTGAACTCTCTAATTTCTTAATATAGGCACTTAGAGCTATAAATTTCCCTCATAGGACTGCCTTCATTGTGTCCCAAAGGTTTTGGTATGTTGTATTCTCATCATCATTTGATTCTATGAATTTCTTGATTTCCCTTTTAATTTCTTCAATGACCCATACATCGTTCAATAATGTATTGTTTAGTCTCCATGAATTTCTGTATGCTCTGTATTTTTTCTTGTTGCTGATTTGCAGTTTAATCCCATTGTGGTCAGATAGCATACAAGGGGATTATTTCAATTTTCCTGTATTTGTTAAGATTTGATTTGTGTCCTATTATATGGTCTATTTTAGAGAATGTCCCATGTTCTGCTGAGAAGAATGTATATTCTGCAGCATTTGGATGGAATGTTCTGTATATATCTGTTAGGTCCATTTGTTCCATGATATAATTTAATGCAGATGTCTCTCTGTTTATTTTTTGTTGGGTAGACCTATCAAGTGATGAGAGTGGGATATTGAAGTCACCCACTACTATTGTGTTAGGAGTTATCTCTGACCTTAAGTCTGATAGTGTTTGTTTGATGAAATTGGGGGCCCCCATGTTGGGAGCATATATGTTTAGGATTGTGTTGTCCTCCTGTTGGAGTGTTCCTTTAATCAGTATAAAGTGACCTGCTTTATCTTTCCTCACTAATGTTGGTTTGAAGTCTATCCTGTCAGAAATTAGGATGCCAACCCCTGCTTGTTTCCGAGGCCCATTTGCTTGAAATACCTTTTTCCAACCTTTCACCCTAAGAATGTTTCTATCTTTTAATGAGAGGTGAGTTTCCTGGAGGCAACAGGTGGTAGGATCCTGCTTTTTAATCCAGGCTGCAAGTCTATGTCTTTTGGTTGGGGCATTGATGCCATTGATATTAAGAGTTATTATTGAAAGATATGTATTTGATCTCTCCATTTTTCGTATTTTGTAGTTCTTCCTGGTTTTCGTTTTACTCACTTGTTTTAACTGTTATTTGAGTATGGTTTCTTTTTTCCTATTTCCTGCTGTGTGTGTTTTGCTTTCTCTTCAGCGTGAATGATTCCTGCAAGTATTTTCTGTAGAGCTGGTGTAGTTGCCATAAATTCCTTTAGCCTGTCTTTGTTGTGGAATGTCCTTATTTCTCCATCAATTTGGATAGATAGCTTTGCAGGATAAAGTAATCTTGGTTGACAGTTTTTATCTTTCAGAACTTGGAATACATCACTCCAGGCCCTTCTGGCTTTTAAAGTTTGTGTTGAGTAATCTGCTGTGATCCTGATGGGTTTTCCCTTGAAGGTCATTTGCTTTTTCTCTCTAACTGCTTTCGATATATTTTCTTTGTTTTGTGTATTTAGTAGTTTAATTATAACATGGCGAGAAGAGGATCTTTCTAGGTTTTGTCTGTTTGGTGTTCTAAATGCTTCTTGTATCTGCATTGGCATTTCTTTCCCAATTCAGGGAAATTTTTCCTCTATGATTTTGTGGAAAACACCTACTAAGCCTCTGGATTGAAATTCTTCCCCTTCTGCTATACCTTAAATTCTTATGTTTGATCTTTTCATTGTGTCCCGCATGTCTTGGAGTTCCCATTCATACCTTTCTATTAGTTTGTCTTTCTCTTTGTTGGACTGTGTTAGGTCTGTCATCTGGTCTTCTAGTTTATATATTCTGTCCTCGCCTTCATCCATTCTACTGGTGAGACTTTCCACAGAGTTTCTTATTTCACTGACTGTGTTCTTCAGAGCTAGATTTCAGCCTGGTTTTTCTTCAGTATTTCTATTTCCTTATTCATGTCCTGTAATTACCTTTTTATTTCATTAAATTGTTTTTCTGTAATCTCTTTCAAGAGTTTGTTTTCCTCTTTAATTCCTTTGTTTTCTTCTCGGATTCCTTTCATTTCTTCTTTTATTTCTTCTTTCATTTCTTTGAGTATATATATCATCATTCTTTTGAAATCTTTGTCAGGAATTTCATCTAAAACAGTCTCATTGGTGAACAATTCTGATGGATTTGTAATTTTTGGTGGGATTGCATTGTCTTGATTCTTTCTGTTTCTTGTATTATAATGTAGTGACTTTTGCATCATGGATTGATTTGATGCTTAGGTTTTCTATTTATCTGCAGTGATCTTAGGTGTGGTGATCCACCTTTATATACTTTCAGGATATGGGTTTAAGGTGCCAAGTGTAGCACTTGTAGCCAAGTCCAACCCCAAAAGTAATCCTAGCTGTTGAATTTGCTTGTTAAGCAAGTATTGTAGTGGACTGGTGGAACAATTTAGTAGCAAGTTCTAAACTTCAACTGAGCAAAATACACATTCAGTTAACATGAGCACAGAGTATACAAGTGTGAGAATTGAAACAGTCTTATAAGGTCAAAACCCCTAAGGGTGTGTGTTGCCCACACTCTTAATCCTGTCAGCTAGGAATCAGACCCTGCCCCCAATAATGACAGAAGCAAAAGATAAAGGCCCTTTAAATCCAAAGGTATTACAGGCAGCACTATTCAACACCTCATATTCAGCTTATTTGAAAATGGTAAGGCCTACCACAAATATGTAACCCATAACCTGCCCTGACCTGGAAAGAGAGGTTAGCACTTCCAATGTAGGCCTTTGTTACCTTTTGGTGTGGCTTCCAAACTCACCAATGCTGAGTGCCCACCTCATTCCCTGAGCTGTGGAGCTTGGCTCAGCTGTGCTGGGTCTGGTGTTGGTGATGTGGTACAGAGCTGCTGCTAGTTGCTCAATTCTGCCAGTTTGCTGTGGATCTTATGGTTGGGGGAATGGGTGAGTTCAGGAAGCCTGTAGTAGCTCACACTGTTCCCGTTTCTCTTTCAGTAGCTCAGCAGACTGTTCTTCTATTTCTGGGCTCTGAGAGGAGATTGATGAGGTTGGAAAGTCCCCCTTTTTTTTGTTGTTGTTGTTTGGGTGGCGGTGGCTGCAGCAGAGGCTCAGCTGATCCCAGTGGCAGCTTGGAGCCTCAGGTTGGGGCGGCGGCTTGGAGCTGCTGTGGAGTGGGCTGCCTTGGTTCCGGCCATGATCTCCAAAGTGGTATTCTGGCTGTCTCCTGCTTTTCCGCTGTTTCCCGGAAAAAAATATTCTGCTCTTTTCTGAAGAAGAGTGTAGTTTTGCTTAAATCCCTCCCTGATCTGGTTTGGCATGGCTCCTATGCCACCATCTTACCCGGTAGTCCCTCAAGAAGGAATTCTTAACTTGGATGGGGAGTTAATTGGAATTTTTGGAAATATAAAGATTTGGCTTAGGTAAGGTAGAAAGTATAAGAGACTAGTATTGAAGCAATATTTGAAACATCTTAAACAATTTCAAATTTAAATATGGTAGAGATTAAGAAGTTAAGTACTTTTCAAGCTTAGTTATCAGGCTTAAAGGTTTTTGTAAGTTCTTAATATAGAAATCTTATAGTTTTTGCTTACTCAGTCTAGAGGTCAAAAGGGCTGACTTATTTAGAGGAACTAATGGAGGTATGTTAGGCTGAAAAAGTTTAAAGTTTGATTAGTTTTACAGGCACAACAAATTATATATAATTGGTTCAGTTTTGTTGGGGTTTTTGGAATAAGTTTATAGCAAACAAATAAAAGTTTTATTTAATAGGAAAAGATATAAGAGTAGAACACTTAAGAAACCTATTGTTGTAAACAGTTGTTTATGTAACAAAATGCAGACTTTATCAGTTGGAAAACATATAAGCTAAGCATTTGGATATACCTTAGTTACCTTAATCTGAGATACTTTTACAACCCTTTTATTCTATCAGCACATATTATATATTTTATGTCTTTGTTTAGGATCAGGAGGAATTTTTTTATTGTTACCAGGGACAAAGGAAATTGGGTCTGTATTCTAATGACCTCCAAATCTAATGTTAGTGGAGAGAGACCCCAAGTTTTTGTAAAATGGATGGTGGGTTCAAGTCTTTCAAACCAAAGTGGGATGGTGAAAAGGGAAGTCTCTACTCCTGCTGATTTTTAGGCCTTGGAGAACCATCAAAAGGGGCCCAGATAGATGTAGTTAGTCTGTTATAGGGCCCTCTGAGGTGAACTGGTGAAACTGTAAAGGTCCAGAAGGTTATTTATATCAATCTTATAAGAAGAAATACAAAATGATTTTCAGTACAGGTCAGAAACTGTAAAATAAATTTTGGTATTGAAACAGTACAAAAACTACAGTGTCAGTACAAAAGACTATGCATTACCAATAAAAAGTCTATTACAATACAGGACATAACTTAGGGTCAGGGGCTTTTATATTTTCTAATCCCATTTGTTATCTCAATATAAGGCATGGCAGTATAAATAAATTCACCAACTGCTAACAGTTAAATTTGAATTAGATAAACAATTAAGGCAAGAGTAGTACAAAGAAACAACTTTTTATGTTAACCCATCTTATCTTAACTGAAAACTTCTTAACTGAAGACATGCTTTTAGGCACAATTTACTTTGGAGAGAGAGAGAGCTTTCACCAAAGTTTCACGTATGGAGTTCCCAAACATTGATTGTGTCAGAGTTTTATATACTTGACATCCTCTGTTTGAATCTTTCTGTGTTTGTAGAGGAAAGAGATTTATGGTCTCTGAGGGTTAAGACAGTTCTTTCTGTCAAATAAGACAGGTTGTTGTCTCTTGAGATAAGGCATATTGCAATAAGGTATATATTGTCTAAAAGGGCCAGGCCCAGAGGCAGTTTCTATTTGTTTAACTTGTAAATTGTTACAGAATTTTTTGTTATGTATCAGCTATCATAAAGGAATCTTTCTTGTAGTAGTTTGAGGAGAGGGAAGTGTAATATCTATTGTTTCACTGAAAGTTTTAGGCATATCTACACATTTTCATAGATACATTGAATATACTCCATCCAGATTGATATAGGCTAGTAACATTAGAAACATATTTTTAAATAATTTCATTGAATAGAAAGGATGTATATCATATCTTAATATTGATAAATATAGGTGAACCATATCAATATGTTTGTGATTTATCAGTAAACTCAAATTAATCATTTCTTTAAAGATTTAAGTCATAAACATTTAGAAGACATTGTTAGAGGCAGGGTCAAATCCTGGAATATAAACATGAACAAACATAAAGTCAGAAATATATCATAAACCAGGTTTTAGTAATTTAACATTATTTTAAAATATATCTATAAGCATCAGAATACTTAATAACCATAAGTATTGGAATAAATTGGACCATGAATTTTGTCACACATAAAGACAGGCTACATAAAACATAGAACACTTGACATGACAGAGGCTTACTCACCCCCTCTTAGGGCAAAAATGAAGTGGATATGGCAAATGGCTTCTCTATGGTTGGAGGCAGGGCAGGTGAATTATTCTATCAGGCTATTGGAGATCTATTCCAACCATCTGGGAGTTTTGAGAGCCCAGGGGTGTTGGAATTTTCAAGCAGTTTATCATGATGAAAGGAGAGAGAGCTAGGGTGGATACCAGAATCTGTATGGGATTTGGGTTTGGGGCCTGGGGCAGACAGCCATCAATATCAACAGGGCAATAGCTGTCCTTACTTTGAATTTTAAAATTGACTTTTCTTTTTTTTCTACTAGCCATTATCCACAGGCAAGGACCTCCCTAGGTGCCTGTGTTTGTTTATTTTATCTAACTTTGAGGCATTTGTTGGTTTACTGTGATTGTCCCGCCTCCCCTGCAGGGTTTTGTTGTTGTTGTTGTTGTTGTTTTGGCAGAAAAGGGGAAAAGTAGGGAAATAGAAATTAGATATCCTTATGCAGAAGGAGTTAAGAAAGCCAGTAAAGACAGTAGTTTTTTTTTTTTTTAAGGCAGTGTTTGTACTTGATTTAGTGAGATGGCTGGAATTTGGTGTGAAAGGGAGAGACCCTGGCAAGTCATGGCTGGCTGACAGAACTGTGTGAGAGATAGAGTTTTAGGAGGGGCAGGATCAGGGGAGGGAACCTCACATACTTTTTGCCATGTCATCAGAGAAAGTTATAAAGACCAATGAAAATGTTGAAATCAAGAATATCACATTTAGGCCATTGTTTAGAGAATATCGTAGCCAATTTTGGATAGAGAGTTGGAGTAATTTGGCAGGAAGGATCTCGCGAAGTTTGACCTCCCTTAAATTAGCCTGAGACATGACAATGGAGTGTTTTTTGGAACAGATCATTTAGAGCCCATATTGGGGGATAAGGACTAGAGTAGCCCATCCCACTGCCAGAGACATCTCCCAAGTTTAGAGAGGGCAAATGAAACCCAAGGATTAAGAGGGAGCATCCTCGCAGTCCTAATGCTTGGGGTGTCTGGTGGAATGGTATGTGGGAGACTCCCAGAGTCTCCAATCATCCATGGACCAAAAAGTGAGAAACTCCTGGAGTTTCTAAGGTCTGGGGTGGGGCGCCTCTGCCACAGACCAAGAATGAACACCTTGTTCTGAAGCTGTAATCTGATGAGGATGTGGTTGTAGCAGATCACATGATGAGAGGCCTCTTATCTGGAGTTCAAAAGTCCAGCAGGAATGGGGGAGGGAGAAGAAGAGAGAGATGACCTAGTGGATTACCCAAAGGGCTGTCATAGACTCAGCTGAGCTCATAGCAGGATTTTGGACATTCACCAGGGAGTGGCCCTGGCCAGGACTCTTCAGTCTCCACAAATGAGCCACTGAGCTCACAGAATCCAAGGGTCAGAGTGAGAGGGAGAAGAGAAGGAGAAAGCTGCCAGGTATCCACTCACGTAGACAAAAGCCACAAAAGACCAGAGGTCTCAGGTCAAACTGGTGACCATTTAGTCCAAATAGTGAGCTCAATGAGTGTCTGTGCTCCCGAAGGAGTGAGAAACTGGCAGGGAGGTGGAGAAGAGGAGAGAGAAAGAAAAGGGGAGGGCATACAGCCCAAAATTATCAGAGGGATCCAAGTCACAGCATCAAAATGTAAGGAGAGTGTAAGAGAAAAGCAAGAAAGAATACTGGACTTGATCACTACAGACAGGTTGTTTATTGAGAGGTATAGCAAGGGGCAGCAGCCTTCCCAGGGGATGAAGGCTGAAGCACAGAGTCAGGCTGGGGTTCGATTTATAAAGAGGAGCCTAAAGCAAACATACTGAATTAGCTGCAGGTCTGAGGGAAGTGGATAAGGCATCAAAGTTATTTGCTCAGAATAGGCTCTTTAGCAGATGTGGTAGTTTGAATAGATGGCCCCCAATATATTCAGTGTTTTATTAGTTTATAGTTTGCATCTGCAGCCACTTTGCTGGAGGCAATGTCACTGGGCAGATCTTAAGGTGTGGTGGTGGGTTTGAGATTCCATTGTAAAGATATGCAAAGTGTGCCCAGTAGGAGTTCCTGAAGTGTGCTGTGCTGTGTGGCTGGTGGCTTTTCTCTCTCTTGCCTGGTCCTATAAGAGCAGGCCAGCTTCTCCTGCCATTATGGAACTTCCCCTGGATCTGTAAGCTTCAATAAATAATATCCCTTCCTCCATAACTGTGCCTGGTTTGGAAATTCATCTCAGCGAACCTGAAGCTGTCTGCTATATTAGAGTTGACTAGGGAGGACTGGATGTCTCCATTCTTTATGGCCTTCTAATCTTAAGGTTAGTTATTGACTCTTAGTTCCCTCTAGTTTTCAGGAAAGGCTATAACCCTTCAGAAAGTACTTTAAAAAATAAGGAATAACAACAGTCAAAAAAGAGGACAAAGCATTGGCGCATTTTCTGTATCCTTGAAAATTGGACACTGCACTGCATGGAGTAGGGGAGTGCCCATTGCAGTTGTGGACTCTTGTCCTTCCTATGATATAGGCTGCTGCTAGTCTGCATTGAAGAGTCTTGTGCTTGGTGTCTGAATTCACCCATGCAGCTTTCTTTCTTTGTATGCCACGGACCTCTGCTGGCCACACTTAGCTTTGCAATCTATATCCTGGACAGGTTTTCTGCCTCTTCTGAGACCTTCCAGATCACACAGCCTGGGGCTGCTAGTGTTTTTAGTCAAAGCCTGTCTCCCAGGCACATTGGGAGTATGGGAAGTATCCACACACTGAGATTGGAACAGAGAACCTGTTCGTGTGCTTCAAGACCTCCCGAGTATAAATTGCTCTATTAGGAGGACACAGCTATGGGTATCAAATATACACTTATAATTTCAGAGTTCTTCAGCATTACAGTGTGCACTGATCGGTGGCTCCATAGGTTAATCCATGCATTGGACATGAGCTCCAGGATTATTCTCAGTTGTTGAGATCTGCTCCTGGCTCTCCAGGGTGGTGCTGCCTTTCCCTAGGCACTTCCCTTCCTAAGAGGAACCTTTAGCATTGTTCCTATACCACTAGATGCCTGAGTCTTCTCTCACCCTGGGGCTATGGAAGGCCAGTGAGCTTCCCTGACCCGTGGTTGCTACCTGATCTCAGGACCTGGAGGAATCCCTGTCTCCCCCAAAGTCTGCAACTACATTTGAGGCTTGTTAGGACTGTGTCCTTGTCCTAGCATTAAGACTGCCCATCTGGCTTCCCTTTTGGACATGGCTTCTGTTTGCCTTTTCCTACCCGGGAGCTGTGTAGCTAAGGCTGTTTGTCCTCTTTCTCTGTGTTACCCGTCTTTTTCCTGTGTACTTTTCAGATATGCTTCCACTTGCTTTGTGGATTTCCAAAGTTCTTATCTTTCTGTCCTTGGGACAGAGTCTATTTTTTTCTTATTTTGACTGTCCACAGGCTTACATGGAAGCAACTTCTGGCCCACCATATTAACCCCTTCATGTGTTCTTGAATTCATTTGCTAGTGTTCAATTGAGACTTGGGATGATGCAGGTATCATCTCCGCCTTCCATCTCATTCTCCCTGTCCTCACTGTTTGACTCTGTCCATGGGTCACAGGTGTTTGCGTCCCAGAAAGGACCTTTTTTGTTCAGTGGGACCTGAACTCTCTTCTCTCTTCAGCCCTCAGTCATAAAACACATGACATAATTTACATTTCCTCTTTCTTTTCTTTTTTTGTGTGTAGGGGTGTAGGGTCTCACTCTATCTAGCCCAGGCTGACCTGAAATTTACTATGTAGTCTTAAGCTAAGCTTGAACTCACAGTCATCCTCTTACCTACCCTCCTGATTGCTGGAATTAAAGGCATGGGCCATCACTCTCTGGCAGAATGAGAGAGAATGGGCACATCATGACCTCTAGCTTCTGCAACTCCAGATGCATGTGCTACTTTGTGCATATGGCTTTCAATGGGTACTGGGGAATCAAACTCAGGTTGTTAGGATTTTCAGGCAACCTCCTTAACCACTGAGCAATCTCTCCAGTCCTCATCTTACTTTTTACCTAACTTTTGCCAAGTCAGAGACTAACAAGGAAGACACTACTCTGAGAGCATCATATAGCTTTTGGATAATTTCGTTCTCTGAAGTTGCCCTACAACCCTAATTAAAGCAACTCATATTTCAGAGTTCTCAGTTTATGAAGTCCCCAGCAGAGGGCAGAAACAAGACCTGACAAGAACCATGTGGCCCTGAAGAAATCATTTCTCACAGCATCTCAATCCGAGTTGATCTATACAGCTGAATTCTGGGAAGGAAATGTACATAGAAGCTTTGCATGTCATTTCTAGGCTTGCTCCATAGAATTCTTGCATGAGATCCTCTCTCTACCTATTGCTTTACTGACTGGATGTTAACATTTGAGGAGACTTCAGAAAACATGTGTGGAAGATGACAGCGCCTCCATCCGGCTGATGATAGGAAACATACCTTCTGTGCACTGATGCTGATATTTTTTTTTAAAAAAAACTTTTTTCTGAAAACATATATATAGATAATATACAATGATCATAATCCCCTCCCACCACCCTCTTCCCCTTTCCCTGCCTCCCTCCATTGGATCCCTTCTTTCCAAATAGCATCTCTTCTATTTTGATGTCATCATTTTTCCCTCTTATTATGCAGGTCTTGTGTAGATAGTATTAGCCATTGTGATGTGCCAACTGGTTTTTATAAGGTTATAAAGAACTATTTTAGGGCGGGAGAGATGGCTTAGCAGTTAAGGTGCCTACCTGCTAATCCTAAGAATGCTGGTTCCAATCTCCAGGTCCCATGTTTAGCAAGATGCAAAGTGATGCAAGGGCGCAATGCCACACTTGCCCACAAGGGGGCACATGCATCTGGAGTTCATTCACAGGAGCTGTGAGGCTGCTGGTGTGCCCATTCACTGTTTTCCTCTCCCTCTCTCTCTGTCTCTCTCTGTGTCTCTCTCTCTCTCAAAAAAAAAAACAAACTATTGTACCATACCACTAATATTTGAAGGCTTATCTACTGTAGAAATTAGTGTGGTTTAAGCAACACATGGAAAATATAAAATGTCAGGAACTGCAATATGCAATGATTAAATATTGCCCCCCAAATAAATACATTTTTAAGATCAAATGTATACATATACCCACAGATAGACATGCACATTGATAACTACACAGAAGGTAGAAGGAAGAAGAAATGGAATTCAGAACAATAAACAAGTGTAGATAAATAATAGAGTTCAATTTTGTGTATTTCATAAGTGTTAAGCAAAAATATCTACTGAAAAAATGAGAGTAAAAATTGAAAACTTGAAGAACGTACTGCAGTAATACAGAGATTAGTGCTATGAAAGAGAAGAATGAAATAACAAATTTGGATGCAGTCACTTAGGTGGGACAAGGAAACAAGTGGACCAAGGTTGGGAACATAGACAATACATACATAGAGCCATAGGAGAGGTAACCTGTTTTATCTTTTTTATTTGTGTGTGTGTACAGTGCATATATGTAGGTGTTTGTGCACTCTGTGTGCATGCATGTAGAGGTCAGAGGAAGGTGTCAAGTATGCTCCTCTATCATTCTTACACCTTATTTCTCTGAGACAGACTCTCAATGAACTTGAAGATCCCTGTTGTTCCCTTAGCCTGACTAACCACAGTGCTCCACCTCAACACTGAGGTTACAGGCATGTGCAACTATGCCTGCTTTTTACATGGGTGATGGGGTCAAATTAAGGTCCTGATGCTTAAGCAGCAAGCACTTTTACCCACCAAACCATCTCCCCAGAACAAATGATACTCTAAAATAATAATAATATTTCCTTTTCTTCATGAAATCATCACAAGTGTAGAATGAGATCACAAGTATGAAACACTTTATGGGGGGCTGGAGAGAAGGCTTTGCAGTTAAGGCACTAGTCTACAAAGCCTAAGGACCCAGGTTTAATTCCCCAGAACCACCCACATAAGCCAGATGCACATGTTGGTGCATGCACCCAGAGTTTGTTTGCAGTGGTTAGAGGCCCTGGTGCATGATTTTCTCTCTCTCTCTCTCTCTCTCTCTCTGTCTCTCTCTCTCTCTCTTTTTCTTTCCCCCTCTCTCCTCTCTCCCTCCCTCTTTCACTCTAATAATAAATAAAAAATTAAAAATCATTTTATGTTAAAACATTTATTGAAAGTACACCACACAGTCGATATGGATATGCATATGTAAAGTGAAATGTACTTTGAGGAATTCAGGACTGTAATTCAAAATCACTTTACTGAAATATCTTTTGGGGGGGGGAGAGACACACAGAGAGAGACAGAGAGAGAGGGAGAGGAAGACAGATAGAGATGGGCGCTCCAGCAGCCTCTCAGCTGCTGTGAACGAAATCCAGATGTGTGCGCCCCCTTGTGGTCAAGTGTGGCATTGCGCCCCTTCGCATCTGGCTAAACGTGGGACCTGGAGATTGGAACCAGCATTCTTAGGCTTAGGAGGCAGGCGCCTTAACCGTTAAGCCATCTCTCCAGCCCTGAAATATCTTTGTAAAGTTATTGATAAATTCTGAAATATCAAGGAGGGTAAAGAGATCATTAAAGAGTGAAGTCAATCAGAAAAAAAACTGGCTTTTGCTTCCTTGGGCTCTAAAAGTTGTTTCCTCAAAGAAATATCTCCTGAGTAAGTCCAATTGAAATTGAACAACAAAGGAAATAGAAACCTTAAGAAAATATCATGTGGAAAAAAACAATGAAGACCTAACAACAAAGACAAGGTATTAAAGGATAAGAGGAAAAATGGCATGAACATTTTCTCAGAAAAATAACAGAACTTTTACTCAACAATGAAAAATCCAGTTTACAATAAGAAACAGGAGACAAATTCTTGGAACATAGTATTTTCATGAAAGAACAGAGTATGGTTTAAAAAAAACTAACCATAAATTATTATTTCAACTACTCAAGACAACTTTTAATTAAAAGATTTTTTTAATTAAAAGATTTTACATTATGATTTCTTGTGTCACCTAAAGTTAACAAATTAAAAAAAAACTATAGGCATATTACAAACTCCTTCCTTTGTCAAGTAGACCTGTTTGGGTTTGGATAATTATATGCTTCATTTTAACAAAAATTTCCCTAGTGAAAAATGAGGTCTATAATACTATCTAAATATCAATATCGATATAGCTACGAATAAATTATGTAATAATGCCAAGCATTTACTATCATATCCAGCAGGAAAGTTTTTCTTGCAAATAACTCTGCCCAGAGCTCCCTTCATGTCTCTGTTCCTCAGGCTGTAGATGAAGGAGTTCAGCATGGAAGTCACCACTGTGGACATCAATGCCATGACAGTCTCCTTCACCATAGAATTACTAGCTGATGGGCATAAGTAGAGACCAATGACTGCCTCATTAAACAGTGACACCACAGACAGATGGGAACCACAAGTAGAGAAGGCTTATGGATACCATGAGCAGAAGGGACCTTGAGAATGGAAGAGTCAGTCCATGCATAGGACACAATCATGAGTACAAATGGAATGACAAGAGTAGTGCCTCCCATGACAAATATCACCAATTCATTAACGTGAGTGTCAGAGCAGGACAGCTTTAGAAGGGCAGACATGTCACAGAAAAAGTGAGGGATCACATTCTCTGCACAGAAAGTCTGGCCATGAGCAGAGTGTGCAACATGGCACAGAATGTAGTCATCACCCAGGACAGAACCACCAGACACACAGAGCTTGAGGCTCATGACTAGTGTAGTGCAGGGGAAAGCAGATGGCCACATAGTGATCATAGGCCATGGCCACAAGCAGGAAGCTGTCAAGATCTGCAAAGAACAGGAAGAAATACTTTTGTCTCAGGCAGCCTACATAGGGGATGGATGGTACTTGGCTCTGCATGTTCTGCAGCAGTTTGGGCATCGTGACAGAAGTCAGAGAATGACAAGTTTACCAGAAAGAAATACATGGGTGTGTTGGGATGGTAGTCCACTTGAATGAGGATGAGATGAGGAGGTTCCCCAGCATGGTGAGGTACATGGCCAGGAACAGGACACAGAACTCTGGTGGGATGAGCAGGCCCAGAGGAACTCTGAGATGACAATTTGTTCCTTCTGTCATGTTTTGTCTTCAGGATCTTTAAGAGAAAATAATAGGGTCCCTTAAAGGTACAAATGAAAATAAACATATTTCCATGATATATTGGCTATTATATTTTGCCTCATACACATTACCTAAAAAATATTTTCAATTAAAAGTATGTTATATGACCTAAATCTAAGCTATCTGTCAAATATTTTAACATATCATTAGGTATGGCAATATTGATTCTTACTTCCTGTCTAAAACACATAACACCAGGTCTCCTGATGATTCCATAACCATTCACTCTACAAAACTATTTTTTCTCTAACATCTTTTTTTAAATATATTTTTATTAGTTATGTATATAGTATATATACAGCCATGATGCTACCATTGTTAGCCTTCTCCCTGTCCTCTCCCTATGGGTAATGTGGGTCTTGTCTTATAGGGGTAGCCATCAGTTATGCGTGAGAGGCAATGACCATGTGTATAATGACCCAACTCATGGAGCTAACACTCTTTCCTCCCCCTCTTCCGTGAATTTCCCCAAGCCATGTTGGCTTCATTTTAGGTCTATTTCAGTGAGGAGGTCTTAGGAGTCTCTGTGTCTCTGGATAACTGATTTGGTAGGGGTTGAGTGGTCTTTGTGTCTATCTCCTTCGCCCTTGTGCTGGTACCAGTTTCATCAATAAAGCAGCACTCTTGCTCATTTCACCTATAACTCTATGGCTTCAGCTGGTGCCCTGTTGAGGTGCGATAGGCTGATTCTTTCCTTAGATTCTGCGTCCATCTGAAAGAGAGAAGCAGATCCTCCAATGGAGAGTGAGAGTGAGGTCAGTGCAAGATACATGGATAATCATTATTATTTTATAGAGAATTTAATACGTGTAGGCCCTCTTGTATCCAACTATTAGTGGGAGCTTGATATTGGAGAGCGGGCTCATTTTTGGATATGTTTCTGACTTGTTTCCCATTTCCAGGTATGGATTCCATTCCACTGAGTGGATCCGTTAGCCAAATGTAGAGCAGTTGGTTACCCACCATGGCTGTGTGCCACTAGTGCATTTGTGTGAGCATCACATCAGGTTGTTTGCTGCTGAGTAGCTTAGACCACAAGTTGCTTAGACAGATGTTGGTCGTTTTCCCCATCACTTATGTAGCGCCTTCTGGCACTAGACAAGCTAACTGTCTGGGGACTGACTCTCTTCCCAATTCCATCCAGGTCTCTCCATGTTCTGTCAGAACAACATATGGTGTCTTCAGCAGTAGGGTCTCACCAAGATAAAAAATGATGAGATTGAGAAATGTTGTATGAGGAGCAGAATTACGTTTGTTGTTCAGATCAGAGGCCTCAAATGGAATTCCCTGGGATTCCCAAGACCCAGTGGTTTAGAACGTTGGTACGTCCTGGAGCAGGTGACATGTTCTGCTGCCTCCTCTCCTATCGTGGCTACAGCAGACACCCATGGTCTGGCTCATGTATCATCCCCTAGGTTAGAGGCTGCCATCTCCCTGCCCTGCTCTCCCCATATCCTGCACCTGCTCTAGTAATGTCTCCTGTCTCTGTTCTAACTGAAGGCGTTGAGAAGTCTGAGCTCCAAGGGAACTTTAAAGTCACCAGTTTAGGAGTGAGGACAGTGAGGGTCAGGAAGTCAGACTGAATATTGCATGTTCTCCCACGTTATTATCAGTACCACATTCCCACCCCCTCCTCACTCCCTTGGCAGGACATGATACTGTGACGGAAAATCAGAAACAGGGAGTCATGGAACCTTGTTGTCTGGACAGGGCCTAACTCTGTACTTCATACTGTCCTGTGGCTCATGTTGTAGCCCAGGCTGATCTCACAGTCCTGCTATCCTTGTGCCTCATCCTTCTGATGGCCAGTGTTCATGCACAAGCCACGATATCGGGACAACACTGAACTTTCCGTGTAAGCATTCTTTTGTCACTCGCAAGACCACAGCACAGCTGTGGTCATTACCATCTTTCACACCTCATTTGCCTGCAGGATCTTTGCCACTGACTAGAGTTCACTTAGAGCACAGTGCAGGTGGCAAGGGGAAGGTCTCCTCTACCCTCTTCAGACTGACTTCTGGTCCTAGTTCTAAATGACTCCCTGACAGTTTCCCGTGGAATGCTTTTTGGAAAAAAAAGTTAGCATTCTGAGGTTCGTCTTACTCATTGATATAAGTGGGTGTAATAGTGATTATTAATACGTGAGAAAAAAAAACAGACTATGATTACCCAGAGAAGAATAGAGTAAGTTCTGAAAAAACTGACCAAAATGAGAAACATAGTATTTCTGACAAAAAGATGTAGATATTGATGAAAATTTGTGCATAAACCAAGCATCAAATTTCATTCATATATGACCTTCTGTTATCATACATAGAATATTCTGAGAGTGAACATTGTCATGAATAGAAGTCACAAAGAACATTGCTCAATGCAAGATACATTTGAATAGAAATATACATATAAATGTATAGACTATTTTCCCAACAGGCATGTTGATACATGACTGCAATACCAGCACAAGCCCAGTAAGATTGGCTTGAGTTTGAAGCCAGCATGAAGTGAGCCATCCAGTCCCAGAACAGTATGAGATATTATGTGAGACCCTATATTAAAAAATGAATCCAACACATATTTCTAGTATCCTGTTAAATTGTTCATCATGGCCTCAAACTTGCAAGCCTACCTCCAAAGCCTTGTGGGTATCTGGGATTGAAGGTACAGTCACCCCACCTGGATTAACTTGGAATAAGTGCCTATGAGCACATCTATTCAGATAAACACTACCTGTAGAGCAAGCATCTGGATGCACTGAATGTGAACATACAGGTACAATTAGTAAAAAAAAAAAAAAAAAAAAATTTCCAGAAAACTGGTATGAAGCTGGGCACCTGTACCTGCAGCATGGAGAGTACTGAGGAGTTCAAGGGCTGGAGTCCAGGTGTTGGAGGCCAGTCTGGGCTACATAGGGAGACCTCGGGAAAATAAAACAAACCCACAGGACAGCATGGTGCACAGAGAGGAATGAAAATAGAGTGTCAAGTTGTCCATAATTGTGCTCATTCATATATCTTTGAACATTACCCACCATGTAACTGCTGTCAGTTTTATAGGAAGCTATTTCACTTCACATAGGCATACCACAAGCAGTCAGAATACTTACTGGGGATTGTGGAACTTTCATTCTCAGACTGGGTTTTCAATCATCATCTACATAAAGGGAAGCTGTTATACTAAACCTGAGAAAAACTTTGCAGGTAGAACATAATGAAGAGTTTCAGGGCCTGGAGAGAAGGATCAGCAGTTACGTGTGCTTGCTTACAAAACCGTATGGCTCAGGTTCAGTCCCCAGTAGCCTCATAAAGCCAGATGCACAACGTGGCACATGCACCTGGAGTTCATTTGCAGTGGCCGGAGGCCCTGGCATGTCCATACATTCTCTGACTCTCTGTCTCCATCTCCCATCCCTCTGCCAAATAAATAAAGAAAAAAAATTTTTTGAGTTTCAGAAGCTTATGTTATCTTGTTATATGGACTTAAATTTTTCAGCGGGATTAGGAAGCAGTGCTGGCTTGTGTTACACTTGCACTCTGACGCTGAGCTCTACCCCTAGGGCCAAAACAACTCTGTGAAGAAGCACAATGCTGCCACGCTTGTTGTAGGTAAGCGCTGAATTGGAGATGTGGTGCTTGACCTTTGCCTTTCACTCATTTCATTCTGTGCATCTCAGGTCTGGAAATCATTAATGATCTGATGGAGCATCTACTCTGTGAGCACGTGCTCTGTCTTAGGAATGAAATTATTGGAAAGGTGAGAAGGGGGCTTTTCCTTGAAACCTACTTCTTTTGTTATTTTATTGTATTTGTTTTGAGAGTGAGAGAGATGTAGATAGACAGAGGATAGGTGTTCCAGGGCTTGGAGCCACTGCAAAAGTATTCCAGATGCATGTGCTACCTTGTGCCTCTGGCTTACGTGGGTACTGGGGATTCAAAATGGGTCCTTAGGCTTCACAGGCAATTGCCTTGACCACTAAGCCATCTCTCTAGCCAGAAACCTACTTCCGAAACAAGATAGGACAGACACATCATTCCTCATAATTTCCAAAGATTTGAAAAATCAGTTTGACATAAACACTGCAAATCTACTTCCCAGCCCTGTGTATAATCCCTTTATTTGCATGTTTATAGGAGAAACAAAGCTTCATCGCAGCCTAGGTTGCTTGCACTATGTGGCCTAGTGTGGCTCTGATGTACTGGTGGTCCCTGTGCCCAGGACTCCTGTGTGGTGGGATTACAGACATGAACCTCTATACTGGGTAACAATGATTTCCAAACTTATTTCTGAAATGCCCCCAATCCAAACAGCACATTCACAGTCCACAGTCCATAGACTCCAAACCCAAACACCAAAGGCTCCTTCTCCAACTAGCTGCCATTCTGAGTCATACCCTGTCCCAACCTTAGCTGCCCTTCCTAGTCCACTGATCTAACCAGTCACAAAAGACACTGTCCCTTGTCCTTCTCTGAGCCGATTTCACTCTGTAGCCTCTGTGTGGGTTTGAACTCTTATCCTCATGTAGCAGAGAAAGACTCATAGTGTGAGAGAGTAAATGATGTGTCCAGAGTCACAGACCTCGTGAATATCAACACTCAAACTGCACTTAGGATCCATGTTCAGTACTTTCCCCATGACTGCAGGCTATTTTGACTATGTGTCATCTAATAAAATCAAACTTAACCAGTTTCTCTTCTTACCTGACATAGTCAGAGGAGAAGTTATGTCATTTCCAGACACAAGAGGTTTGGATACAGTACTTGCACTTTTCTGGGAACCAGAAATCATCTGCACATGTGTCCAGTATGAAGGACACTGTTAACTGGCCACTGGCCAAATTTGTTTACAGACAGCTCCATGGAAACCTCAAGATTCTACCAGGTGGTGTTTGGCTGAGAGGGAGAATGATGTCATACACTGACACTATCCAATAAGAAGGTCAGCTTCTCAGTAAAAGACAGGATTTAGAGGAGAGAATGGTATTTTATCAATGGCCCAAGTGACCAAGACCTTGGCACGTGAATGTCCACAAGACAGAGCTGATGGTCCTTCTTCCCCTGGCTCTTAGTTTGTGGAATGCAACCCCATCTTTCCGATAAATGCTCATGAGAAAAGTTATTTACACTTTGCCTGGGTCATTTCACTTTCCAGTGGATCAGCAGCAGCAGTCTATGGTTATAAGTACAGCTGGCATCCTAGGGGCTGAAGGAAAGAGACCAGTGTAAGCTGAGGAAACATGGTTGTTCTGAAACCATTGCACTTGACCTTATTAGCGATTTGATGGCAGCTCTGAAGGACAGATAATGGATGAAAGAGCACTTCTTCCTGGTCTGAAGAGCATAGTGAAGGTCATCACATGCACCTCGCAGGGATGATGAGGACCAAGGCTCTTCTCTTTCATTTCTGAGCATCACAGCCAACAGCAGCCAGGCCGAGGATGCTGCTGACTGTACACTTCCCTGTCTCACATTGTGCCATTGATTTCTGCTCCCTCTTGGCTATGTCTAGGTGACTTGTCCTCCTTCTCCTGCTCCTCCTGCTCCTCTTCTGCATGTTCTCCCCACTCCTCCTCTTCTTCTTTGAACCTTTGAATCAGGTCTAACTCTGTTATTTTGATGGCCTAGAACTCTCTTGGATGTCCAAGCTGTCCTTTACCTCATGGGCAATCCTCCTGCCTCATCCTAAGTGATAGGACCACAGGTGTGAGCCTCTACACCCCTGTGTTGTCTGTATTCTCACAGATTGAAATCTGTGTGGTAGTTAGTGAAGCTTCCTTTCCCTTGCAGCAGCTTCTGTGGAACCTTAGGCCTTGAGCCTTTTCTGCCATGCTGGGGTGTGAGGCCAGGTAAAAGGAGTGGAGACAGAAAACTAGATAACAGAGTTGCAGTTAGGGAAGAAGACATTGCTGGAGTACTGGTAGTGCAGGTGCAGTAAAGTCAGATCTATTTGCGTGTTTAAGTTCCTGTGAGCAATGAGTCGACACAGGTGGCCTCATTCAGTATTAACAGTACAGATAGCTAGACAGTACATGTGCTGCTGTGTATTTCTCACCTGAAGGAAACAAAGAAAAACTTAAGTGGGTTTTCTTATGTTGTTTTCTCTCATGTATCTTATTTGTCCATTAGTTTGTTTGTGGGCTAGATGCCCTGGTATGTCCATTCTCTCTCTCTCACTCTCTCTGTCTCTCCTCTCTCCCTCTTTTTCTCCCTCTATCTCTTTCTATGTCTCAAATCATTAAATAAAAGTAAATTTAAAAATACAATGACGGGCTGGAGAGATGGCTTAGCGGTTAAGGTGCCTGCCTCCTAAGCCTAAGACGCTGGTTCCAATCTCCAGAGGTTCCAATTGTCAGGTCCCACGTTTAGCCAGATGCAAAGTGACGCAAGGACGCAATGCCACACTTGACCACAAGGGGGCGCACGCATCTGGATTTAATTCGCAGCAGCTGGAGAGACTGCTGGCATGCCTATTCTCTGTCTTCCTCTCCCTCTCTCTCTGTGTCTCTCTCCAAAAATAAAATTTTTTTTTAAAAAATACAATGACAACAAATGTTGGTAGGGTATGGCAAATGATGAACCCTCATCTACTGTTGTCAGGACTAGAAACTTGTACAGTCACTGTGGAAATCAATATGGACATTCCTCAAAAATCTAAAACTAGATCTACTATTTAACCCCCACCAGCATGTGCTATCATTTGATTTTTTTAAATTTTTTTAAATTTTATTTATTCTTATGTATATTATTCTGGTTTTACATTCATAGTGGTGACTCCATTATCCTCCTCCCTGTCCTCCCTCTTCCATAGGGACCCTCATCAATGGGGAATGTGGTTCACACATTGTGGGGGTAGTCAGGAGCTATGGGGGATAGGCCAAGTCTCTATGCATAATGCCCCAACTTGTGGCTCTAACATTCTTTCCGCCCCCTCTTCCGCAAATTTCCCTGAGCCACATTGGGGTCATTTTAGCTCTACTTCAGTGATGAGGTTTTGGGACCCTTTGTGTCTCTGGATATCTGGCTTAGTGGGAGTTAGATGTTCTCTGTGTTTATCTTCTTCAACCTTTTTCTGGTGTTGTGATCCCCAAGAGCGCTGAACTCTTGCCCTCCTCCACATTACTCTGTGGTTTCAGCTGGAGCCCTGGTGAGGTGTGATTGGCTGATCCTCCCTTCAGGTTCGTTGTCCATCTGGAAAAAATAAGCAAATTCTCCAATGGAGAGAGAAGTTAGTACTAGGTATATGGGATGGCCATAGATAGCTTGGAGGGAATTTTATATGGGTAGGCTTGCTTCTAGCCCACATTTGATGGTAGGTCTATGGTAATCCTTTTCAGGAGTCTCCATATAGCTTTCCATAATGGTTGAACCATTTTACATTCCCACCAGCAGTGGAAACTTATTCCTATTTCTCCGCAGCCTCGCCAGCATTTTTTTTCATTGTTTTTTTTAATGTTAGCCATCCTTACTGGAGTAAGGTGGAATCTCATAGTTGTTTTAATTTGCATTTCCCTGATGATTAGGGATGTTGAACATTTTCTTAAATGTGCATTTACTATTTGTAGTTCTTCCTCTTAGAACTCCCTGTGCCGTTCTCTGCCCCATTTTGTGAGTGGGTTGTTTGATGATTTATGGTTTAGGTTTTGGAGTTCTTTGTAGATTCTAGAAATTAGGCCTCTGTCGGTTGTATAGCTGGTGAAATTCTCTCCCATTCTGTGGGTAATCTCCTGGCTTTGGTTATGGTATGTTTGTCAGCGAAAAAGCTTTTCAGCTTCATGAGATCCCACTGATTGAGTGATTGTTTAATTTCCTGAGCTGCTGGGGTTTTGTTCAGGAAGTCTTTTCCCACTCCTATTTCGTGGAAGGTTCCTCCTATTTTTTCTTCCAGTAGTAGCAGAGTTTCTGGTTTTATGTCTAGGTCTTTGATCCATCTGGACTTGATTTTTGTGCATGGTGAGATGTGTGGATTGAGTTTCATTTTCCTGCATATGGTTGTCCAGTTTGCCCAGCACCATTTGTTGAAGATGCTGTCCTTTTTCCATTCTGCATTGGTAGGACCTTTGTCAAATATCAAGTAGCTATAGTTATTTGACCCAAAGTCCGGGTCTTCTATTCTGTTCCATTGGTCTATATTCCTGTTTTTATGCCAGTACCATGTTGTTTTTATTACAATGGCTTTGTAGTATAGCTTTAGATCAGGTATGGTGATGCCTCCAGAGGTGTTTCTTTTGCTGAGGATATGCTTGGATATCCGAGGCCTTCTGCCTTTCCATATGAACTTTGAGATAGTTTTTTCTATCTCAGTGAAGAAAGAAGTTGGGATTTTTATCAGCATTGCATTGAACCTATATAGTGCTTTTGGTAAGATTGCCATTTTCACAATGTTAATTCTGCCTATCCAGGACCATGGGAGGTCTTTCCATTTTCGTAGGACCTCCTCAATTTCTTTCTTGAGTGTTTTTATGTTTTCATTGTATAGGTCTTTCACTTCCTTGGTTAATGTTCTTCCAAGGTATTTTATTTTCTTTGTTGCTATTGAAAATGGGACAATGTTAGTTATTTCTTTTTCTGTATCTTTGACTTTTGCATACAGAAAGGCTACTGATTTCTGAGCATTGACCTTATATCCTGCTACTTTGCTGAAGGTGCTGATCACCTTTAAGAGTTTTGAGATGGAGGTTCTCAGATCACTTATGTATAGAATCATGTCATCTGCAAATAGAGCTAACTTAACTTCTTCCTTTCTAATTTGTATCCCTTTGATTTCTTTCTCCTGTTTTATTGCTTGAGCTAATACTTCTAGCACTATATTAAAGAGCAGAGGTGAGAGTGGACACCCCTGCCTTGTTCCTGATCTCAGTGGGAACTCTTTTAGTCTCTCCCCATTAAGAATTACTTGGGGGCTGGAGAAATGGCTTAGCGGTTAAGGCGTTTGCCTGCCAAGCCACAGGGTCCCAGTTCAATTCTCCAGGACCCACGTAAGCCAGATGCACAAGGGGCACATGCATCTGGAGTTTGTTTGCAGTGGCTAGAGGCCCTGGTGTGCCCATTCTCTCTCTGTGTGTGTCTGCCTCCCTCTCTCTCTCTCTCTCTCTCTGCTTACAAATAAATAAAATATATTAAAAAAAGAATTACTTGGGCTTTAGGAGCTTTATATATAGCCTTTATTATGTTGAGATATGGGCCATCCATGATAGGCTGGGGTGGGGGACACTGGCCTGCTGGCCCATGTTTCCTATCTGAGGTGGGAAGGAGAGGGGACCACAACTGCCCTAGTTGGGTCAGGGATGGTAGTGCGGGAACACTGGCCTACTACCCTGGATCCCTAATCTGCTATGGGGGGGAGGGGGGGATGGTGGGACCTGACTGGCAATGCTATTCAGGGAGGCTGGTGAGGCACCTGACCAATGTTGGGGCTGTTGGGGCTCTGGCCAGCAAGAGAGGGATCTGACCAATGATGGGGTTCAAGCAGGTCCAGTGGGACCTGACCAGCAGTGGCGTGTGGAGCTCTGGCCGGCGAAGGAGGGACCTGACCAGTGATAGGACTCAGGCAGGCCTGGTGGGGCCTGATGCGGCTCAGGCAGTCCCAGCGAGACCTGACCTGGGATGTTGCTTGGGGCTCTAGTGATTTTTTTGATGATTGCTTTTCTGACTGGAGCAAAATGGAATCTATTTGTTTTTCTTTGATGAGTAGAGATGTTGAACATTTCTTTAGGTGTTTAATGGCCATTTGCATTTCTTTCTTTGAGAACTCTGTTCAATTCCCTGCCCCATTTTTGTGTTGGGTGCTTGAATTTTTATAGTTTAGGTTTTTCAGTTCTTTTTAAACTCATGATAGTAAACTTTGTCAATAGTATGGCTGGTGAAGGTTTTCTCCCATTGTTGTATATTGATCCTGTTAATGGTTTGCTTATCTCTACAATAGCTTTTTGTTTTCATGAGGTCTCTCCAAATTGTTGAGTGTTTGCATAAATCCCTGGGCTACTGGAGTCTTATTCAGAAAGCCTATCTCTACATCTATATCTTGGAGTGTTCTCACTAATTTTTCTTCTAGTTATTTGAAAGTTTCAAGTCTTACACTGAGGTTCTTGATCCATTTGGAGTTGGTTTTTGTGCAAGTTGAGAGGAGGGCTTCAACTTCAGTCTTCTACATGCAGCTATTCAATTTCTCAAGCACCATATGCTGAAGATGCTAACTTTACTCCAGTGAGCATTTTTGGCCTCATTGTCACAGATCAGGTGTAGTTACGACAACTCATACCTGCGCCTTCAATTCTATTCCATTGCTCTATGTGCCTGTTTTTTTGTTGTTGTTTTTGTTTGTTTGTTTGTTTGTTTGTTTGTTTGTTTGTTTGTTTTTTCTTGAGAGCAACAGAGAGGGAGAGAGAGAAAGAGGTAGATAGAGAGATAATAGGCATGCCTGGGCCTCTGGCCACTGAAAACAAACTCCAGATGCGTGCGCAACTTTGTGCATCTGGCCCATGTGGGTCCTGGGGAATTGAGCCTTGAACTAGGGTCCTTAAGCTTCACAGGCAAGTGCTTAACCACTAAGCCATCTCTCCAGCCCTGTACCTGTTTTTATGCCAATACTATGCTGTTTTTATTACCATGGCCTTTTGGTATGAATTGAAATCAGGTATGGAGATATCACCAGAAGTATTCCTTTTATTACTCAGTACTATTTTGGCTATCTGCAGCCTTTTGTTCTTCCATATGAATGTAGAGACTGTTTTTTCTAACTCTGTGAAGAATGTAGCTTGGATTTTGATTGAAATTTCATTGATTCTATATATTGCTTTTGGTAGGATGGCCATTTTAACAGTATTAATTCTACCAATCTTTGAGCATGGGAGGTCATTCCATCTTCTCGTGTCTTCCTCCAGTTCTTTCTGCAATGTTTTTAATGTTTTCATTGTATAGGTCTTTTACTTCCTTGGTTAGTGAGATTCCAAGGTATTTGATTTGTTTTGTGGCTATTGAAAATGGGACAGCGTCCCTGATTTCTTTTTCCATGTTGTTGTCATTGATATATACAAGGCTAGTGATTTCTCTGTGTTGAATTTATATCCTTTTACATTACATTTTTGAAAGCACTTATCACTTCTAGGAGTGTTTTGGGGATGCTTCTGGGTCTCTTATGTATAGACTCATGTCATCTACAAACAGGGCTAGTTTGACTTCTTTTCCAATTTATATCCCTCTGATTTCTTTCCTTGTCTTATTGCTTGAGCTGAGACTTCAAACACTGTGTTGAAAGGCAGTGGTGAGAGTGGGCATCCCTGCCTAGTTCCAGACCTTAATGGGACTGCTTTGAGTTTTTCCCCCTTTAGTATGACATAGGCTTTAGGTCTGTTGTATTTATTGCCAATACTTTATTTTTACTTATTTTTTTGAGAGAGAGGGAAAATGGGCCTTTAGACACTGCAAACAAACTCCAGATGCATGCACCACCGTGTGCCATTTGGCTTACATGGGGTCTGGAGAATCAAACTTGGGTCCTTAGGCTTTGCATACAAGTACCTTAACCCACAAAGCCATCCCTCCAGCCCTTCTGTAGTGTTTTAATCATGATGGGATGTTGAATTTTGTCCAAGGCCTTTTCTACATCTGTTGAGATGATCATGTGGTTCCTGTCTTTGAATCTGTTTATGTGATGTATTATGTTTATCGGTTTCTGTATGTTGAACCAACCTCACATCCCTGGAATGAAACCCACTTGATCAAGGTGGATGATGCTTTTGATGTCTTCTTGAATTTGGTTTGTAAGAACTTTATTGAGAATTTTTGCACATAAATTCAAGGATATCAGTCTGTAGCTCTCTTTTATTGTGTCTCTGTCTGGTTTTGGTATTAGTGTAATGCTAGCTTCACAGAAGGACCCAGGAGAATTCACTCCTTTTTAATTGTGTGGAATAACTCGAGGAAAATTGGTTTTAGTTCTTTAATGAAGGTTTGGTAGAATTTAGCAGTGAAGCTACATGGGCCTAGACTTTTTGTTGGGAGGCTTTTAATTACAGCTCCAAACTTATTTGATGTTAGGTCTCTGTTCAGGTAGTTTATCTTTTCTGGGTTTAGTTTGGGGAGGTGGCATGAGTTAAGGAATTCATCCATTTCTTCCAGGTATTCCAATTTTGTATAGATACTTGAAATATGTCCTGATAATTCTCCCAACTTCACTAACGTCTGTTGTAACATCTCCTTTTTAGTTTTTGATCTTGTTGACTTGAGCCTTCTCTTTTTTTATTTTAATCAAATTGGCCAGGAGTTTGTCAGCTTGTTTAATTTTTCTAGGAACCAGCTCTTTGGCTCATCAATTTTGGGGTTTTTTTATTTCCAATTTTTTGATTTCTGCCCTGATCTTGATTGTTTATGTATGGTTTATGTATGGTTTGTGTTGTTCTTCGTTTTTTAACACCTTCAGGTAGATGGTTAAATTATTGACTTGAGCTCTTTCTGTTTTTGTAATGAAGGCATTAAGTGCTATAAGCTTCCCTCTTAATATTGCCTTCATTGTGTCCCATAAGTTTTGATATGTTGTGTTTTATCATTTAGGTCCAGGAAGATTTTAATTTCCTTTTTGGCTTCTTCAGCTGCCCATGCATTATTTAATAGTGAGTGTTCAGCCTCCAGGTGTTGGTGGATTTTCTGTTGTTCCCTTATTGTTAATGTCTAGCTTTATTGCATTGTGGTCTGATATAATGCATGTAATTATGTTGATGTTCCTGTATTTGCTGAAAAATATTTTATGCCCAAATATATCATCTATTTTAGAAGGTTCCATGAGCTGTTGAGAAGAATGTGTATTCTGAATATTCTGTAGATGTCTGTTAAGTCCAGTTATCTATGCTATTGTTTAACTCCCTTGTTTCATGATTTTCTGCTTAGATGAACTGTCTTATGATGATAGTGGAGTATTAAAATATCCTGCTATAATTGTGTTGGGGTTATTTCTGGTTGACTGTCTAACAGAATTTGCTTTATAAAATTGTGTGTTCCTGTATTTGGTGCATATAGGTTTATGATTGCAATATCCTCTTGCTTTATTGTTGTAGTCTCTTTTGTCTGATATCAGTATAGCCACTCCCACTTGTTTTATTTCCATTAGCTTGGAATATTCTTTTCTATCCTTTCATCCCAAGGTAAGCTCCATTTTTCTGGCCCAGCTTTTAAGCCTATGTCTTTTTATTGGGGCATTGGAACAATTGATGTGTAGGCTTATAAGTATGAGGCATAACTTAATCCCTGTCAAGTTGGGGGCTTTATATATTTTGGTATTTTCTTGAACTTTATGTGTTTTCCTGTCCTACTCATGGTTGTTATTTTTCCATCTTATACACTCAGGTGAGATTGTTCACCTCTTCAGTTTGGGTTATTCTGTGCCATGTTCTCTGTATGATTTGCATTGGGGTTTGCCCATCTTGAAGTAGTTGTGTTATTTTGCAGGGACTGTACCAGTTAGTATCTCTTGTGGAATGTGTGTTGATTGTCTTGTTCAGGTTTGGTCAAGGTAGGAGTGGGACAGTGGTATATTCACAAGTTATGGCTGGGTGTTCTTGAGCCTGAGCCAAGTCTTTCTTGCATCTTCACTCTCTTGGGAAATCTGGATGGGGCCCTGGAGTGCCTAGCCAACTCAGTGACCAGGCAGGGTCCTCTTGTCCCTCTGGTACTTGTTTCCTGGCCCTTGGTGGGCTTAGCTGTGGAAACTGGTGGCTGGCAGAGTGAGGGGATGATGGCGATTCAGCTTGGGAGGTTGAATCTCGGTCCTCACAGTTATGGGGCTGGCCTGGGTCATGTGTTTGTGGTGATGGTCTGGGACTGATGACTGCAGGCAGATCCCTGTTTGTGAGTCTGTCCCAGCATGTCTTGTGTGGGGATATAGTAGTTCCCTTCCTACACACCAGGGTTACTGAAACTTCCCTTCTCCACAGGAGCCACCCCGTGGTGCTGGATTTCCCTATCCCACACACAGCAGCTGCAGCCACAGCCTCTGGGGGCACAAGACTTCCCTGCCTCAGGAGTCACAGAGGGTACTAGCACTTTCCTGTTCCCACAAGCAAGCTGCTGAGGTCACCATCATTTCCCGGTCTTCACAAGCACACCACTGAAATACTTTTTTCTTGGCAATTGTATCAAACACTTCTTATGTACCACCTCAAGTTCTCTTATCTGTGATCTCTAATCTACACATAGCTATAGTGAACAACTCTACGCAGACCTCAATTTTTGTCAGGATTCCCTCAGGCCTCCTCCACCTGCTTCTTTTGCCCTGCCACTAGGTTCCTTCATAGGCACTATCATAATTCTTCTGTGTCTATCCTTAAATGCAGGTGCTAGATGCTGATGGATATGACTGTCACTCCTAGTGGTAGCCAAGTCAGGAAGCTACCATAGTATTGGGTCTCAGCTCTTCCCTATTTAACATCCTTCTACCTCTTACTTCCAAGCAATAACCTTCTTAAACTATCATCTCAGTTGGGTTTTGGGGTGTCTCAGGCTATGACAGAAATTACGATCTTGGGCTGGAGAGATGGCTTTAGTGGTTAAGGTGCATGCCAGCAAAGCCTAAGGACCCTGGTTCGATTCTCCAGGTCCCACTTAAGCCAGATGCACATGGTGGCACATGCATCTGGAGTTCATTTGCAGTGGCTAGAGGCCTAGCACACCCATTCTCTCTCTCCCCACCCCACTCTAATAAATAAATAAAAACAAAATCTTTAAAAAAAGAAAGAAATTAAGATCTCTAAACTGATAACACCCAAAGTTGTAGAGGTGAGAAGAAAAATTCTGCAAGACACGGGTGTCTTTAAATAAAAGGCAGAAAAAAAGCATTTCAGACAAAAATAGGTGAAATAACTAAATAACCTGGTAAACAGTTCCAAAACAATGCTTGGCAATAGCATTGATGGTTGTACAATAGTTGTATCTTCTGATAGTGTGGATGCCTCTAGTATTGCCTCTTTAAGACTGAGGCTGGAGGCTGGGGAGATGGCTCAGCAGTTAAAGGTGCTTGCTTTCAAAGCCTGCCAACCTGGGTTCAAGACTCCTATACCCACATAAAGCCAAATGCACAAAGCAACACATGCATCTGGAGTTCTGTAGTGGTAACAGGCCCTGGTGCACCTATTTTCTCTGTGTCTCTGTCTCTTTGTCTCTCCTATCTCTCACTTTCTCTGCCCCCACACCTCTATCCCTCTAATAGATAGATAAAACTATTTTTTTAAAAAAGACTGATGCTATTCCTGGATTCCCTGTTCCAGAGGGTGTGCGCACAGATATCTGTACTTCTTTTCAGAAGGTAGCAAGACCAGAGGGGATAAACTACCCCTCGCACTTCAGCCAAGCCACAGCTGAAACCACAGAGGAATTGGGGACACAAGATGAGCATGATTGCGGCTTCCATGCTGTTCCTGATAATCAGCGCCAGGGTGTCAGAGACACACCCTGAGGATACTCAACACCTACCAAAGCACAAATCCAGAGGCTCTTAAGAGCTCATCAGGGAAGTAGACTTAAAACTCATCCACCACGGCTCAGGAGATTTTGAAGAGAGGATGGAAAGATTGTAAGAACCACTGGTTGAGACATCATGACCATAGGCATTCCCCCCCAAAAAATAATTGACTGCTGCTCCCACAATGCAAAAACCATAACCCCATGAGGAATACCTACAACTCCACTAAGGAGCATCCCCAACGGAATGGATGCAGGGACAAGAGAAAAGAGGGTATCAATACATGATGTATCCATATGAAATATGTTCTTAATAATAATAATAAGCATTTTTAAAGACTAATGCTGGTTTGGGGTCTGAGATGCATTATCCCACATTAAAGAAGTATTTACTATTACATCACAGCCTTTCAGTTCAGGTCAAGAAGTACCAATTTGGGGCTGGGGAGATGGCTTGGTAGATAAAGCACTTGCCATGCAAGCATGAGGACCAGTTTAGATCCACATTACCCACATAATGCAAAGTGGCATGGCAGCCCACCTGTAATCCCAGTGCTTGGGAGGCAGAGAAAGGATGTCCAGGGCAAGCTGGCAAGCTGGACTAGCTGAAATGGCAAGCCCTGGATTGAAGTGAGATCCTGCTTCAGTAAAATACAGAGGAAAGTGATTAAGGAAAACATCCAATGTCAGCCTCAGACTTCCACATGTACTCACACATGTGCACATATAACCATATGCATATGAACACACATACACACATGCATGCACTCTACATACATACACATACAAAAGACAGAAATGCTGATTTATATCTATTGCAGTAAACATTTTTATCTGAAATGGTCAACTTTCAACAAATCCACCATTTTTGTAAAACTACTTTTCAAAACTCTACATTTAAAAACAATTTTATTTAATTTTAAAACATTAATTCAAGAAGTGAAATACAGAAAAATATGAGTGACAGGATCATGGAAATGATGAATTCAACACTAAAGGAAAATGCTTCAATTTATACTGCGTAATTCCCTTCATCACTATCTAAATTTCATTCATTACTTTAGTATAATACCTCATCTCAGTATCTGCAATTTTAACAAATGCTTGGAAAGTTTTTTGTTCAGAAGCAGATGCTGGTCTGACAGAAACACATTTGAAAATGTTCTTCTCTGGGTCATAGTTCCCAACACATCTGTGAACTCGACCTCTAATCAGTCTTGGAAGCTCACGATCCTGTTTTTCAAAACATAAAATTCAAGAAATTATTTATTAATTCATATTTCAATTTTGTCTGTGTGTATATGTGTGCACGTGTGTGGAGGCCTGAGGACAAGCTTGAGTGTTGTTCCTGAGGTGCCCATTATCTTTTTTGTGTGTGTGTGATAAGTACCTCACTAGTTAGAACTCGGCTAGTTAGAAAGACTGGCTGGCCATCCAGCCCCAGTCATCTACCTGTCTATATCCTCTCCAGAACTGGGATTACAAGCATGCACCTGGCTTCTAGCATGGGTTCTGGGTATTGAAATCAGGTCCTCATGTTCACAACACTAGTACTTTGCTGACCAAGCTATCTCTCCAACCCACAATTTTTAATTAATATGATTAATGAGGCAAGGATCACCCCAAATGCTATAATTCTCTCACATGAGTCAGGCCACATTGTCTACAAGACTCTGACAGCTGGCATATATGGATGCCATGTCACAGAGGAAATATACTACCTTGGATAGAGCTTCTTACACTCTATCAAGATGCTGCGTTCTGAAAAACTTAATAATTCCCTATGGAATGGCTCATGAACTATGCACTTTTTTGTCAGATGCCCATAATTCTCCTGTCAGTATGACAAGTCACTCAGATCAACCCTCCAGCTGATGACTAGAATCTCTGGGTAAATCTCCATGTAGGCATCAGAGACACATTGAAGCAGTGAGGAATTGCAGAGACCTCTTCTGGGAAAGTGCAGGAGTCCAGAATGGGGCCTGGTTTGGTGGCGCTTTCCCCCCGAGATCTCTGCCAATTACCAAAAGGCAGTTGAGAATCTAAGAAAATGAGCAGAGTTACTGACAAGCTAAGAGCTGGGAGAACAAAAATGGAGTCTGAACCCCTCAAAAAAAGTCTTTGGTGGATGTAGTAATAGTGGTGCACACCTTTAATCCTAGCACTTGGGATGGACAGGTTAGGAGGATCATTGTGAGTTCAAGACAATTATGGAACTACAGAGGGAGTCCAGGTCAACCTGAGCTATATGAGACTCTACCTTGAAAAAAACAAAAAGAGAGAGAGATACATGTTTAAGGATACTAAGAAATGACTAAAATCTCCACATCATCTCAATTGTGACTAAAATTAAAGCATTCTGAAGTTGCTTTCACTAAAAATTCCCAGAACTATAAGGAGGAAAGACTAAGGGTTGATAAAAGGACTACAATAATGGAGAATTCCTTCTCATCAAAACTTTACCAGCAAGCATGAAGAAAGCAGATCATGTACTATGAGAAAACTTTTATAATACCTATAACAAAGAACTTGTATCTAAAATAGCCCTTTTAAGTCTTCAGGCAATCATTAAGGAAAATAATTTAGTTAAAAAAAAAAACAAGAGAGCAAGAGGCTTGAAGAGACTATACAAAAGGAGATCTCTAAATGGCCAATAAGGTGTTCAACTTCATTGGTTACAAAGGAATTGCAGAAAAATGAAGTAAGACTAAAATTTGCAGGAAAATGGAGGGACTTGGAAAAAATAATGCTGAGTGAGGTCACACAGGCTCAGAAATACAAACGCCACATGACCTCTCATATGCAGTTCCTAACCTGGTCTACTCTCATTGTGAGCCATAATAAGTACCTACAATATGGACATGACATTAGAATGAAGATAGGAAAAATGGGGAAATAGTGAGGGAAGGAAGGGCTACTGGACAACACGTCAATGATCAGCCAAAAGAAAGAAAGAAGGATACAGAAAAGCCTAGGGGTTAGAGGAAATAAGGGCAACATAAATCAATCCTATAGAAACCTTCTTTCAGAATACCACTCTACAAGTCATTACCTTCTATAAGGGGGAGGAGGATACAAACATAAGAGCTCCATAAAAGGCAGAGAAAGCATTAACCTAAAACCATGGGCTCTGGCTGGTAAATTCCCAGGGCCAGAACTGGGTTCCCCACACACACAGTGAGCTGTTGGTCAGGGAGACATGAGGTCCCCAAAATAATATAGGGCATTGTCAAAACACTTGGTTAGCTGCAAGAGCTAAAAGGTAAGTCCCTATTGCTAAGGACACCACAGCTTGCAGCAACAGGGAATCAAGCAATCATGTTTGAATTGAGAAGGAATCCAGTTCCCTCCTGGCTACTCCTTATAGTGCTGGGTAAGTGCTATGAGAGTAGCTGGAGAACAATAGCTGCCAACCAATTGATTAAGCAGAAGAACCTTCCAGATACAAAATAAACCAGCCAAGCAAGAAGTATACACCTGTGCAATAGTGACACACACCTGATGTAGGGAACAACTGATCACGTATTGGATGTGAACCTTCTCAGTGTGTGGGGGAGGGGGATGGGGATAGACTCATATCTGGCTCTGGGAACCAAGCCAAATTCCCTAGAACAGGAAACCAGAAAGAGCCTCCACTGCTCTCTAAGAAAAATGGATATATAAATCAATATATCTTTGTAATTACTAGGCTTATCCCATCAAACTGTTCTCCCTTTTGGTTGGAGAATCTATTATATTTTACAGATGGAGGAGAGAAGAAGGGAGAACAAGGATACATCAATACATTAAGAAAAGAGAGCTAGGGCTGGAGAGATGGCTTAGCGGTTAAGCACTTGCCTATGAAGCCTAAAGACCCCAGTTCGGGGCTCAATTCCCCAAGACCCACGAAAGCCACATGCACAAAGTGGCACATGCATCTGGAGTTTGTTTGCAGTGGCTAGAGGCCCTGGCGCGCCCATTCTCTGTGTCTATCTGCCTCTTTCTCTCTGTGTCGCTCTCAAGTAAATAAATAAGTACATAAAATACACCACCAAGGCTCAGGGAATGGGTCACCTCCACTTCACCTGTCTGGGCCTAGAAGTCATTACAGGGGAAGTAGTGACACAAATAGTGCTCTCAGGGCTAGCCTGAAAGCCAGTTCCAGGGAAATGATGACAGACACTGTGGTCACTCAAACCTCATAAAAACAGATGTGCAGAGTCTACAAAGAAAGCAACGCTAAATTAGATCTCTATCTTGCCCACCAAAGCTCAGGTAGCATTGTGGAAGGGGGAAAGACTGTAAGAGCCTCAGGGTGTGTAGGAATAGCCTGAGACACTTTGTTTTTCCCACCCCTGCAGAGACTGACTGAGGCCTTTGGTCCGCACAATGAATACCAATAACCCCACTGAAGACCCTCAACAGAACTGGGGTGGGGGAGAAGGGGGTCTATGTGTACAACCTTTTTATTTAAAAAAAAATCAATAAACTAGGGCTGAAGGAATGACTTAGTAGTTAAGGCTCTTGGCTGCAAAGCCAAAGGACCCAGGTTCAATTCCCAGGATCCATGTAAGCCAGTTGTAAAACATGGGGCATACAGCTGGAGTTTGTCTGCATCAGCTGGAGGCCCTGGCGTGCCATTCTTTCTGTCTCTCTCTCTCTCCCTCTCAAATAAGTAAATAAAAATAACAATAAATAAAATTATTAAATTAAAATAAACTTTAAAAATAAAATTACCCATCAGAAAAGATAAAATAAAAAAGTGTTAATGAGAATGCAGAAAAATCATAATGTTCTATATTACTTGTCTGGGTAGACTGATATAACCTTTTGGAAAATTATTTGGCAATAACTACTACATTCAAACATAAACATGCCCTGTGAATCAGCACTTTTTTTCTGTTTCGTTAGATGATTTTGTTTTGGATACAAAGTCTCACAATGTAACTTTGGGTTAATTGACCCTAATTAAGTCCTTAACCTAACCTAATATAAGTTACTATCATCTCTCAAAATCTTTCTCTGATCTGTCCCATCCTTCCTTTCTAACTACTTCTTTGGCATCCTGCTTACACTTCTGTCATACCACTTATCATACCATAGTGTAATGCTTATGATCTTTTTTCTACCTAAGATTAAAAACTCTTTAAGAGGGGCTGGAGAAGGCTCAGCAGTTAAGACACTTGCTGGCAAAGCCTGACAGTCCAGGGTTCTATTCCCCAGTACCCATGTAGAGCCAGATGCACAGAACAGGACATGCATTGAAAGTACATTTGCATCAGCAAAAGGCCCTGGCACACCCATTCTCTCTCTCCCTTCTTTCCTTCCTCTATCTCTTCCTCCCTTTCTCCTTGGAAATAAATAAATAAAAGCCAGGCATGGTGTCATACAGCTTTAATCCCAGCACTTAGGAGGCAAAGATAGAAGGACTGTTGTGGGTTTGAGGCCAGCCTGAGACTACATAGTAAATTCCAGATAAGCCTGAGCTAGAGTGAGACCCTACCTCAAAGACAAACAAACAAACTAACTAATTAACTAACTAACTAACTAAATAAATAAATAAATAAATACAGACAGACAATATTTTTTTTAACTCTTGAGGAAAAAATATATATATATACCACTACTATTCCACTTTATGTCCCTGACACTCAGAGCAGCACCTGGCAAACAGGAGACTCTCCATACTAGTTAATCAAATACACAAACTCTAATAGTAGAACTAAAACCAAACAAAATGTTTCAAATACTAGTAAGTTGTTAACAGAAGTTCTATTGCAATGGAATTGTGGCCTGCATTATGTTTTATTAGCATAGGTTTTGCAAAAGAATACTTTAAAATACTCACAGTTTTGAACTGCAGTCAGTAAAATGCTTGCCTTGCAAGCTTGACGACCTGAATTCAAGCCCCAGAAAACACACACACACACACACACACACACACACACACAGAGCATAGTGACTTAAGCTTTTATTAAAATATTTTTTTTAATTTTTATTTTTGGAGAGAGACAGAGAGAGAGGGAGAGGGAGACAGATAGAGAATGGGCGCGCCAGCAGTCTCAGCTGCTGTGAATGAAATCCAGATGCATATGCCCTTGTGGGCAAGTTCGGCATTGTGCCCTTGCGTCACTTTGCATCTGGCTAAACGTGGGACCTGGAGATTGGAAAGGGGTTCTTACGCTTAGCAGGCAGGCGCCTTAACCGCTAAGCCATCTCTCCAGCCCGTGACTTGAGCTTTTAATCCCAGTGCTGGGCAGATAAGACAGGCAGATCAACCAGGCAATCTTACCTTCTTGCAAATTCCAGGCCAACAGGAGACTGTGTCTCAGAAAGAGGTGAGCAGCATCTGAGGAATGACACCTAGCACTGTTCTCTGGCCTCCACATAACATGCATATATGTACACAAGTAAATACTTACAATTTCATAAAATACACAAGGCAGAATATTCTTCCCATCTCTCATAAGAAAGGACTTTGAATAATACGGGCCAGGTGTAACAGCTGAATCAAGGACACCTAAGCAACATTGAAATGGGAGAAAAATAAATGTTGGTAAAATACAAATAAAATTTACCAAAAAAGTAAAAAATTAAGCAGCTTTCCATACCAATCTCTCACAGTTTTATTCATGCAATAATACAAAACAGACATTTCAGGGATGGAGAGATGGCTTCGTGGTTAAGGCGCATGCCTGTGAAGACTAAGGACCCTTAAGCTGGGTGTGGTGGCACATGCCTTTAATCCCAGCACTTGGAAGGCAGAGGTAGGAGGATTGCCATGAGTTCAAGGCCACCCTGAGAATACAGAGTAAATTCCAGGTCAGCCTGGGCTAGCGTGGGACCCTGCCTCGAAAAACCAAAATTAAAAAAAAAAAAAAGACTAAGGACCCAGGTTCAATTCTCCAGGTCCCATGTAAGCCAGATGCACATAGTGGCACATGCATCTGGAGTTCATTTTCAGTGGCTAGAGGGTCTGGTGTGCCCATTCTCTCTCTTCTCTCTCTCTCCCCCATCTCTCTCTGTCTCTAATAAATAAAAAATAAAATCGCCCCCACCCCCAGGTGCAGGGACTACATGAGCTCCACCCCCCCCCCGCCACCTGCCTCCATGCCCCGCCCCCCATGAGAACTCCATCCCCTCACCACCACCCCACCCCATCCCCATGTGCAGCAGCTCCACATGCCAATGCCATTCCCCTCGCCCCCCACTGCACAGACCCAGACTCGGGCCAGCAGGCTATTCTTCACCCCTCACTCCCCTTTCCTGCCACCCCACCTGGACCACCACCAATCCCTCCCCCCCCGCCCCGCATCACCTGACCCACAGCAGTCCCATATCTCCACCCTGCCTTGTCACAGGACCCAGCAGTACCCTAGCCAATTTGATTAAGCAAAAGAAGAGACACTTCAAATTAACAAAACTAGAAATGAAAAAGGAGAGATCACAACAGACATAAGTGAAATTGGGAGAATCATTAGGACTTATTTCAAAAACCTCTACTCCACAAAACTGGATAATATGGAGGAAATGGATGAATGCCTGAACACATACCACCTACCAAAGCTAAACTCAGAGTAGATTAATCTCTTAAACAAACCTATCACATCCATCGAGATTGAAAAGGTAATCAAATACCTCCCTAAAAAGAAGAGTCCAGGACCAGATGGCTTCTCAGCTGAATTCTATCAAACCTTCATGAAAGAAATGAAACCAATTTTTCTCAAACTGTGCCACACAATTGGAAAGCAGGGAAAGCTCCTCAACTCTTTCTATGAGGCTAGTATCACCCTAATAGCAAAACCAGGCAGAGATGACACAAAAAAAGAAAACTATAGGCCTATTTCCCTGATGAACATACATGCAAAGATTCTGAACAAAATCCTTGCTAATCAAATTCAATGACACATCAAAAGCATTATCCACCTTGGTCAAGTAGGCTTTATCCCAGGAACACAGGAATGGTTCAACATAAGGAAATCTGTCAATGTAATACACCATATAAACAAGCTTAAACACAAAAACCACATGATCATTTTGATAGATGCAGAAAAGGCCTTTGACAAAATACAACATCACTTCATGATCAAAACATTGGAGAGAATAGGCATGGACGGTTTATATCTCAACATAATAATGGCTATATATAAAGCTCCTAAACCCCAAATAATACTTAATGGGGAGAGACTGAAGGAATTCCCACTGAGATCAGGAACAAGACAGGGATGTCCACTCTCTCCTCTGCTCTTCAACATAGTACTGGAAGTCCTAGCTCAAGCAATAAGACAGGAGAAAGAAATAAAAGGTAAATTTAATAATAATAAATTGGAAAGGAAGAAGTTAGCCCTCTTTGCAGATGACATGATTCTATATATAAGTGACCGGAGAACATCCATCTCAAAATTCTTAAAGGTGATTAACTCCTTCAGCAAAGTAGCAGGATACAAGATCAATGTACAAAAATCAATAGCCTTTCAATATGCAAAAGACAAAGAGAAAGAGAAAGAAATAAGCAACATTGTCCCATTTTCAATAGCAACAAAAAAAAAAATACGTTGGAATAACATTAACCAAGGATGTGAAAGACCTATAAAATGAAAACATAAAAACACTCAAGAAATTGAGGAGAACTTGAGAAAATGAAAGACCTCCCATGATCCTGGGTAGGCAAAATTAACATTGTGAAAATGGCAATCTTAACAAAAGCATTATATAGATTTAACACAATACCAATAAAAATCCCAACGTTTTTCTTCACAGAGATAGGAAAAAATGATCTCAAAATTCATATGGAATGGCAGAAGGTCTCAGATATCCAAGCATATCCTCAGCAAAAGAAACTCCTCTGGAGGCATCACCATACCTGATCTAAAGCTATACTATAAAGCCATAGTAATAAAAACAACATGGTACTGGCATAAAAACAGAAATATAGACCAATGGAACAGAATACAGTACCCTGGACTTTGGGTCAAGTAACTACAGCTACTTGATATTTGTTAAAGGCCCTATCAATGTAGACTGGAAAAAAGACAGCATCTTCCACAAATGGTGCTGGACAAACTGGACAACCATATGTAGGAAAACGAAACTTAATCCACATGTCTCACCACACACAAAAATCAAGTCCAAGTGGGTCAAAGACCTCAATATAAAACCAGAAACTCTGCTAGTACTGGAAGAAAAAAAAATAGGAGGAACCTTCTATGATATAGGAGTGGAACAAAACCCCAGCAGCTCAGGAAATTAAATAATCACTCAACCATTGGGATCTCATGAAGCTGAAAAGTTCTTTCATGGACAAAAATAAAATAAGCAGAGCCAACAGATTACCAACAGAATGGAAGAAAATTTTTGCCAGCTATACAACCAACAGAGGCCTAATATCTAGAATCTAAAAGGAACTCAAAAACCTAAACAATAAAAAAAGTCTTAACAACCCACTCACAAAATGGGGCAGAGAGTTCAGGGAGTTCTTAGAGGAAGACGTGCAAATGGCAAACACACAGTTAAGAAAAATGTTCAACGTCCCTAATCATCAGGGAAATGCAAATTAAAACTGCTTTCTCTGTGAACCTGGTACCAGCACAAGGGCGAAGGAGATAGACACAACAAACACTCAACTCCTACCAAATCAGATATCCAGAGACACAGAGACTCCCAAGACCTCATCACTGAAAATACACCTAAAATGAACCCAATATGGCTCAGGGAAATTCGTGGAAGAGGGGCCAGAAAGATTGTTAGAGCCATGAGTTGGGTCATTATACACAGAGTCATTGCCTCTCCTGCATAACTGATGGCTACCCTGCATAAGACAAAACCCACATTACTCATGGGGGAGGACAGGAAGAAGGCTAACGATGGTACCATCATGGCTGTATACACACTATATACATAACTAATACAATAAATAAATAAATAACAACTATGAGATTCCTCCTCACCCCAGTAAGGATAGCTAAAATTAAAAAATCTAATGAAAACAAATGGTAGCGAGATTGTGGAGAAATAGGAACTCTCATTCACTGTTGGTGGGAATGTAAGATGGCACAACCACTATGGAAAGCAATATGGAGACTTCTAAAAAGGATGACTATAGAGTTACCAACAGACCTAGCTATTCCCTTACTGGGCATTTACCCTAAAAGCTCCAAGCCTAAGTTCAGAGAGATTTGCTCAACCATGTTTATAGCTGCTCAATTCACAAGAGCTAAGAGCTGGAATCAACCCAGATGTCTATCATTAGATGAATGGATAACCAAGATGTGGTATACCTACACTATGGAATTCTACACAGCAGTAAGAAAAAAATGACACAATGAAATTTGAAGAAAAATGGTCAAACTTGGAACAGATCATTCTGGGCAAATTCACCCAATCTCAAAAAGATAATCGTCACATGGTCTCACTCGTCTATGGCTCCTAACCTAAATCTGGCTGAGATACTGATATACCTAATAAGCATCTCAAGGACTGGATAATAGAGAGGGTGGGACAGGAGGGAAGGGTAAGGGGGGGGGGGACACAAAACTAGAATCAAATGGAAATGGTACCATAAAATCCTATATCCTGAAAGACAGAGTAAAAGCTTGAACCTTCATCAGGCCCTGAATCACAGGGCCCTGGAAAGGGTATGATGAAGACTAACCTTAATCTTCTCCTGTTTCTCTCTCTCTTTCTCCCTCCTCTCTCACTCTTTCTCTTTTATATTACCTATCTTTTCCTTCCTTCTTTTCCCTTGGTGCTAGCCTGTAACTCCTAGTACCAGCATGTGGTTAACATCCACAATGAGCTGTTGAACAGAGAAACCTACAAGGTTTCCCAAAAGAAGACAGATTTCTGTCAGAGTACTTGATGAACCACCAAAGGTTAATGGTAAGACCCTACTGCCAAAGACATTATGTGCTATTGGTATGTAACATGGAGTGACCTGGCTGGAATCTGGAAGAGAATCAGTCCCCAGACAGTTAGCTTGTCTAGTGCCAGAAGGTGCTACATGAGTGATTGGGGGGGAAATGAACAACATCTGTCCAAGAAACTTGTGGTCTAAGATACTCAGCAGCAAACAACCTGACATGATGCTCACATAAATGCAACAGCAGCACACAGCCATGGTGGGTAATCAACTGCTTGTGATTTGGCTAACAGACCCACTCAGTGGAATGAAATGCATAGCTGGAACTGGGAAACAAGTCAGAACCATATCCAAAAAATGAGTCTGCTCTCCAATATCAAGCTCCCACCAATTGTGGGCTACAAGAGAGCCCACACCTATTAAATTCTCTCTAAAATAATAATGGTTATCCTATTTATCTGGTGCTGACTTCTCTCTCCATTGGAGAATTTGCTTCTCTTTTTCAGATGGATGCCGAACCTGAGGAGAGAATCAGCCCATCACACCTCACCAGAGCCCCAGCTGAAACCATAGAGTAATTGGGGAAATGAGCAAGAGCGCTGCTTTCTTAGTGAACCTGATACCAACACAAGGGAGAAGGAGACAGACACAGAGAACATTCAACTCCTACCAAACCAGATAACCAGGGACACAGAGGCTCCCAAGACCTCATTGCTGAAGTAGACCTAAAACAAACCCAACATGGCTCAGGGAAATTCATGGAAGAAGGGGCAAAAAGATTGTTAGAGCCATAAGTTGGAACATTATGCACAGAAACATTGCCTCATGTTTCTGTCACTGATGGCTACCCCCACAATGCACAACCCACATTCCCTAATGAAGAGGGTCCCTTTCAAAGGGAGGAGGACAGGGAAGGAGGCTAATGATGGTACCAACATTACTGTATTCACATTGTCTAAATAACTAATAAAAATTTTTAATTTCTTTAAAAAAAATAAATAAGACATTTTAAAGAGAACCAGCATTTCTGAAACAATTTCACAAACAAGTTTTTTCTCTCCTCTCCAATTTAGGTACAAATTATATGCCAAGCTCACTCAATTCACAATAGATAAGCATCTGAAGTTTTATCCTCTGAATGGATTATATGGACTGATTAAATTCCCAGAACAGTCTACAACATTACAACAATAAAATACATTATGATAACAAATAATCAGCAAAATTTATGAAAAAAACATGGAATTAGAATTCTAATGCTAGGTCTTCAACTTACTAGTACTTTGAGACATTGTGTTAACTTATTTTATTATTATATACATTTTAAGATATATAGTAAAACAGATGATAGTAAGCAAATTAAGTCAACTTCTAAAGCAGATAGCTTCATATCACTGGAACAAACTTTCAAAACAGGCACAATTATGGAGGAAGGGATTTACTGAAGCTTACAAATAGAATGTTCTATAAAGGTGGAAGAAGCTGGCCTCTTTTCACAGGTCCACACCTATAGAGAAAATCCACCACCACCACCATAAGCAAGCACACTTCAGGAACTCCAGACAAAGCTCCAGCACTTTGCATACACGTTAAAGCTAGACCCTAGGATCTGCCCACAGTGACAACCATTCAAACTACCACAACTTCTTTCAAAGCTGTTTTCCCATCTATAAAATACAAATTACAATTCATGTTTATCTACAGCAATTTTTATCAAATGGTATTATTCATTCATTTAATAACTACTTCTCAGTACTGGTAGTAGACATTTGTTATTTTGAGGTCAGCCTACATTTCTCTTAATAAGCCATGATCTTTTTCAAAATTTTATTTTCCTTCATGAGCCTCTAGGAATTCCTGTTGGAATTTAAAATATTGTCCAAATAGTATTGCTAAAGTGTTTTTGAAATATTATACCTACCCAGTACTTCAAAAAGAAGTACAGATTTCTGTACATGTTCACGCCAATACTTCATGCTTTCGATAACAGCAGAAATAATTCTTAAAGAATTATTTTTTTCATTAAACTGTGACTGACACAAGGTTTCCTGTTGAAAAAAATTAAAGTATGGCATTAGAAAAAATGTTTCATTTTATTCATTATATTCTTTCATCTTCTATGTAAAATCTAGGTACTTATAATACATAAATGCATGGAATCTGTAAAAAGAAATATCAAATTTTTAATACAGTTACCCCAAATTAAAAGCTATTGTTATTACAATGTAGTACGAAAAACCAAGATGTATGTGCTTGGAGACAATCAAGAAATGAATTAGGGGGCTAGAGAAATCACTTAGTGGCACATGCTTGCATAGCCGAAGGACCCAGGTTTGATTCTCCAGGTCCCACATGGTGGCATATGCATCTGGAGTTTGTTTGCAGTGGCTAGAGGCCCTGCTGTGCCCATTCTTCAACACCCCATCTCCAATAAATAAATAAATAAATAAATAAATAAATAAATAAATAAATAAATAAATGGAGATAAATAAATAATTTTTTAAAAAAGAAATGAATTAGAGCTGGAGAAATGGCTTAGCGGTTAAAATGTTTGCCTGCAAAGCCTAAGGACCAGGTTCAATTCCCCAGTACCCACATAAGCCAGACATACAAGGTGGCACATGAGTGTGGAGTTTTTGTTGCAGTGGCTGGAGGCCCTATTCTCTCTCTTTATATCTCTCTTAGTAAATAAATAATTTATTTTAAAAAGAGTATTATTTAAATGGTCATTCATCCACTCACTCACTTGGTCACTTATTTTTAAAGTAACATATGCCAGATCCTCTGATAAACAGCTGAACAAAACAATTCTTTCCCTCATGCTCTCACTTATTCATTCATTTACCTCATAACTATTTTTCAAAATCTGAAAAAGCAGACATAAAAGTATAAGAGAAGTAAGAGGACCAAAGGGAATGAAAGGGGGAATACATGAATGAAAAATCAAAGTGGGGCTGGAGAGATGGCTTAGCACTTAAAACGCTTGCCTGTGAAGCCTAAGGACTCTGGTTCGAGGCTTGATTCTCCAGGACCCATGTAAGCCAGATGCACAAGGGGCACACACATCTGGAGTTCATTTGCAGTGGCTGGAGGCCCTGGTGTGCCCATTCTCTCTCTCTCTTTCTCTCTCTCTCTCTACCTGTCTATTTCTGTATCTCTCTCTCTCTCAAATAAATAAGTAAATAATAAAATATTTTTTTAAAAAAATCAAAGTGTTTTTGGTGCACCCACTCTGTGACAAAACTACTAAGGAAACAGTAGTGCACATTACAGAGAAGGTATCTGCTGTCACATAATTTATAATTTGAAAGGGTATTCATAAAATAAGTGTATAATGCATAATATGAGTTGATATATCCTACATCTTACTTAGAATTGATATAGTCTACATATCAATTAGGAATTGATATACTCTATATATAAACATATAATTGATTTATTCTATAAAATAATTTGGAATTGATGCATCATTGATAACATCATTAGGAATTGATATATTCTACACATTAAAAATAATGGGTTAAACCATAAACTGTCATCACAGACCATGAAGAGACCTGGTTAGAATCTAGAAGAAAGCCAGCCCCTGACAAAGCCCATCTAGTGCTGGAAGGTGCTACATGAGCTACAGGGGAAAGTGGCCAACATCTGTCCAAGCAACTCAAAATCTAAGCAACACAGAAGCAAACAACCTGATGTGATGCTCACACAAGTGCCCAGCCATGGGGCGGGGGGGTAACTAATTGCTCTTGGATTGGCTAATAGATCTGCTCAGTGGAAAGGAAACCATATCTGGAACTGGGAAACAAGTCAGAAGCATATCCAGATAATGATTCTGATTTCCACTGTCAAGCTCCCACTAACCTTGGGCTATAAGAGGGTCTACACCCATTAAATTCTCTCTAAATTAATAATGGTTATCCCATTTAACCAGTGCTGACTTCACTCCCCGTTGGAGAATCTGCTTCTCTTTTTCAGATGGGAACTGGACCTGAGGAGATAAACTACCCGCTACACTCTACCCTGGCCCCAGCTGAAACCATAGAGGAATTGGGGAAATGAGCAAGAGTGCTGCTAGTGAATATGATATCAGCACAAGGGTGAAGGCAATAGACACTGAGGACACTCAATACCTACCATACCAGAGATCTAGAGGTTCCTAAGTGCCCATCACTGAAGTAGACTTAAAATGCTCCCAGCATGGCTCAGGGAATTTTGCGAAAGAGGGGACAGAATGATTGTTAGAACCACAAGTTGGGACATTTTGTGCACAGACATCACCTCCCCACACCCCATAATGTATGACCCACAATCCCCATGGGATCGACCTGCATCCCCAATAAGGAAGGCCTCTTCAGAAAAGGGGCAGGGAGGAGGGAAAGGATGGTACCAACATGTGTTGTTTACATACTAAATATGTCCATATTTAATAAAAATGGAGAGAGTAAAAATAATAATAATGGGTTAGAAGTTCAAAGAGATGGGTTAATATTTTAAACAAGTAGTTAAATGGAGACAGAATACCAAGTGTAAAGGTATCTGAGTTAGAGAGATATTTGGTATTTTTTAAGATCTAAAATATAGTACAAAATATAATTTCAAGGAAGGCAAGACAATTTCCTTTTTGAGAGTGAGCATTTGAAGAGCTCTTTTTTTTTTGGAGAGAGACACAGAGAGACAGAGACAGAGAGAGAGAGGAAGACAGATAGAGATGGGTGCGCCAGCAGCCTCTCAGCTGCTGCGAACGAAATCCAGATGTGTGTGCCCCCCTTGTGGTCCTGTGCAGCATTGCGCCCTTGCGTCACTTTGCATCTGGCTAAATGTGGGACCTGGAGATTGACTTAGGCTTAGGAGATAGGCACCTTAACCGCTAAGCCATCTCTCCAGCCCTATGAAGAGCTTTTGATGGAACATTTTCAAATGTTATTGCTGTTCTCCATTATCCCCCTCCTAAACAAGATTCTAATATGCTTCCCATTGAAGATTACTTCATAATGAGCCAGTTACTAAAGTGTTTATGTTATGTCATTCTTGTGTATAAATAAACATTGACAATCACTGTAAAACATGCTATATTGGCCATATTTCCAGAAAGAAAGAAAAGCATAATTTATCCCAAGAGTTTATTAAAAAGACTGATTTTTCAGACATGATCAGAATAAATACATACTATTTAAACACACAAACACTAACAACTATAAGAAGCTGTTCCATTCCTAGGCTGAAAGGACAGCAGAAGAAAATAAAATTATCAAGACCACCAAAGACAATAACAATAATAAAATAAAATAATGTTCAAAATGTGAATAAGGCATTCATTAATATTTAAATGTTTACCTGCACAGTGTTTTCTTCTGGAACACCATCCAATTTTTTTTTCTTAAATCCATTTTGTTGACAATTAGGCTTAAATGCCTGCAATGCACTTCTTTTGTCTAGGCCTTTTTTTGTGGCACCCGGTACTTTTGATAAACTTGCTTGCCTGAGCTCCTCAGTTTCCTTGTGTCCAGAAAAGTTAGGTGGTTTAGACATTTTTAATTGTTGGGATCGTTGAGCTCCCAAATTCACTGGACAAAAAGGTATTCCATCATTTGTTGCTAGGTTTGTTGTTTTACATTGAGGTCTAAAATTACTTTTATCCCAAGTTTTCAAGTTGATATTTTTGTTGTCATCTCTATAGCTGTAACAGTTAAAAATGAATATATATGTACATAAACATTTGTTTCTATGTCCTTTTTAAGAAACTGATAAAAATTTTATGACAACATGTGGTTTATAAACTTTTTTTGTTTGTTTGTTTTGGTTTTTCAAGGTAGGGTCTCACTCTGGCCCAAGCTGACCTGGAATTCACTATGCAGTCTCAGGGTGACCTCGAACTCATGGTGATCCTACTACCTCTGCCTCCCGAGTGCTGGGATTAAAGGCATGCACCACCATGCCCGGCTATAAACTACTTTTTAACTATGAATTAGAAATTTCAAACACATCATCATACAACTGTATAGTAGGTTATTGTCTCTCTTCCCAGATGAAGAGACAGAGGAAATAACATGTCTAAATCCACATAGCAAGTTCAGGACTAAGAGAACACTAGTCTCCCAACTTAAAATACCGCGCTACAAAACATGTTCAAACTATCCCATAGCCTTCATATGATAGTGGTTTGTTTCCAGGTACAATGCCTTAGAGGACTTTTGCTTAATTCTTTATACATTTACTTTTAAATTTTCTAAAAGGAAAAACAAAATAAAGTATGGCTTGCCATAAGGTGAATAGCTATTAGATGTTTTGTGCTTTAAGAAGCCCTACTAATCAGTTGTAGCCTTTACTTGCTATAGTAATCTAAATGAGTTGTATCAGCTGTGCCAGCTGATGTTAATAATCCAAAATCAAAAGTATATTTTTAATCAGCTACCTAAGAGTTGCATAGGGAAAAAACTAGCCCAAATATCCTCATGAAGGATTTTCTTAGAATAATGCAAGTTAGGGTGCCTGGCTAGCTCAATTGGCACAGCATGAGATGCTTAGAAGTATTGCAAGCCTTACAAGAAAGCAACCCAACTTTAAGAAAATAATCCCAACCAAAAGGGATCTAGTGATTAGCAATAAGCCTAAGCTTTGTGGGCCCTGAGAAGTATTGCTAAATGAGTTAAGTATAAAATAAATTAAGAAACCAATATTATAAAATTATGTAAGTTATGAATGCCACAAACATTAAAAAGTGATTAGAGGGCTATAGAGATGGCTTAGTGGTTAAGCGCTTGCCTGTGAAGCCTAATGACCCCAGTTCGAGGCTCAATTCTCCAGGACCCACGTTAGCCAGAAGCACAAGGGAGCACATGCATCTGGAGTTCGTTTGCAGTGGCTGGAGGCCCTGGCGTGCCCATTCTCTCTCTCTCTCTACCTGTCTATTTCTGTATTTCTCTCTCTCTCTCAAATAAATAAATAATAAAATATTTTTAAAAAGTAATTAGAATTATTATTATTAAGTATATGATGATATACTTTGTTATTCATCTATTTCCTCAAAACTGAAACATTACCTTCTAGAGGGAGAAGGGAGCTTCTTAAGACCCAGAAAGCTAATTAAACTTACAAGACACAGGAATCTCAGAAAGTTAGAAAATGCACAAGGCCCTGGTCCTAGGAAACATAAGCGGTGAACAGTTCCTGGAAAGTGAAGGTTCTTCTAGTGGCACTTCCTGCAAGTTGAGCAGGGAGTTCCAGAGAAGGGCTTTCGTGAGTCGTCTCCCATGCTGAGATGGGCTTTTCAGTGATGCAGCTGTCTTTGTGTCCACCATGTTCCTGTAAATACCTCCAATAAACTCTAGTTCACCACACTAGACTCGGGTGGAATCATGTCTTCAGTCTGTCATTGGTGTCCTATCTATCATGAAGAGATGTTTGTTCACATCACCTAAGAAAAAGTCACACACTATGTTTCTATAAAGAATTTTCCTACATTGATCACTGTGATAGCTTGAATACATGGTCCTCAATATATTTAGTGTTTTATTAGTTTGTAGTTTGCATCTGCAGCCACCTGGCTAGAGGCAGTGTCACTGGGCAGATCTTAAGGTGTGGTGATGGGTTTGGGATTTCAATCTGAAGATATATAAAGTGTGCCTAGCTGGAGTTCCTGAGGTGTGCTGTGCTGTGTGGCTTTTTGAACTGTGGCTTTGCTCTCTGTATTTGTTCCTATGAAAGCAGGCCAGTTTCTTCTGCCATTATAGAACTTCCCCTGAATCTGTAAGCTACAATAAATATCCCTTCCTCCATAACTGTGCCTGGTCTGGAAGTTCATCTCAGCGAACCTGAAGCTGTCGACTACAATCACTTCTTCATATGGCAACAATTTTGTAATATTGTCAACAGTGATAATGGAAATAGAATTATTTCCTCTCACAGCTACTGAAATTATTATTATTATTTATAATTTAGAACGTTTCTTTCAGCTTCACCATTACTAATTGGCAATAATACAACTGAGGTTTTCTCTAACAATTTGGTTCAAAAAGAGTTTCTAGCTTGGAGACTAAGCCCTGGGGCTACCACAGTCCTTTCACCATTCAAGTGCACCAATACATAGAGATGCTACCTCAGAAGCCAAATCAATTCAGCGCTCTCAGATCATGACACGCAGCTGTGATGGGTTCTGGGTAGGAAAGGAAGTAATATGACCCTTCTCTTTGGGAAAAAGATAGGTCTAAGTGTATAACAAAGACCCCATGAGTAGGTTATTACTGGAACCATATGGATGTGAAGGCAGAACTGTCTACCCAACAACCAGGTCTGTGGCACCAGGACTATTTTAAGGACATAGTAAGTAACTTCAGGGTTAGACAGAAACTCGCAAAGCCTCTACACTGTTGCTGTTTTCTTCTCTGGTCCATGGATGAGGACATGACTTTGAAGAAGACAATGCAAATGAGGCCTTGATGCTTAAGCATTATTAATTTTTTGGTAAATTCTCCTCTGTCAATTAAAACTTCCAAATTTCAATTATCTTAGATTATACTCAACCTTTTCCAGTTAAAAGCAGCAAGAAAACAAATAACAGCTCCCTAAATTATCATAAAATAGCATGTTAACTCAAGCAAAATTCATAGATATATATAATTTTAAGGGGCATCTTTCTAAAATTTAGGCTGTAACTTTCATAGTATCTAATATTCTCACATTCTTTAAGAGAATAAATGGAAAATATCTAAAAATGGTAAAGAGTCTATAAACTATTCTACATAATTATGAGAGAAGTGAGATTGTGGTGTTTGAATCAGATGTCCCCCATAAACCCATGTGTTCTGAATGCATGGTCCTCAGATGGTGGCAATTTGGAAGGTTGGAGCCTTGCTAGAGGAGATGTGTTATTGGGGGGCAGGTTTGGGGATGTTAAAGCCAGCTCCCTTGCCAAAGTTTGACTTACTGCTACTGTTTTCTACCTGGTATGCCAGAAGTAATGTCCAGCCTCTACACATGCCAGGCTTTTCCCTGCCATCATGAAGCTTTCCATCAATTGCAAACCAAAATAAAAACTTTCCTCCCATCAGCTGTTTTTGGTCAGGTGTTTTATTCCAGCAATGAGAAGGTAACTACAACAGACTAGAAATGTCTTACAGAAATGTTTTTTAAAATGGCCTTCTCCAGAAAAGCCAAAATCATCTTTAAAAAAAAGGAAGAAGCTGCTTCTGAAATACAGCAACACACTGAAACAAAAGACATTTTATTGCTGGAAAGATTGCTTAGCAGCTAAGGGGCTTGCCTGAGAAGCCTAAGAACTCATGTTCAAATTTCCAGGTTCCACATAGCCAGATGCACAGTGACACAAGCGCGCAATGTCGCACATGCATACAAGGGGGCACATGTGTCTGGAGTTTGTTTGCAGTGGCTAAAGGCCCTGGCATGCCCATTCTCTCCCTTTCCCTCCCTCTCTCTCAAAATAAATAATAAAAAATTTAAAAAGACATTTTAATAATAAAAGAATGATACTAAAATTCTCTTACCACTTATCAAATGACTATGAGGACATGGAAACTGTGAGTATTCAAGCTAAGGCTATCTAGCAACTTACCAAGGAGCTTAATCTCAATAGGTTAACATTATGGGAAAGAGTTATTCAGATCAAACAAAATATGCTAAACAGCAACATGAGATTGTAAGAAAATGTGAAACTCCTTAGTAAAGGTAACTATATGAACAAAAACAAAATAGTCAACTCCCCATACCAACAACTTTTGTATCCACAGATCAAAACCAACTACAATTTAAAAGTATTTGGAAAAATTTTATATGCACTGAACATATAGAGATTTATTTCATTGTCATTTTTCCTTAAGTATAGTGTAACAACTATTTATACATAGCACTTACATTGTGTTGAGTAGTATATGTATTCTCCAGATGATTTAAAGTATAAAGGAAAATGTACATAATTTATGCAAGTTAGTCATTAATGTATAATGTCCTACATGCAATTTTAAGAGATAGAAAAGAGAAGTTGACTCACCTCCAACCACTTTGAAGTCTCTCAGTATTTGACTGAATAGACTTAAACATAGAATCTTGATTTCTTGAAGGACAAGAAGCTAAGGGTGGTATATGCCTTGCAAGGAAAAATGTCGTGTTAAATATAGTTTGTTTTCAAATTGAGAAAAGCAAATTTTACATATAAGAATAACATCACTCAGTAACAGACACACATTTATTTCTTCATAGATTTCCACATACCCTGTATCTGCTGTTTTCTTTAAAGGAGCCACCTCTGTATTCAAAGCTTCCCATGCCCAGTCTCAAAAATATAGGAACACAGACAAAAGATATATAGAATTTTTCAGAATACTTTATAATTTCAAAAGCTTAAAAATGTGAAAATATAGACATCGACTTCAATAACACTTTGTGGCAGAATTTGTCACAACCTAATTAATTTTTATAGATGTCTTTCTTACCCACTGAATAAAAGATAATAGTTTAATCTGTATCTTTTCCACAAGCCTAATATGATATCTTATACTTTGTAACATGAATTCAGCCAAATGCAGTGTTTTTAAGCTTTTTACCCCTCCATGTTGAAATAAATAGATGATAACTAGTATTCTATTCTACTCTGTGTTACTGTCTTTTCTTTTTATAGATTGGTTGTATCCCAGCTCAACTATGGGTCAAGGAAAAAAATTTTAAAAACACTACTGAAATCCCTTCTCTTCCCTAGTTTAAGGATCTTGTTTTATCTGTGATAAACAATAATCCTGATCAGAGCTTGAAATATCCAGTAATTTAGAGGATGCATATTTCCTTACAGAGTAGCTCAAACTTATTTTTCAAGGTTCTCATGCAACTTACAAAAACATTTTAAATGGTGGGGAATGACCAGAAAAAAATTCTGACTTGTACATATCCATGTGAATGTCTAAGTATTATCCATTAAAAATGGAAATGAGAGCTGGAGAGATGGCTTAGCAGTTAAGGCATTTGCCTGCAAAGCCAATTTGACTCTCCAGGACCCACATAAGCCAGATGCACAAGGGGGCACATGAATCTGGAGTTTGTTTGCAGTGGCTAAAGGCCCTGGTATGCCCATTCTCTCTCTCTCTCTGCCTCTTTCTCTCTCTCAAATAAATAAACAAATAAAAAAGATACTAGACATTTTAAAAAATGGAAATGATATTAACTTTATAATGAAGAAGCAGAGCAACTGTAGGACTTCATTGAGGTCTAGAGGAACATACTGAACGAAATTAACACTTCAAATACTGCTGTTTCTATATAATTTTAAAATTCTAGTCATGTAAGACTCTATTAATAATTTTAAAGTAGTTTTAAGTGTGCATTACCAGCATGTACCAAATCTTGCCCTGTCTTCTTCTAGAAGGAAGTAAAAAGTCAGCAAAGCTCTCCCAGCACTCACTACTGCAATTAAATGATTCAGAGGTGAGAAGTCTAACCTTAAAGCTAGGCCAGGATTTGAAGAGGCTCTCTTAAAAGGTTTTACATATTAGAAGCTCCCTGACTCCAAGATTTAATACAGAAGGGAGCCAACCTCCGAGAAGTAGAACCAGATTATGTAAATCCTCAACAATGGCAGCTAGTAGATATGCTAGTTGAAGCTATAAGGAAACAAACTACATGAAACTGTCGTGTCGACTTGGGCTGCTATAATAACATACCTTAACTAGGTAATTTATCAATAATAGAAAATGAGGGGCTAGAGGGATTGCTTAGCAGTTAAGGCATTTGCCTGCAAAGTCAAAGGACCTTGGTTCAATTCCCAAAGGACCCACATAAGCCAGATACACAAGGAGGCGCATGTGTCTGGAGTTTGTTTGCAGTGGCTGGAGGCCTTGGCATGTCCATTCTCATTCTCATTCTCTCTCTTTCTCTCCCTCTTTCCCTCTCTTGCTCTCTAAAATAAATAAATAAAAATTAAAAAAAATAATTATAGGGCTGGAAAGATGGCTTAGGGGTAAAGGCGCCTGCCTCCTAAGCCTAAGAACACTGGTTCCAATCTCCAGCGGTTCCAATCTCCAGGTCCCATGTTTATCCAGATGCAAAGTGACGCAAGGGCACAAAGCCGCACTTGACCACAAGGGGGCGCACACATCTGGATTTTGTTCGCAGCAGCTGAGACACTCCTGGTGCGCCCATCTCTGTCTTCCTCTCTCTCTCTCTCTGTCTCTCTCTCCGTGTCTCTCTCCAAAGAAATAATAAAAAATAAAACGTTTAAAAAATAATTATAATAGAAAATGATTTTTAACATTTATGAAGGCTGAAAAGTCTTAGATTGAGGAGCCTACTCTGCTTCATCCACAGCAGAAGCAAACAGCTCCCTCCCACTTCTTTTATCCATTCCTTAGTGCTATGCATGAGAGCACAGTCCTCATAACTTAACCACCTCCTAAAGGACCCATCTCTTAATACTGTCACATTAGTGATTACATTTCAACATATGAATTTTCAGGGCACAGCTGAGAGTAGAGTAGGCAAAGAAAGGCAAAAATGTCAATAGAAAAAGAGGTAAGACCAAGAACCAGAAATTCCTTAGCTTCTACTCTTTCCACAGTCTATCTTTTCCATTTTTCCTGTACTCCATGCACACTTCCTCTGATCTGTAGCAATTCAAGTTCTTCCCTTTTTTTACTAACAAATATGTGTCATAGTATCTGTATTTTCAAAAAGAAAAAGTCTTTGCAATGTAAGTTACTACTTTATTAGAACAAAGGGTCCAGACCCAAGATACTCCATTTAAATACTAAGCCACCCTTGTAGATAAGGAAACTGAAACTCCTGTACTAGAATGTTCAGAAAGAGCCAAGTAATCTCTGTATTTGGATAGTGAAAATAAGTGGGGGAATGACTTCTTACAATAAGAACAAAATTGTAACTTTCTACAACTCTAGTCTCATTTCTTGGAATTTCTCACATTACTCATTTTCTTACCTGTTGGTAGAGGAGGGAAATCATAATTGTCAGAAACAGTATTGATACCTGGGTCATTTTTAACTGGATTAGAAGTTAATGGCTGTCTGCTCCTCTTTTTCTGATTGAATAGTGGCACAGGCAAACAGCCTACGTTGCATATACCAAAAAAAAATAGCATAAAATTGGTAAATAATTAGATCTACTTATAATTATATATAATACACAATTTGAAGGTCAATTTCTATATATTAATGTATCTATAGATATAATTATGTCCTTGAACTGGTTTTTATCATCTTTTTAAAAAAATATTTTTGTTTTTTTGAGTCAGGATCTTGCTCTAGTCTAGGCTGACCTGGAACTCACCCTGTAGCTCAGGTTGGCCTCAAACCCATGGCAATCCTCCTACCTCAGCCTCCTGAGTGCTGGGACTAAAGGTGTGAGCCATCAAATCTGGTTATCATTTTTTTCTTTTTTTTTTCAAGGTATTGGTTATTGGTTTTTTAAAATCCTATATAGCCTCATTTGTTGCTCTGAAAGGTCCTTTCTCATTCTATATTAATGTGACCTTCATTCTTCTTGTCTGCCCTTAGCCCCAAACCCTTCCCAAATCCACCTTCGGTTTTTCTTATTTCCCTCCTATGCTTGTCTATTCCCTTATTAACTACAGGGAACCTGTGTGCTACAATAAAAGCAAGGAAGAACCAAACATTACATGATACTTTCCAGAAACCTAACTATGTCTTGGACTATAATAGCCAACTTTTAAGATCGTGGTTATCAAACTATAGTCTAAGACTTCAATCTGGAATTCTGCTTTGACATGCAGGTTCCAAGACAATAACTTCATTGTTATAAACTTTATTTCAATAGGCTTGGTCTAAAAAGCAAAACTCTCATTTTAATAAGCACATCAGTTGTCTGTAATATATTTCTATGAATCATTGGGACTGCCTTAGAGAATGATAGTATCCATTCCAAATGAAAATAAACTTTAAAACTGACAAGCGAACTTAGAGGTAAATGAGGCACAAAAACCTCATCCATTCCTTCAAAGCAAGTCATTGAAAGAACCTAGATAGGACTCAAGCTTACTAAATCTTTGTTCAACTCTCTTGCCATTGCTGTCATTGTCTCTTGTCATTGCTGTACTGCAGGAGAATTCTGCCTCTAAAAACTCTGATGAAAGGGTAGAAGAATGACTTGGCTTCCCAGTCAGGCTTCCTAGGTTTTAACAATGACTTCATAGTAAATTTGAAATATAACTTCAAAGTATAAATGTGAGCAATTCCCTTGAACTCTCTGTGCCAATATCACGTAAATAGAGGCATAATAACTTAATGAATGAGAGCATGGACTCTAGAGCTAGATTTCTAGGTTCAAATCCTGTTTCTATCTCTTTTAATTTTTTTAAAATTTGGGCTGGAGAGACAGCTTAACAGTTAAGATTCTTGCCTGAGAAACCTAAGGACCCAGGTTCAATTCCCCAGTACCCACATAAGTCAGATGCACACAGTGGTGCATGCATCTGGAGTTTGTTTGCAGTGGCTTCAGGCATGGCATACCAATTCTCATTCTTATCCCCTCTCTCTCCCCCTTTTCTCTCTCAAATAAATAAAAAAATTTAAATGTTTTTATTTATTTGCAAGGGGAGAGAGAGAGAGACAGAATGGGCACACCAGGGCTCCAGAAGCATGCACCACTTTGTGCATTTGGCTTTACATGGGCACTGGGGAATCAAACCTAGGCTGTCAGTTGCAAAAAAGCACCTTAGCAGCTGAGCCATCTCTCCAGCCCCATTTCTACCTCTTATTTATTTATTTTTTTTTTTGAGGTAGAGTTTCACTCTAGCCCAGGCTAACCTAGAATTCACTGTAGTCTCAGGGTGGCCTTGAACTCACAAGATCCTTCCAAGACCTCTGTCTCCCAAATGCTGGGATTAAAGATGTGCACCACTTCACCCAGCCCTGTTTCTCTCTCTTAATAGATTACTTATTTAAGGTCTTTGTACCTTGGTTTCTTATCTACTAAACTGGGATGATAATAAAATCTCTCTTGGAGGGCTGTTGTAAGGATTAAATAAACACTTATGATTAAGTATGTAGACTATGGTATATCTACCATAAATGATAATTATGATCTTCATTGTGCCTCTGACACTTATCATTTACCTCTGACCTTACACTTCTTTAATAAGTTGGGAAAACAGAAATTATATAAAATATTAGGAGATAAAAATTCTTCTAAAAATATTTTGAATAAGCCAATCATGAAAAGACATAAAAATAGGTGTAATTCTTTGTTTTCAGTTTAAAGGCATAAACAAGGGCTGGAGAGATGGCTTAGGGGTTAAGGCGCCTGCCTCCTAAGCCTAAGAATGCTGGTTCTAATCTCCAGCAGTTCCAATCTCCAGGTCCCACGTTTAGCCAGATGCAAAGTGACGCAAGGGCGCAATGCCGCACTTGACCACAAGGGGGCGCACACATCTGGATTTCGTTCACAGCAGCTAAGAGACTGCTGGCGCGCCCATCTCTATCTGTCTTCCTCTCTATCTGTTTTTCTCTCTGTCTCTCTCCAAAAATAAATAAAATAATAATAAAAAATTTAAAAGCATAAACAAATCAATCACACATGTTTTATAGAAAGAGTACTAGAATAAATCTATATAACACCACCCAATATTTTTTCTTACAAAGTTATTTTATGGCTTTGGACATAAAAAGAGAAGAGGCTTTTTTTTTTTTTTTTTTTTTTTTTTTTTTTTTTTTTGGTTGCTTTTCAAGGTAGGGTCTTGCTCCAACCCATGCTGACCTGGAATTCACTAGGTAGTCTCAGGCTGTCCTCAAACTCACAATGCTCCTCTTACTTCAGCCTCCTGGGTGCTGGGATTAAAGGCGTGTGCCACCATGCCCAGAATATTTAATCTTTTTATTTATTTAATTTATTTATTTGACAGAGAGAGAGAGAGATATGCAGATAGTGAGAATGGGCACACCAGGGTCTTTAAGGGCTACAAACAAACTCCAGAAACATGCGCCACCTTGTACAACTGGCTTACATGAGTCCTGGGGAATCGAACCTTGGTCCTTTGGCTTTGCAGGCAAGTGCCTTAACCGCTAAGCCATCCCTCCAGCCCATATTTAATCTATAAGCTATATATGTGCTTAATATGGAATATGCAAAATATAGAAAGGCTTAAAAGTTGTTCAATACCTGCTGTGCTTCGAGTTGAATTTTCATTTAGGTTTCTATTCATTTTCTTCAATATCAAGTCTACAATTTTTTTTTCCTTGGCACTCCAAACTTACAAAATGAAGCTGACTAAACCTTCAAAGAAAGAAACTTGTAATTCATCTTCATCGACAAGATCAACTTCTCATTGCACTAATTATAGAAATTATGGTTTAAAACCACTTTTGGGCTGGGATGATAGCTTGGTTGGTAAAGTGGGTTGCTGTGCAAGCCTAAGGAACACATTTCTGATCCCCCGCATCCACACAAATGCCACAAGGGTGTTGTGAGCAACCTATAATCCCAATGCTCAGAAGGTAGACACAGAAGATCCCTCGAACAAGCTATCTAGCTAGACTAGCCAAACCAGCAAGCTTTAAATTGAGATGAGGGACCCTGCCTCCATAAGTAAGGTGGAGAGTAACTAGCAAGGCAATTCATCTCTGGCCTCCACACTCACGTGCATACACATGCACCCACACACACATGCATGCATACACACCACACACATATACATCCCAGAAATTAATTTCAAATCTAATACTGTAAATACTATAGGGAGTTCTGTACTTTTTAAGAATTCATATTTTTCCAGCTCCACTCAAAATAGTTACTGAAACAAATATAACTTTGTTTTCTAAATATATGTAGATTTTTTTCACACAGTCTAGGGAATTTATTTCAGAATTCAAGACCCATCATCAAATTGGCAAACTTATAGGGAGGCATATAAGACAAGTGAGAATATTCTCCATGCTCCACTTTAAGGCCCTATGCAGATTCTTCTCTTTGCCCATTCTTTTGAGACAAGCCTAAGACAAGCCTAAGACAAGACTAAGTCTTCACTTAATTTCCAGAATAACAATGTTTCTACTCAGCTTTTTCAACTTGAACAAGTGAAACAACTTTTTTGTCTTTTCGGCAGTTTTTCTGTTGTAATCTTACTGCTTTCAGCCTGCTAATATATTTCTATTCTGATAGCACTTGCTCATTGCATGAAAAGGCCAGATACGAACCCAAATAAGAACATTTCTGCTCCAACCTCAATACCCAATGAGACAAATAGATGCAAACACAGCTAATAATGCAAGGCAGACTGAACTAAATATTAATTTCCAAATATTATTTGCAAAAGTAAAACTTGGAAGAAGTCCAGGACCGCTTCTTTTATTTCCTTTCTATGTCTTGGACTTCCAGCAGAGATGTCAAGAGACGTTTTAGAATACTTCTGTGCCATTCTAGGAACTGCAACGGAAGTTAGGCAATTTTTTTTCTCAACAAGAAATATCAACTCACATCCTAAACCTAAGGAGACTTATGTGAGATATGTTTGTAAATATTATACAAATGGAGTAGGTAGATAGTAGGTAGTAGGTTAAAGATATGTTCTCATGTAGGCCAGGCTGGTCTCAAACTAGCAATGCAGGCAGAGATAGCCCATAACTCCTGATCTTCCTGTCTCCACCTCCCAAGAGCTGAGATTGCAGGCATGGACCACACCACAAGTGGCTCAACAAAATACACTTCTAAGTGCAAAATGTCCCCTTGTCCCACAACCCTGAAGGCTGACACCCCTCAGTTTCCTTGACTCCAGCTGTCAACCAGTCCTGTTCTGATGGAGAGGGGAGGGGAGGGGGAAGAGAAGGGGAAGGAGGGTAGGGGAAAGTGATGGAGGAGGGGGAAAGGGGGAAGAAGGGGGAGGGGAATAAAGAGGAGGAGAGGAAAAGTGAGGTAGAAGGGAGAGGGGAAGGGGGTTAGAGGGGAGGGGAGGGGAGGGGGGAGGGGAGGTGGAGAAAATGGTAGGATGAAGGGAGAGAAGAGGAGGAGGGAGGGGAGAAGGTAGGAGAGGTGGAGGGGAGAAGAGGGGCAAGGAGGGGTGAAAAGAGGGGGATGGGAGGGGGAAGGAGGAGAGGAGGGGAGGGGAAGGGAGGAGGAGGGGGGAGATAAAGATGGGAGGGAGGGGGAAGGTGATGGGAGGGGGAGAGAGGAGAGGAAGGAGAGGGGAGGGAGGGGGGAGGAAAGGAAGGAGAGGAGGGGAGGGGGGAGGAGGGGTGGAGGCAAAAGGAGCAGAAGAGGAAGGGGAGGGGGGAGGGGGGAGGGGGAGGAGGAGGAGGAGAAGGAGCAGAAAAGGGAGGGGAGAGGAGAGGCAGGGAGGGGAGGGGCAGGGGAGGGAGGGGAGGGAAGGAGGGGAAAGGAGAGGCGGGGAGGGGAGAGGAGAGGCGGGGAGGGGAGAGGAGAGGCGGGGAGGGGAGGGGAGGGAAGGGGAGGGGCAGGAGAGGAGGAGGGGATGGGAGGGGAAGAGGGAGTGGAGGGGGGAGAAGGGGATTGGAGGGGAAGGGAGGCAGCGGCGAGGGGAGGTGGAGGGGATGGGAGCCTCTCCCTCTCCTCCCCGCCTTCCGTGAGCAGAGCATGCGCGCCTCCGCCCTCTCGGGGCGTCGCCTCAGGCGAAGGCGGCAAGGGCCTGCTTGGCGGTTCCTCGAAGGACGAAGGACGAGAAAATGTCCAGGCAGAGTCTCTGTGCGCTCCCTTCCACAACCCCGCCCAAGCCGGTCCAGTCCGTCTGTCTTTCCCTCTCCAGCTCCCTGACAACTGAAACCCTGGGCTTCACCTCGCCTCTACAGGCGCCACGTGTGCGCTCAGTCAGCCACCGCGAAAGTCACGCCTCAGAGAAACCACCGGAAGCTGTGCTGTGCGCAGGCGCACAGACCCTAATCCATCTGCGCAGGCGTGTTCTGTCCTCCCTCTCCCCACAAGCCACCTGTGTGATGAGACCTCAATCCGGGAGCATTCGGAGAGCCTCGAGTATCTCAGCTGGAAAGGGCGTTGCTTGAGCACCCCCCTTTACGTTTTCATATTGTTGTCCTTCTTTCCCGTTCCCCATGGTCATGCCTTAGATTCCTTTTAGTCCTCAGGAGGCTGGTGGGCAAGCTGAGGCCTGAAATGACAACAGGGTAGTCAGTAAGGCTGGGCCAGTGCTGTGAAAGAGCACATGAGCCAGAGGGATTCAATAAAAGAAGCAAAGTGGCTGAGGACTTGAGGTCTGAGCACCAAACTTCCCGCTGGGAAAGACTGAAGATTCTTATGCCCTGTGGTATTGAGCAACTTGTTCCATGTCCACATTTCCTTACTCAGTAAAAATCAATAACAATATTTAGTAAATTGCCTTTAAACCAGAGGGCTGGCGAGATGGCTTAGTGGTTAAGGCACTTACTTGCAAAGCCTAAGGACCCAAGTTCAGTTCCCCAGTACCTATGCCCAAAGTGGCACATGCATCTGGAGATCGTTTGCAGTTGATAGAGGCTCTGGTGCACGCATTCTCTATCTCTCTCAAATAAATTTTATGTATAAAATTTGGGAGATGGCTCAGCAGTTAAAGGCACTTGAATAGGGGAAGGGTGACATGGAGGGAAGATTGTTAGTAAAGGTCTATAACTATGAGATATTAAAAACATGCTAAAAATTTCTTTGAAAATCAGGTCAAATAAAAGGAGTGTTAGGCCAGGCTTGCTGGTGCATGCCTTTAATCCCAGAACTCAAGAGGCTGAAGTAGGAGGATCACTGTGAGTTTGCGGCCACCCTGAGACTATGTAGAGAATTCCAGGTCAGCCTGGGTTAGAGCAAGACCCTACCTCAAAAAAAAAAAAAAAAAAAAGAGCAGGGCTGGAGAGATGGCTTAGTGGTTAAGATGCTTGCCGGTGGTACCTAAGGACTCATGTTCAACTCTCCAGGTCCCACATAAGCCAGATGCACAAAGTAACACAAGCACATAAGGCCACACATGTGCCCAAGGGGGCACACTCACCTGGAGTTCACTTTTAGTGGCTGGAGGCCCTAGCACAACCAATTCCCTCTCTCTTTCTCTCTCTCTTTCTCTCTCTCCCTCTCTCTCTATCTCCCCCCCCCCAAAAAATTGGCTAGTCTGTTAGGCTTTCCTCAAAAAAATAAAAAAAGAGCATCAGGAGATAGTAGATTGAGACCAAATAATAGCAGAATTTGGATATTGGAATAAGGAATATGCTTTGAAGAGTCATCATTTTAAAACTTCAAACAACAAAATGCCTGAGAAAAAAATTATTATTGATCATGGTCCCTAATAGAAGACTTACTCAAACTATGAGTATAGTAAGCTTCAAGGAAGCAAACTTTGACCTGATAATATTAAATGTGTGTGTGTGTGTGTGTGTGTGTGTGTGTGTGTGTATGTACATATGTATGTATTTCTCATTTTAAAAAGAGAGTAGCCATTCTCTCTGTGTCTCTCTCTCTCAAAAAAAAAGAAGGGCTGAAGAGATGGCTTAGTGGTTAAGGCGCCTGCCTGCAAAGCCTAAGAATGCCCATTGGAATCTCCACATTTAGCCAGATGCAAAAGTGATGCAAGCGTACAATGTCATACATATGTGCAAGGGGGCGCACGTGTCTGGAGTTCGTTCAGCAGCTGAGAGGCCCTGGCACACCCATTCTCCCTGCCCCCTCAAAAAAAAAAAAAAAAAAGTAGTGGTAAGGTGTGGCTCACTGATAGAGTGCTTGCCTAGAATGCACTAAATTCTGGATTGGATCCTCAGCCACACAGAGAAACCCTCAAACCTACTTTGAACAACATCCTGTGTTATATCTACATGCAGACATAAGGAATATGGAATCTTTGCTGGTAGTTTATAAACTTATATACCCTATCCCCATTTGCTATGGTTATCATTTATTTCCACCTGAAAATTTGATCAGTATTATCGGCAGTAAGGCAACAGGAAGAATAAAATAGGAGGACTAGTTTACTTGTCTAACTCCTGGTCAACTATATCACGAATGAGCCACTTTACAATATTGAGCAGAAGATATTCTTATTCCTTCAGCTGTACTGTTTCAGAAACAACCTCACCTTAAATTTGTCTCCTACACAATTTCTGACATTGATCTTGTGGGTAGCCATAACTATGAGGTAAAAATTTACTCTCCCTTTGTATACTGCTTTATTATGAAATCAGTAATCCTAGCACTCAGGAGGCTGAGGTAAGAGGCTCACAAGTTTAAGTCTAGTCTGAGCTACATGAGTGTGAGGTCATCCTGGACTAGATGTCAAGATCTTCTCTCAAAAGAAAAAAAAAGAAAGTACCCAGGCACAAAATATTTGTAGTGTTGTGGTTATTACACTTGCTCTTTTACTGTTTCAAAACATTAAATAGTCACTAGTAAGACAGGGGCAACTAAAAAGGATTTCACTTTACATACTATCAGTTCTCTCCAGTCCAAGGGTGAGCACTTTGTCTAACAAATGTTTTGTTGAAATACTGACAGTCCATTACATTTTATTATGTATTAAGATGTTCAAATAAAAGGGAAATTAAATATTTAGATTTTTACAAAAAGCAGTTTTGAGGAAATGTATTTCAAAACTTAAAATTTTAGAATATAAACTTTGCATCATTTTATTTGTTGTCCTATAACAAATAGGTTATATACTATAAAAATATTTCTTAAATGCTTTGACAATCAAAATATCTGGGTTGATCATTGTTTGATTATAGCTCAAATAAAATTTCCATTTACAAAAAATAAAAAATAAATAAAATAAACTAGCTGTGCATGGTGGTATGTGTCTTTAATCTCAGCACTCAGGAGACAGAGGTAAAGAGGATTGCTGTGAGCTTTAGGCCAGCCAAGTTTTTTTCCTTTTTTTCCTGAGACAAGGTCTTGTCATCTAGCCCAGGATGACCTCAAACTCATTATGTAGCCCAGACTGGCCTTGAACTTGTGAGTCTCCTACCTCAGCCTCCTGAGTGCTAGGATTACTGATTTCTAGACTGAGACCCTACCTCAAAAAAAAAAAAAAAAAAAAACCCAAGAGACTAAACTAATACAAAAATGCATAGTTTTTACAGGAACCAAAACTCAAGTGTGCTTTGAGAAACAAGGAGTTAGTACTTTGGGAAACAGGGAGTTAAAAATCTTTTGGAAGTTAACTTGGTATAAGAGTACGAAAACACTCTGTTGCTCCAGTTCTAAGGAAATGCTCTCCTTTCTCTAATAAAGCTTCCTGCAGAAGACACAGTCTGTACACAATAAGCAGGGTAAGTATTAGAATTACTGCGATACATTATTAATCAACAAGTTACTCATTTGGACAAGTAGCAGAAACTCTGTGAATGTGAAAATGTACTGCCAAATACTGACCTGTGAAAATTCCATAAAATAAGCCTCGAAATTCAGGTCATGAGCGCCAGCCATGGGTAAATAACTGAAGCCGCATTTCCAGAGAGACTAGGGCAAAGGACAGAGCAAACTACAAACCAGCAAGGAGGAAACAAAACAGCAGTGTTAATAATTCATCATAGTGAATTAAGGCCAAAGGCGCATCAGAACTGTCCTTTCTTTACACTTACGGGTGTTTTCATCATCTCTGCACCATCTGAAGTACTTGGTGTTTTCCTGAGGTAGATAGAAAATCAGAGTCTATAGGAAATTTGTCTTAAATGACAGCAGGAATTATAATGTGGAAACTTAGATTTTATTCTGCTTTCCCCATCTTTGAATTATACTCTCTTAAAGGAACTGATTTTTAATTATGAAACATTTATTTCATAGTTCCATCATGTATTTTGTTTGTATGTTTTGTGATTGTACACCATAACTGCTGTTTATGTGAACTCTCAAGGAAAAAATTAGAACTGCAAAGGAATCCAAAAGTAACAGAGGCACCCTATTGTCCTGTGGAAAACCCTGGACTCAATTAAAAACATAGACCTCAGGCCTAGTTTTCTCCTATGTAACTGGAAACTTAATCAGGTTGTTTCACATTTCTTTCCTTTATTCTCCAATGCAGCTGTCAACTCAAACCATTCTACCTTATAAAGTGATTGTATGAGTACACTGAGCTAATGTATGTGGAAGAACACTATAGATTAAACTAGTCTGAGTTGTATTGAATTACTCTTGCTGCATCCTTACCAAACAATCTGGCATTACTAATCCATAATATTTTCAGTATTTGAATATATTTCTCTTTCTGGGTGATTGTCCAAAGGTGTGTAATCATCTTAGTATTCTGGATAATTTCCCATAATAAAACCCCCTTGGGAACTATGCCTTCAAGCAGACAGTCTCTGCTGCCAATAAATGAGTCTGTGTCTATATAACTCATATGATGTGATAATGTGTTGTGTGTATCATGTACATATGTTCTAAGACATTTTCAGGCATTACAAAGATTTGAAAAACTACTGGCTTTTCACTTGACATTTAAGCAAGATTCCTGAGAAAATTAACATAAAATGTTAAAAATAAAAATATTAGCAGAGCGTGGTGGTGCATGCCTTTCATCCCAGCACTCAGGAGACAGAAGTAGGAGAATTGCTGTGAGTTCAAGGCCAACGTGGGACTACATAGTGAATTCCAGGTGAACCTGGGCTAGAGCGAGACCCTACCTCAAGAAATAAATAAATAAACTTCATGAGAAAGAAATTAAAGGACATCTCAAAGTTGCTCTGTCAATTCCAGTGATCTCTGATTGGGGCCCTGTGTCTCTGGCTGTGACAAGGCATGCTGAAAGAACAAGTGCTGGCCCAAGGAGATGTTGAGCATCTGCCCTTGGCTATTTATAGAAATGACACAAACGAGTCCCAAACAGCTCCAGATCATTGAAAGTGCTGAGCTCATTTCAGAAATGTTTTTGAATACTAGTAGAAACAGATACTGAATAAGCCACATTTTAGTATTTTGTGGGGATTAAACTTTGTATATCACAAATAATTATGAAAGCTCTATTAGATGACAACTTAGCTGAACAGAAAGCAGCAGAATTTTTCTCTTAGTAGGAAGCACTGATTAATCTACGACTGTACTTAGATCTGCTGACCATCTGAGGGAGTTAGAAGTTAACAGCTGCATCTCCAGTTGATCTTTGCATATCTTAATCCAAATATGGTAAAGGGCAGGGCTACAGAAGGGAGTGTCCATAGAATAAATGGAGCTCAGAAATTGTAACCAAAACTTATTTTTAAAAAAATCCACTCAAGGGAATGCTGTACTTTGCACTTTGCTTAACTTCTTAAGTAGACTTATTTCTACACTTTTTTTAAGGAAATTAAGCTTCTTTTCATCTCCTCTCTTCTGAATTACAGAAATCAGATAAAACTACTTGGTAAAAATGACCTCTTGTCGTGTTGCTAAAGAACCTATAAAAAAGATTGCTATCTTTGGAGGAACTCACGGGAATGAACTAACAGGAGTATTTCTAGTTAAGCACTGGCTAAAGAATGGCGCTGAAATTCAGAGAACAGGACTCGAAGTAAAACCATTTATTACCAACCCAAGAGCAGTGGAGAAGTGTACCAGATATATTGACTGTGACCTGAATCGTGTTTTTAACCTTGAAAATCTTGGGTAAGACGATTTTCTATTGTGTGTGAGCATGTTTGTATGAAAATGGTGTGTGTGAGAGAAAACATTTATATGCATATAACAAATAATCACATTCAAACATAGTGGCTATGGTAAGATCACTTTCACTTTTAATCATGCTGCATTATAAATTGCACAATTACTAAAATGAGGCATTCACATGCTCATTTGTAAACTTCTTAAAGCATCAGTATTCTTCACTGTTGATCTTTTATTTTCTGTACTCTATACAGTGTATGACAATAAATAAGAAAAGTTTTTATTTTTAAGTCATATCTTAAAATACACAGATTTAACAACATTCTGCATTAAATTAGTGTTTTCAGTTACATAATAAGTTGGGGGTCAGACTGAGTTACTTAAGACCCTTTCTCAAAAAAAAAAAAAAGAAAATGTTAAGTTGGTGTTACATGTATTTGTTAGCTTTGTAGGAAATTATGTGAATACAACTTTTAGTACAGATTAGCTTACTTTATAGAATAGATGTTTTCCAAGGAACTTACATAGCAGTCACACTTTGTGTACCAAATCATAATTTTACTAGCATAAGTTTCATTTTCAAAAATGCCTTATCTTTATGGTTGAGATTATAGCAATACAACAAATGTCTGTTAACCTAAGATCTATTGACTAACTCATATATCACAAGTAAGATTTATTGAAGAGTGAATCTTGTAATCTGTGTGTTAACTTCTCAAATAACTCTGAAACATACTAGGGTGAGTTTCATTACTATGAACACCCAATTGTGTGCCTTTAATGACAATAGTATTTTAACTTGAACTCACATTCTGCTTCTTATTTTTAACACTCTTAGGAGGCTAGATATTTCTGTCTCAGGGTAGTTATGAGATACATAAACCAGTGGCCTTCTCTGATCTAAATTTATTCCTTTTTCTATATTCCGCATTTCAGTGACAGCACCATTACTCCCTAAATGCCCTGTAGATATCATCTTAGAACTTTCCTAGTTCTCCATCCTCCATGTCTAGTGGGTTGGTAAGTCCTCCCAAATGTTCCTTTTAAGAACTCCTCAAGCAGCCAGGTGTGGTGGCACAGTCCTGTAACCTCAGCTACTTGGGAGACTGAGGCAGGACAAGGCCAGCTTGGGCTACAGTGTGAGTCAAGGCCAGCCGGGGAAACTTAGCAAGACCCTACCTCATAATAAATAATAAAAATGGGAAATGGTGCTGGAGAGATGGCTTAGCAGTTAAGGATCTTGCCTGTGAAGCCTAAAATCCAGGTTCAATTCCCCAGTAACCCATGTAAGCCAGATATACAAAGTGGTGCATGAATCTGGAGTTCGTTTGCAGTGAGGTCTTCTTTCTGGGGTCTCTGAGTTTCTTAGTATGGGGTTCTGACTTGGTTACCACTACTAGGTCTGAATTCTCTCCCACTGAGCAAGTCTCATATCCAGAGGGCAATTGGTTACCCACATGGGCTGTGTGCTACTACTTTCTTCTCTTACAAAGGTTTCAGATAAGTTTACATTTCCTTCACAGATTTGTAATACTTAAGGTTTGACAACTCTTTCTTTGTACACTGTGTTATTATTGTATATCTGTGTTGTCTTAGCCACAGTGTTGATAAACATTTTATTTCTACTATAAACAGCAAAGGGATGTCAGAGAATTTGCCCTATGAAGTGAGAAGGGCTCAAGAAATAAACCATTTATTTGGTCCAAAAAATACTGAAGATGGCTATGATATTATTTTTGACCTTCACAACACTACTTCTAATATGGGGTGCACTCTTATTCTTGAAGATTCCAGGAATGACTTTTTAATTCAAATGTTTCACTATATTAAGGTAATGTCAACTTTGCTAATTTAATTTAAGTCATTTAAAGATATGAATCAATCAGAAAAGGGTCAGGAAGACAAGACATGGGATCTATTCCATATCAAGACTGGGAGATGAGGTACTACAGCACCAGGATATGGAGGCAGTGGTGACAGCCAGTGGGAAAAGAAAAGAAGTAAAATAAATACAATGGATGAAATATTGGTGGGCTCTTGCATCTATAAATTTGTAAATGTTATCCAGAGAGCCATCAAACCATGGGATATGTGGTGAAACCAAGGAAAAGTAATACTAAAATTTTCAATTTTGAACAATGAGGTTGAATCATGTCAATTACAGGATTTTAGTAAGCTTAAGGAGTTGCCATTTAATGTTGGTTAAAACTCCATGATGAAATGATTAGGCTCCCTCTAGTCCTTCCTTGTCCCGACTTGATTCTGATACACATCTAATATGATTCTGACTCATGTCTGGTATTTGTTCAGTATGTATTTCATGAGTCGTTCAGAGTTTGGCCATGTAGCCAGGAGGATCTTTTTGTTCATTGGAAATACCTGGATGCTGACAGGCTAATAGTTATCTAACGGCTCATAATTTTAAACCTCAGAAATCTACAAAATGAAAATCTCAGCAATCCAGCACCTATAGCTAAAGAAAATATGCTAGAAGCAAATAACAAAGATGTGAATAATAAATTATATGTTTAGTTCTATGTAATATATAACACTCTTTCCACGGGTACTATTGTATGGATTAGTGGACAGAATTTGATCCATGTAGCCAGGAGAACCTGAGGTTAAATCTTGGTTTTCTTGCTTATTAATTTGTTTAAAACTTTTTATGGACAATTTTTATAAGTTTATATGATGCATTTTGATCATAATTCTCTCCCATTACCTTCTATTGTCTCTCATCCCTGTCTCCCTTCACCTGAACTAGACCCTCTTCTATGTTGTCATTGATGTTGTTGTTGTTATTGTTGTTTGACACACCACCACTCATTAATTTTGGACAAGATACCCATCTCCCCAAACCTTGCTTTTATAAAATTCAAGTAATTTTAACTAATAACACTTCATGTGTCTTGTGAAATCAAAAGCATTTTAAATTTATTTTTATTTATTAAAGACAGAGAGTGAGAGAGAGAGAGAGAATGGGCATGGCAGGGCCGCTAGCCACTGCAAATGAACTCCAGACACATGTGCCACCATGTGCATCTGGCTTATGTGGGACCTGGAGAATTGAACCTAGGCTTCACAGGCAAGCACCTTAACCACTAAGCAATCTCTCCATCCCGTGAAATCCTTTGATGAGATAAAGTATCTAAAGTACTCAAGACCTGTCCTATAGTGAAGGTTAACTACTTGTTTTGACAAGAACTTGATAGTGTCTCTGGTGGGAGACCATAATGCAGCTATTCTTTTCCCCTCACTGACAAGAAAGCTGAATGCTTTGGTTGCCAGACATGGAAGCAGCATGGCTCATATTCAGTTATCAAAACCAAGAGGCTTGACTCAAATTCTCACTCAAATATGCAGGAGAGAGAATCACCCAACATCTGTAGAGACCAGGATCAGAGGGGTGGAAACAGAATTCTTAAAGAAAGGAATACTAATATAAATAGTAAGTATAGACATTGATGAAAGCAAAAGTAACCAAATTCATTCCAAACCTCTATCATTCTTTGGTTGTGGTTCTAGAGAAGTACACTTTACCCAGAAATCTACACATAATTTGATTTCATATACAGTTCATTTGTATATTTCCAAAGCTATAGTAGTATTGGGTTTGTTTTCAGCCTGTTTCATAAAGATGTCTGGTTAATCATGGTTGATGAAATAAAGCATATTGAAGGTACCAGTGATTGTATGGTAAGCAAGAGAACAAAATATAATTTTTACATACTAAGAAAGTTGTTTTGAATTCTTTTCAGACTTCTTTGGCTCCGTTACCCTGCTACATTTATCTTATTGAGCATCCTTCCCTCAAATATGCAACCACTCGTTCTATTGCCAAGTATCCAGTTGGTAAGTCACACCTTCTATTAGCCTAACTGAATAAAATGTATCTTAGCTGTGGTGGTTTGAATGAAACATCCCCTATAGGCTCATGTGTTTTGAATACATGGTCCCCAGCTGATGGCAATTTGGGAAAGTTGTGGAGCCTTTGGGTGGTGGAGGTGCAGGCCTTGGACTTAATAGTACAGCCCCTTGCCCATGATAGCTTAGTTCTCTCTTGCGGCTGCCTCCCAGTTGATATGACAAGATATAATGCCCCAGTTGTCTGCTCTGCCATGCTTTCTCCTCCATGATGAAACTTCTCCTCAAAACTGTAATCTGAAATAAACCCTTTCTTGCCATAAGCTGTTTCTGGTCAGATGTTTTGTCTCAGCAATGAGAAGGTAACTGCTATAGTTGCTGAACTCGGAAAAAAAGATTTATGCATACTGTGGGGCATGTATACCACAGTGTGTGTGGAGGTCAGAGGATAACTTCAAAGTGTCCATCCTCTCCTTCTACCTTCTTGGAGATAGGGCCTCTCTGGTTTTGCCATCATGTGCACATCTTTCATTGCTATAGGCACATTGGGATCACAGGTGTGTGGGCCACTTTGTGTCTAGCTTTCTGTGGGTGCTAGGAGGATTGAACTTAGGTTGTCAGCTTGCAATTAAGCACCTTTAACTGCTAAGCAATCTTTTCAACCTCCAAGAAATTTTTGTATTTTTATGAGAGATAGAATTGGAGCGCCAAGGTCTTAGCCACTGCAATCAAACTCCAGATGTGTGTGCCACCTTGCACACATTGGTGACCTTGTGCACATGCATTACCTTGTGTGCATGTGTCACCTTGTGTGTTTGACTTACGTGAGTTCTAGGGAGTCAAACCTGGGTCCTTAGGCTTTGCAATCAAGCACCTTAATAGCTAAGCTATTCTCCAGCCCAAACTATTTTTTAATTAATTAATTTATTTATTTATTTATTCATTTATTTATCTATTTGACAGAGAAAAAGAGAGAGAGAGAGGCAGATAAAGATAATGGATTCACCAGGGCCTCTAGCCACTGCAAATGAACTCCAGACACTTGCACTACCTTGTACATCTGGCTTTATGTGGGTCCTGGGGAATCAAACCTGGATCCTTTGGCTTTGTTGGCAAGTACCTTAACCACTAAGAAATCTCTCCATCTATATTTATTTATTTATTTATTTATTTATTTATTTATTTATTTATGTATTTATTTGAGAGCAACAGACAAAGAGAGAAAGAGGCAAAGAGAGAGAGAGAGAGAGAGAGAGAGAATGGGCACACCAGGGCCTCCAGCCACTGCAAATGAACTCCAGATGCATGTTCCACCTTGTGCATCTAGCTTATGTGGGTACTGGGGAATTGATCCTAGAACCAGGGTCCTTAAGCTTCACAGGAAAGCACTTAACCACTAAGCCATCTCTCTAGCCCTCTCCAGCTATTTTTAAATAATATTTATATGGGCTGTGGAGATTGCCCAGTGGTTAAAGGCACTTGCTTTTAAAGCCTGTAGGGACTGGTTCAAATCCCCAGTACCCATGTAAAGCCATGATACATGCCTCTGGAGTTCATTAGCAGTGGAAGGACACCCTGGTGCATTCATTCTCCTCTCTCTCTCTCTCTCCCCCCTCTCTCTCGCTCCTCTTTCTCTCTCACACACACAAATAAATTAAATTTAAATTTAAAATAACATTGTAGAGGCTGGAGAGATGGCTTAAAGGTTAAGGCACTTGCCTGTGAAGCCTAAGGACCCAGGTTTGATTCTCCAGTACCCACGTAAGCTAGATGCACAAGGTGGTTCATGCACCTGGAGTTCCTTTGCAGTGGCTAGAGATCCTGGCGTATCCATTCTCTCTCTATCTGCACCCCTTCTCTCAAATAAGTAAATAAATAAATAATTTTGTAACACATTTTAAAAAAGAACAAAGCCGGGCATGGTGGCACACACCTTTAATCACAGCACTCAGGAGGCAGAGGTAGGAGGATCGCCATGAGTTCGAGGCCACCCTGAGACTACAGAGTAAATTCCAGGTCAGCCTGAACCAGAGTGAGACCCTACCTCAAAAAAACAAAAAAAAAAAGAGAATATTGTGGGCATGGTGGTGCATGCCTTTAATCTCAGCACTCAGAGGCTAAAGTAGGAGGATTGCAGTTTAATGCCAGCCTGGAGCTTCAGAGAGCATTCCAGGTCAGTATACAGTGAGACCCTGCCTTGAAAAAGACCAAAAAATAAACATTAGTGCTGGATAGATGACTTAGTAGTTAAGGTGCTTGCCTGTGAAGTGTAAGGACCCAGGTTCATTTCCCCAGTACTCATGTAAGTCAGATGCACAAGGTGACACATGCATCTGGAATTCATTTGCAGTTGCTAGAGGCCTTGGTGCACTCATTCATTCTCTCTCTCCCCCTTTTTTTCTCTCTCAAGTAAATAAATATTTAAGTTTTTACAAAATAACATTTATATACACCTTGTATATCATTAATGTTTGTAACTCTCAGGCAATAAGCAAGTTAATCCCATGCAAACTGTAACTATTCTTAATTTCCTCAATTTCTCTGAGAAGCTTTCTGGTTTTGTTCATATTATTTCCTTTGCTACAATGTTCAGTCATTCAGTTATTCTGATTCTGCTCATCCTCAAGACTCAAGAGAAATGTCACCTTCTGTGAAAGTTTCTCTGACTTCACTCCACTGAACTATTACTGCAAAAATTTGAACATTCAGTGATGTTTATTTTGTGTCTGTTAGAGACCAATACTATGCTAGATCTAAGGCTATAATAATAGACAAGACACACCATCTTACCTCAAAGAGCTTAGTATCTAATGAGAAAATGGTCACACAAAAAAAAAAAAACAGGTAATTACTGCATGATAATAAATGACCATAGTGAGGGTAATTTCATTCTCTTTCCTGAAATACCTATTTGCATGATTCTTTATCAATATACATAACGAAATTACTATTACAACTTAAAATCTATTTTGTTAGATCTCAGATAGTTTAAGAGTAATTTGAGAAAAAGTTGGCAAATGATATAAGCAAATGAAATTATATAAAACATAACCCTGGTAATTCAAACAATGATATTTCATTGCTTAATTAAAAAATTAATCAGGGGCTGGAGAGATGGCTTAGTGGTTAAGGCATTTGCCTGCAAAGCCAAAGGATCCCTGTTCGATTCTCCAGGACCCACTTAAGCCAGATGCACAAGAGGGCGCATGCATCTGGAGTTCATTTACAGTGGCTGGAGGCCCTGCTGTGCCCATTCTCTCTCTCTCTCTCTCCTTCTTTCTCTGTCAAATAAATAAATATATATATTAAAAATTAATCAGTAATTATAATAGAGAATTAAATCCAAATATATGTATATAGTTTTAATGAACAAAAGATTTGACCTGAGGATATAGCTCTGTGAAGAGTACTTAACCTAGCATGCATGAAGCCTTTAGGTCAATCTCTAGTACTGTAATTATTAATAATAATATGGGATAAATATCATGATTCTCTTTGATACCTAATAAAAGGATATGACTTCTAGAGCGGAAGAGATTGCTCAATGGTTAAGACACTTGCCTGCAAAGTCTAAGGACCCAGGTTCAATTCCCTAGTACCCATGTATTTTTTGGTTTTTCAAGGTAGGGTCTCACTCTAGCTCAGGCTGACCTGGAACACACTATGTAGTCTCAGGGTAGCCTTGAACTCATGGCAATCCCCCTACCTCTGCCTCCCGATGGCTGGGATTAAAGGTATGTGCCACCATGCCCTCTAGTACCCATGTAAAGCCAGATGAATAAGGTGGCACATGGGCCTAAAATTTGTTTGCAGTGGCTAGAGTCCTTGGTATGCTCATTAGCTCATTCTCTGCTTCTCTCTTTCTCTCTCTTTTTCCCTTCCTCCCTCTTTCTTTCCCTCAAATAATAAATAAAATAATTTTTAAAATAAAAAAGCATAAGACTTCTAAATTTTGAAATATTGTTGTGTTTTATGATATTTATGATCAATGCTATTCTTAGCTAGCACACATATCGACCTGCTGATATGTTTGTTCCTTTCAAATACAGCTAAATCTAAAAATTTTCATCAGGAAGGACTATTAAGTATATTATGAATTAGAAATATTAGTATGTTCACCTTCCAACTTTGCTACTTTATTTGGAGTATTTTATGACATACTCATTGAATAAAAACACTTCACATGAGAAAGATTGTCTTATATGTATTTATTTATTTAATAAAATGTGAGAGAAAGAAAGAGAATGGGCATGCCAGGTCCTCTAGGCACTGAAAATGAACTCCAGACACATGTGCCATCTTGTGCATCTAGCTTATGTGGGTCCTGGAAAATCAAACTGGTGTCCTTTGGCTTTGCAGGCATGCACCTTAACTGCTAGGTCATCTCTATGACCTGAAAGATTATCTTTTGATTTAACATTTTATAATATACTACTATAAAACTATTGCCCCATGCAAACCTTCTGTAACTGCTACTAGCCACATATAAGAACCATTTTATATTTTATTTATTTATTTTAAGAGAGAGAAAAGGGCAGATAGAGAAAGAGAATGGGCATGCCAGGGCCTAGCCACTGTAAAGGAACTCCAGACATATGCGCCACCTAGAGCATCTGGCTTTGTATGGGTACTGGGGAATCTAACCTGGGTCCATAGGTTTTATAGGCAAGTGCCTTAACCACTTAGCTATCTCTCCAGCCCATAAGAACCATTTTAATGCCAAGTTACCTCAAGAGTAACAGGATTGTTCTAAATGAGCTTTAACCCAGAAAGAAGCATTTGCTGCAGTCAGCCTCATGATCAATCTCAGCCTTAGTCTTCTGTCTGTCTGTCTGTCTGTCTGTCTGTCTGTCTGTCTGTCTGTATCTCTCTCTAAGACAAGAATATGTAGAACACTTTTCACTGTGACTCCATTGGATTAAACAATAATAAAAATGCATTATTTTCTATAACAGCTCAATGACATCATGAGGGACTAGTTTGTTTTTATTTCTAGTGTACCATCTTTAGTAGTCCTTAGCTGTCCCCATAGCCATAAGATATTCACTGTAGTTCCAAGAATCACATTCCAGTTTGACAGTATATAATGGAATAAAGGAGACTCTCAGGAACTCTCCTGCAGAGCTTTCATTCTGGGCCCTCCATTAGAACTGAGTCACACATCCATTCTTCTTTTTAATAATTTATTTTTATTTATATTATTCTAATTTTACATTCATAATGGTGACTCCATTATCCTCCTCCCTGTCCTCCCTCTTCCAAAGGGACCCTCATCAATGGGGAATGTTGGTCATGCATTGTGGGAGTAGTCATTTAATCAATCACAAGACTGCTATAGGAATCATATAACTGACTTTTAAACTATTGAATATTTACTTGAGCTAGAAAAAATTAATTTACCTTGAAGACTGAATATTCAACCAAAATTAGAATCCTATTAGAATGGAAGAAGATCAGATGAATTTGAGGTGGACAATATCTATAATATACAAAGGCCTATCCATAACCACTTTTGCACAATTGCTCAAGTTATCTATGCACAGATGCAAACTTAACCAATATTTAGGATACCATATGCTTAAATAAATGTCTATGCCATGTACAAGAAAGCTAAGCATAACACAGTTTTCAATAAAGATGGGAGGATACAGTAAGGTTTTGTAAATTAGGAAATAATAGAAACAAGTGAAAATAAGATGGGCATTAAAGAATGTGTGTGAATTGAGTGGAATAAAAATGATCATGGGAAATATTCCACTTGGTAAATGGTTTGAAGAACAGAGAAGGTGATGATTGGCAGGGTGACTGTGGGAGACAAGAACAGAAGAAAGAGACGAGAGAGGTGATTTTTAGAAAGTGTATTTCATAGGTATGAAAATGAATGGTTAGCTACCACATGAACTAACCTAATAATACAGGCATAGTTTTATTTGAGATAGAAGAAATGAATACAGTTCAATACGGAAAATAGAATCTGTCACATGATCCTGTCAGGATGAGTTGTGATAGCAAGGGCATTAATATTGCCCCAGAGTCACATGTTATATTGTCATGTTAACTGAATCCCATGGCTCAGCTAGCCAGATTTCTGATGACAGTAATATCCTTCCTCCATTTAAAGTTAAATGTGAGGCCTGTGACCATTTCTCTTTGAGGCCAACTATTATTTTGTCAGCCTAATTTTGTATCTTTTACTATATAATAATTTTAATATTTTGAAAATATTGAAGGAAATTCAAAGAACAAATGACCCTGAGTTCTTACTACTCTAACACAACTCTGATTTTTTTCCATGTTCTTTATTTACTATGCATGTAACTTCAACTTTACCTTTTTACCTTATTTTCCATGATACTAGGCTTTTAAATAATTTTTAAAGCTTAACAATGGAATTCTAGATCTTTGTAGCATAAAATGCTTAAATTTATAACATATTCTAATACTTGTGTAAATATGACTGGATTTCTTCCTGACTGTAGGCATAGAAGTTGGTCCCCAGCCTCAAGGTGTTTTAAGAGCTGATATTTTGGATAAAATGAGAAAAATGATTAAACATGCTCTTGATTTTACGTATCATTTCAATCAAGGTAAGTGAAGCATGGGGGTTGTGTCCTTGAGTGTATTACATGACTTAACGGTAGGCTATGTGTGTATACGTGGGAGGGGATATAAAACCACTAGACATTGAAATCATAATGGAACCAAGGTCAAACTTGTAATGCCCATAATCTTAAATATTTTTCTTTTCCTTTTTGTTTTTTATAGGTTTTGGTTTGATTTTGGTTTTGTTTTTAATACAAGGTCTCACTATGTATATCAGGCTGGTCTCAAACTAACAATCCTCCTGCCTCCACCTCCTGCATGATGGGATTAGAGGTGTACACCATACACAGATCTTAGATTTTTTGTTTTGTTTTGTTTTTCGAGGTAGGATCTCACTCTAGCCCAGGCAGACCTGGAATTCACTATGTAGTCTCAGGGTGGCCTTTAACTCATGGCGATCCTCCTACCTCTGCCTCCCAAGTGCTGGGATTAAAGGAATGCACCACCACGCCCAACTTCTTTTTGAAGATTTTTTTTTTTTTACTTTAGCAATTCCTCAGTGACCAATATACACATTCAAGGAAAGTACTGACCAAATAAAGCCTTCAAATTAAGTCATTTCCCATTATTCTCCATTCTACAAGGAATGACTAAGAAATGCAAATGTCCAATAAACATAAGAAAAAACATGCAGCATCGTGATTAATCAAAGAAGTGCAAAGTAAAGTGAGAAACCATATTTCCTCATAACATTGGGGAAAGATTAATATGTTATTATACCAAATGTTGGTAAAGACATAAGAAAATGCAATGTGTAAATTAGTAAGTTCCCTTTAGATGCTAATTTTAAAGTATCTTCTTCTTAAAATGCATAAATCTTATGACCTGGCACTTCCCATCTCCACAAAAGCACAAGTACACACACACACACACACACACACACACACACACACGCGCGCGCGCGTGCATGACATACACACAGTGTATTGATTGGGAGTGGTTGGGAGTGGTTATTGGTTATTGTGACTCTGTAACAGCAAATGATGGAAATGACCCAACTGTTAATAGCTGTGAGCAATTAAATAAACTGACATGGATGAATCTTTTAAAACATATTAATTAAAAAAAAAACAAGTTGCAAACCAAAACAAACAATAAACCAACTGACTTTAAAATAATAATGGTAAGACCTGCAAAGCCTAACAACCCAGGTTCCATTCCCCAGTACTCACATAGAGCTAGCTACACAAAGTGGCACATACATGTGGAGCCACTCTCCTGGTCTCTCTCTCTCTCTGTCCTCTCTATCTATGTCTCTCTCTCTCTCAGACTGCAAATAAATAAAGTTTTAAAAGATAATAATAACAACAATGGTAAGCTGGACATGTTGGCATATGTCTGTAATCTCAGCATTGGGAAAGCTGAGGCAGAAGTATCATGAGTCCAAGGCCAACTTGGACTACATAGCAAGACCTTGTCTTTAAAATAGTGAATTAGGGGCTGGAGGAATGGCTTAAAGGTTAAGGCATTTGTCTGCAAAAGCAAAAAAATAAAAAAGAAGTGCTGGGCACTCCTCCATCCCTTCTTCTCAGCACTATGTTGCCTTTTGGGTGATCCCAGTGGTCATCACCATCTGAAAAGAGAAGCTTCTCTAACCAGAAGTGAGAGTAGCATTAATATGTGAATATGAACATTAAGTATAGTGCTTTCAGGGCAGCTTGGTGGGAATAATATATACATTTAGTCAGATAAGAGCAGGCTTATACCCCTAAGGCTCATGACCTCACCTACCATAGACTTTTACTTAGGTTTTTCAGTACCAGGTATGTATTCCCTCCCGTAGAGAGGGCCTTCAGTCCAATTATGGAGCAGTTGGTTACCCCAAGAGTAGACATGCCACTATTGCACCCGTTCAGTCATTGGGCCTGTCTGGCCAAGCTTGAATATTCAGCGTCCACTATTTTCACTGTTGATGGCTTCTGTCTCCCATACACTGCGTGCAATGCAGCTTTTTCCAGCTTTCAGTTGGCTGGTCTACAGGGAGAAGGTTTTCTGCTCCACACCAGCTTGCTTTCTCAGCACTGAAACACCTCTGTCACACCCTACAAGGCTCAGGGACCATTGCGGAAGTGGGGGCGGATAGAATGGAAGAGCCAAAGGAAGGGTATGACCTCTTACAATGCAACTGCCCAGACAGAAACTGGCCTCGATATCCATGACCTTGCAGTGCCTAGCAATACCTTCACAAAACCCTCAAAATAGAAGAAAAAGATGATGACATCAAATTAAAAGAGAGACTAATGGAGAGAGGGAGGGGATATGATGGAGACTTGAGTTCTAAAGTGGAATGGGGGGAGGGAAGGGAAATATCAGGTGGGGGTTTTTTTGTATGTAAGTATAAAAGTCAATAAAAAATAATAATTAAAAAAATAATAAATAAATAAATAATAATAAAATAATAAAAAAGAAGGACCCAGATTCAATTCCCCAGGACCTACATTACCCAGATACACAAGGTGGCACATGCATCTGGAGCTCATTGGCAGTAGCTGGAGGCCCTGGTACACCCATTCTCTCCCTCTCTCTCTCTCTTTCTCTCTGTCAAATAAATAAATAAAAATACATTATAAAATAGTGAATTAATTAACAATCACCTGCTAGAATGCATATACATATGTGCTAATATATACAAAAAAAAGCTCTAGAATGAAACAGAGCAAACTGCAATAGTGATTATGGAGAAGAATAACAAGCCAGGCTAACTGTTTTAGCTCTATTCAATAAGAATAATATATTCATGTGCTATTTCTGTAGTTACCAAGTAATGGAGACTAGTGGAGAGGTAACTGGAACTTATGTCCATTTGCTTATTTATACAGTATATGTAAAACTGTACTTAGAAGTCTGTTAATTACAAGAAAATTTACTTTAAAATCGAAAATGCATTATAAGTCTCAGAGACATCCTATGTAAATGATGATTCCAACATGCTGAGTGGAGGTTGTTGAAGAGTAATTATGGTGACGTAACTCAGGTGTAGCTCAGTGTCTGTGGAGAGAATAATTCCTTAGCCTCAGATGTGCACTCTTCTGCAATCACAGCAATGTCTATGCTTGGGGATCTTTTGACCTCCCCCCAAAGTCATGAAAACAGAAAATTAGCTGTTCGCCATCTTTGAGGACAGGTTCTATACTCTCTAGTGGAACTATTGCTCAAGAAACTCTCAAATAGTAAGTGTGGAACTACTGTATGTTAAGAAATGACACATCCAAAAGGCGAGAGGCCACAAGCCTGAGTGGTAAACATGGTTTCCAAATCATGGTCCATATTTCCTACCAAATGGGTGGGGAGTGGTAGCTACCGGACACCCTGCTCTCCCTCCCTGCATCAACCAGGCAGTTCTCTCTCTCTTTCTCTCTTTCTCTCTCTCCTCCCTGGCCCTGCACTTGCTTTTGTGTCACAGAAGAAGCTTGAAAAGGACATGCACTTTGGGACGAGCTCTCTTGCTGCTCTTGGGAACTCAGTGTGTGAACCCATCCACACTGGTCTGTCGGATGAGATGGAAAACTCACAGCACCACAACAGTCATTCAGAAAAGGCTAACAGCCTGTCAAATGCCAGACATGAGAATGAAGCCATCTCAGATCATGCAGCCTCCAGATGACCTGCCAGCTCACCCTGCCTGTGTGAACAAGGCAATGGAAAGTGAGTCAAAGCCTGCAGAGGTCAGAGGAACTGCCTCACCAACCCACAAAATCAAAAGCATTTACATAAGTCTGAGGATCTGAACTCAAGTGTGTGGCAAGCACTTTATGGTCTGGGCCATCTCCTCAGCCTCTTAAATTCCCTCTTTTAGATTTTGTTTTTTTTAGTTTCTATTAACGCAGAGAATTTTTTCATAGGAAAAGAATTTCCTCCTTGTGCTATTGAAGTCTATAAAATAATAGAGAAAGTTGATTATCCCAGAAATGAAAGTGGAGAAATTGCAGCTGTTATTCATCCTAATCTACAGGTAACACTTACTATATCTTTTCTTTTCTTGTTGTTTTTGAGACAGGGTCTCACTGTAGCCCAGGCTGACCTGGAACTCACTCTATAGCCTAGGCTGGTTTTGATCTCATGGCAATCCTCCTACTCCAGACTCCCAAATGCTTAGGATTATGGGCATGAGCCACCATGCTCAACTTTAGTATTTCTTTAAAATGTTCAAAATAATAATGTTCTACCTTTGAGTAGAACTGCACAGTTCATATGACATTTTTTATGTATTAGCTAATTTATTAATATTCAAAGTATTGTATTTGTCAGCTTTCACATCACTATAATGAAATACCTGAAGCAAATAATTTGCAAAGAAAAACAGTCTTATTTATCTCAGCATCTTGGAGATTCCAGTCCATTGCTTTGGACCTCTGGCTGAAGCACTGGATATTAGTAACAAAGGGAAGTGTATGGTAGAGTGAACTGCTCATATCAGGAGCCAAAAAGTAAAGTGACTGTGACAATCCCGTTCAAGGACAAATCTTTAATGACCTAAGAACCTGCCATGCAGATCCTTAAGGCCCACAGCACCTCCTCATAGCATCACCCTGGGGACCAAGGCTTTCACACCTGGACCTTTCAGAGGAGCTACCCATATCCAAACTATAGCAGGAAGGCATTCAGACCTTCTCTCAGTACTAACTGAATATAACCTGAGCTGGCTCTGAGACTACATCAGTGACCATGATCTGAAGTCTCATGGGACTTATACTCTAGATGCACTGAAGTCTAGTGTCCTGTCTAGAATGAAGATAGCCAGATGCTATAACCTCATAATGAGGTGGCTGGTCAAGACCTCTCAGAGAGTGAAATTCCTGTGCATGTGGAATTGGTAAAAATAATTATGCCCATCTTATTTTACTTTTGATTTTTGTTTTCATTTATTGTTTTTGAGACCAATTTTGCCTAGGTAGCCATATTAGTGTCAAACTCACAATCCTTCTACTTCAGCCTCCCAAAATTGGGATTACCAAAGTGAGTCACCATGCCTGGCTCTAACTTTTAACTTCTAAGCCCCTATATTCTTAAATTAAAATAGACGTTGAAAGATTGGGGAGGTTGCTCAGTGGTTAAAGGTGCTTGTTTGCAAAGCCCACCAGCCTGGGTTCAATTCCCCAGCCACACATATAAAGCCAGATGGGCATTTGCTTGCAATAGAAAGAAACCCTGATGTGCCCATACATACATACATACATACATACATACATACATACATACATACATTTTAAAATTAAGATAGACATTGACCCTGGCCTAAGTGGTATATGCCTATAATCCCAACATTTGGAAAGCTGAGGCAGGAGGATCATAAATTCTAGGGCAACTTAGGCTGCATAGAACGACTCTATCTCCAAAAGTAAGGGGGAAGTGAAAGCTAGAGGAGGGGAGAAGTTAGAACAGTTCCATATCCACAAGCTAAAGTACTTTGCAGTTAACCACATTGTTGGCACCTACCTCCCTGTGGTCACCACTGAATAAGTTAGAGAGAGAAAGCAATCAAAACCTGTTTCTCTGGGACATTCCTGGGACTGTCTGTGACTCTCCTCAGAACTCTAGTACCTATACCTTGCCTTGTGTGATGAATAATAATATGGTGAAGGAACAAGAAAAGGCTTTAGGGAGGGTTAGGAGGCTTAAGTCCAGAAAGGGCAAGCTGGGGGCAGGAGCAAAAGGAGCAAAGATTCCAAAAGGCTGAAATAACCACTCCCCACTGTGATACTTCAGAGCTCAGAGGTGAGGAGACCTAGCCGGTTATCTGGTAAGGGACTTTTCAATACTGACCACACATTACCTAAAGAGCTTTCTAAAAATGAATAATGCCAAGAGTCTGCGATAATCTAGCTTTACTGACTTGAGCAATGGTGGCTGAAAACCACTGATCCAGTTCAAATTCCTATTTAATGATTTTATAGTCACCCAGGCATGCAACTTAATCAAGCAGCCTGCCCACAAATGCAGACTTGTGAGCAAATTCTGCCTTGTGACTTAATAGGAATCAGGTGGAAACCAAAAGAACGAGCCATGGGCAATGTTTTAAAGGTAAGGCGTGTGAGAAGAAGGAAGAAATTCCATGATTAGCAAGTAAAAGAAACACAGGCCACACTGATGATGTCATCACAAGCAAGAACACGTGAGATTTTTCAAACTTACACTCCTCAGGGAGATTTTTAAATTTTATTTACTTATTTTAAGAGAGAGAGAGAAAGAGGTCGATAGAATGAGAATGAGCATGCCAGAGCCTCTAGACACTACAAACAAACTCCAGGTACATGTGCCACCTTGTGCATCTGGCTTTATGTGGGTGCTGGGGAATCAAACCTGGGTCCTTTGGCTGTGCCAGCAAGCACTTTAACTGCTAAGCCATCTCTCAAGGATAGCCCCACCTCAAGGAGATCCTTGGGAAGTACAAAAGCAATCATGAGGAGGTTCAGACATGAGGTTAAAGAGATCAGTAACCAACTGGTTTAGTGACAGGTCCTGAAAGTCAAGAAGATCATTTGGAATCGATAGATAATAAGGAATGGCTAAACCAGGCCTGGTGACGCAGGCCTGTAATCCCAGTTACTCAGGATCACAAGTTCAACGCCTACCTGGGCAAATTAGTGAAACCCTGTCTTAAAATAAAAAGTAGGGCTGGAGAGATGGTTCAGTGGTTATCGTGCCTGCCTACAAAGCCTAATGACCTAGGTTTGATTCTCCAGTAACCAAGTAAAGCCAGATGCACAAGATAGCACATGCATCTGGAGTTCATTTGCAGTGGCTGGAAGTCCTGACACACCCATTCATTCTGTCTCTCTTCTGTTTTTCTCTGCTTGCAAATCAATAAATAAAAATATTTTAAAAATTAAAAAAATAAAAAGTAAAAAGAAGGCTGGGGATATAACCTTCTTTGGTGGTAGAGCACTTGACTGCATGTGCCAGGCCCTAAATTCAATTCCTGGTGCCAGAAAAGGCTGTTTTCTACAGGAGGGATTGATGGGTTTATTATCTCAGTACTTTTGAATGACTGCTAAGCCTGTTCTAGTCCCTGAGATGGAAGATTCTAATTTTGTGTATCTGAGATGGGACCAGCCCCTCTCCCCATGAATGCATATAGTATGTATATAACTCCTAAGTCATTATAATGTGCAGCTACGGTTGAAAACAGTCACTGTGAGGCAGCCATTCACAAATGCCAATATCATGTAGGTGAATCTCTAAAAGCTGTTCACATGAAGAGTTTTACTTAGTACGTCTGCAGCAGGGATGGAAATTCTGCTTTTCTAGTAAACTCACAGTGGTGCTGATGCTACTGGCAATGTTAGGAGTGTAGAATCAGGACCCTGTCCTGGCCTGTGGAATCAGAAGCTACAGCATGAGCAAATCCCCGGAGGGTTTGCAGGCATATCCAAACTGGAGAAGATGCTCTCGGGTTCCTGTGGTCTGTCAGCATGGGTTAGAAGAAGGTTCACACGCCTCTCAATGCATCCCCCTCATACCTCACCTCCTTTACTAAACAATGTTAGTTGTCTGTTCTAATTTTAAAGTAATTTATTGATTTTGATTGTCTTCTGAGAGGATCAAGACTGGAAACCATTACACCCTGGGGATCCTGTGTTTGTGTCACTTGATGGAAAGATGATTCCGCTGGGTGGAGACTGTACCGTGTACCCAGTGTTTGTGAATGAAGCTGCATATTATGAAAAGAAAGAAGCTTTTGCCAAGACAACTAAACTAACACTCAATGCAAAAAGCATTTGCTCCTCTTTCCACTAGAAACCACTGCTAGCTCACTGTACTGGGCATCTTGAAAACTTCTAGAATCCGTGAGCTGCTCCAGAGGATGTTAGTGCCTTATTCCAGTTGATCTCCAAGATGCCTGGCCCATGCCTCACTCAGTAGACATCCAGACCAGGAAAGGGGAAGAATAAATTAGTGAATGCCTTTTAAGGATATCATATTTTATGTGTAGTGTATTCAAATAAGTGTACTTCCTATTTCTATATAGCTGCCTATACACTACACTTTGATAGCTTAACATTGTTATTAATAAATACCCTTTATATTCAAAACATAAAATGGAAATAGATACTATATGCAAAATTATCCACTTGGACATACAATGAAGCAGAATGAAACATAGATTTTCAAGTACTATATAAGTGCTACTAGAAACTGAGATAATAACAGTTCAGGTCACATTTTTTTAATTTTTGATATTTGAATTAATGACAGTATATTAAATATCCATTTTATAGACTTCAGCAGTGGTTGTGATGTCTGTGCAAAATGTTAAATGTTCTTCTTTGGGAGGTGAAATGTGAAGGGGAAATGAGGGTTGACTGGATGGACATCTCAAACTTACCGTCCTTCTCTACATGGAAAATTGGGAAGAGGCAGGCATATTCTTTTTTTTTTTTTTTTTTGGTTTTTCGATTTTTCGAGGTAGGGTCTCACTCTAGTTCAGGCTGACCTGGAATTCACTCTGTATTCTCAGGGTGGCCTCGAACTCACGACGATCCTCCTACCTCTGCCTCCCGAGTGCTGGGATTAAAGGCGTGCGCCACCACACCCGGCTCAGAGGCATATTCTTTGCAGCTGCAATCGTCATTTGGAAAGAACATTCTTGCCCTGATTTGCAGCCAACAAGATGTGAGGAGGTCTTTGGTCTGCACAGGAGCCACCCCCAAAGGTAGAGAAAATTAAAACAGAGGGCAATGGGCACTAGTGGAAATGTGACCCAAACTCACGACTCTGGATTGCAAATATGTTTCCAAGGAGTTCTGCCATGTCTTAAGTGCTTTGTCTCCCATGATTCTCCTCTTCAGAGTACCTGTGACTAAAGACTGCCTCCCTTTCTAGTCCCTCCACTTCCCTCTCTCGCCTCCCTTCTCTCTGAAGCCACAGTAGTCAAGTGAGGAGCATTTTTATCCCATGATTTGAACTCCAAAAAACATTCTGTGAAATAGATTTATACATCACTGTCTACAGTGTACTAAGTACCCAGTACACACACACACACACACACACACACACACACACACACCATACATTTTCATCTTCCAGAGCAAAACCTACTGAACCAATTTCACCCCATACTCAATGTGGTTTTTGTTTGTTTGTTTGTTTGTTTGTTTGTTTTTGAGGTAGGGTCTCACTGTAGCCCAGCCTGACCTGGAACTCACTCTGTAGCCCCAAGCTGGCCTCGAACTCACTGTGATCCTCCTATCTCTGCCTCCCCAGTACTGGGATTAAAGGAGTGCACCACCACACTGACTTCAATGTTTTATAAAACACAATTATGTGGTTTCTAAAGTTTTTAACATGTTTTGTACTTTGCCTTCTGGATGTCGCTGTAAGATGTGGGATCTATCAGTCAGCTTCTGTTCGTGGGTTTCACCAAGCTTCCTTCTCCCACGTGATTGTTCTGCTTTATTGTATTCCATCACCCAATTTCTCAGTTTTTTCCAAAAGTAAATTTTGATAGGAACACTTTATTCTTCCATCAAGTTTCAGTCATTTATGAAATTTTAAATGTGCAGTTTAGGTTAGTATAGTTTCAGCTTGGGGATTGTTTCTGTGAGGTCTAATTTTCCCTGACGCAATCTTGATGGTCTTCAATGTTTCTCATTAGATAATTGCATGTGATTGCTTTTCCTCTGTAACATTCTGCCATGTGGTTTCACCCATTGTCAGTTGCACAGAATCTGTTTTCTCATTATGAAAGGAGGGTGATACTAATAATAATGTCCTCTCATGGGGTCGTTGTGAGGATTACATGTGCTAATGCTTGCAAGGGCTCAGCCTAGTGCCTAGCATGGGGAATATACTCATCAGTTATTCAAGTTCAAATCTAGTACAAAAGACCTTTCATGGTTAGCCTCTCCCTGCCCCACAACCTCTAGATTCATCAACTTTTCTGTTCTCTCTGTTCCGAAGTCCTTCATGTTGTTTTATTCCTGTTATACCAAAGCTGATTCCTCCTTCTAGCATTTTTCCCCAGTTTCTTACAACACCCTTGCTGAAAGTTACTGTAACTAATTCCTGTAGATCCCACAAAATGAGCTCAACTCAACTGCACGTACAACCTTCTAAGCCTCCCTCTATCTGACTTGCTTGCCCCTTTTCCATCCTCTCCTTCTGTCTCATCTTGAAAACATTAGCGGCGTCATTATTAATGTCTGAAATCCAATAATCACCCAAGAAAGGCTACTGGAATAAATGAATATGCTCAAACATGCCACCACTATCCAAATGCCCTTGCGTTCCACCAATGTTCCTGCCTTCACACGTTCTTTCCCAATCACTGTCTGAATATGTCAGCCCCCACCTCATCACTTACAGGTGAAACCCACTCCATTCTGCACTCTTCAGACTCAAAGGATAGCAGAAAGGGGGTGGAACCCTTCCTTATTATCTTACAACCCCATAAGAATAAACATAAATGTACACACTCATTAATTCCCCTATTTCATAGGAGGAAGTTGCTTCTCCTCCTTCACTATACAGACAAGTCCCACATGTTCTGACCCCTGCCACCCCTCCAGCCTCTTGCTCCCAGCAATTAGGATGCAGACTGGGTTCTCCAGCCCCCAGATACATGAACTTCCCTACTACCTTGAGCTTTCCCCACATTGTTCCCTCCTCTTATTGAAAGCCTGCCCAACCCCCATTTCCTGGATCTGAGGACATTTGTTCTTACTGTGACTCAGCCTAGATTAGATCATCTATAACACAAGCTCATCAATACTACCAGCCTGGCACTTCTCAAAACTGCAAAAACAATAACTGAGGGAATTAGGAGCAGAGCTGACAGTTAATGTGTCTGTCCCTTTGATTAAACGGCAAAAGCTCCATGTCAGGATAGTGTTTGCCTTGCTTTCTGCAGCAGTCACAGCATTTAACACGATGCTTCACATATAGCAGAAACTCAGCAAGTATTGCCTGGTAGATTTGAGAGTTGACCCAGTGAGTGTGAAGTCACATGGAAAGCCCACCCTGGAAGAGTGGATTGTGATGCTGAGGCCTCGAAAGATACAACTGGGGATCACAGAAGATGGCACTGGGGGCGGGGGCTTATGCAGCCACTGCTCCTGGAGGAGTGAGTGAAAAAGCAGTAAGAGACACTGGAAGCTGACATGAGGGAGCCACAGTGCTGGAAGAAGGGCTACAAGTCATACACATGCCAGGCAGATGGACCAGACTAGCATATGTCTGAAAGGTGTGTGTGTGTGTGTGTGTGTGTGTGTGTGTGTGTGTGTGTGTGTGTGTGCATACCCCACAAATACACAGTCTGAAGGAGAGTGACTGCTTAGGAGACTCTGAGAGCTTTTTTAGCTCTGTATGTCCACCTCCCATGCTTTCAGGAGGCTTGCCCCTTACCTATAGAGGTATTGTTTTATATCTTCCACCCCAACACTGCCACACAACGAAGCTGGTCCAGTGCTTGGCAGGTTGTAGTCAGGTTCGCATTGCTGGCAGAAATCACCCAACCAAGAGCAGCTTGTGGGGAAAAAAGGTTTATTTTGGCTTACAGACTCAAAGGGAAGCTCCATGATGGCAGGGGGAAAATGATGGCATGAGCAGAGAGTGGACATCACCCCCTGGCCAACATCAGATGGACAACAGCAAGAGTGTGTGTTGGACACTGGCAAAGAGAAACTGGCTATAACACCCATAAGCCTGCCTCCAATAATACACTGCATTCAGGAGGTGTCAATTCCCAAATTTCCATCAGCTGGGAACCTATCATTCAGAACACCTAAGTTTATGGGGGACACCTGAATCAAACCACCACATGCCGATTTATTAACACATGGCAAAGGGTGAACTCTTGTGGGGGATTACACAGTGTTTAACACATAGCAGAACTCCCAGGAGGATTCTACCCAGAGCTGCCACACAGGCTTGGTGGGTTTCATGGTATACAACTCAAACAAGCTCCAGGCACATATCCACAAAGTGAAGGGCACAGCCCAGAATGTTATATCTCATCTAACCAAGAAGCAAAACTAGTTTCCTCTGTTTGGCCAATAAAAGAATAAGGACTTGATTGGTAAATAAAGTCAGCTAAAAGTTAGGAATTGTTATAGTATAATTTAGAAAGAAAAATACTAGAGCTATGTTAGCTACTGATAGGCTAAATATTGAATGTGAAAGTTCATTTTTTCAGAAATAAATCTATTAAGTGGTGAAGCAGCTCTCACCAATATGAAAATGACATAAGAACTCTCAAGGAAGCAGAGAGTTTCCCTGGCTAAATATTTTACTTTGTAGGTGTGGAGGCAAATAAACTTATGTTTGGTGGTCAAAAGTTGAAAGTATTCCCATCTGATGGCTTTCATTGTTATTGCCAAGTACAAGATTAAGCCAATTACAGATATTGAAAGGAAAGTGATGGGCTCATTTATGGTGGTTTTAAGATAGCTACTGGGAAAATAGAGCCAGACAACTGATGGGGGAAATAGAAGAACCACTGGGATACCACAAAGGTTGGATGAGACAATGAATGTAGAGTACATGGCACATAGTAGACATCAAAAAGTATCCATTTCCTTCTCCTCTCTTTCCACTGCCTTTTAGTTATTTGTGTTTGTCTCCTCTGTTATTGCACATACTGGATGTCTAGTTTTTGTTGAACTGGGTCTAAATTCTCACACCTGACACATAAGATACATTTTTAAGCATAACAATAATCAAGTTTATTTAATTATTTATTTATTTGAGAGAGAATGGAAGGGAGAGAGAGAGAGCAAGAGTGGGCACATCAGGGTCTCTAGCCACTGCAAACAAACTCCAGATGCACCTGGCTTGTGTGGGTCCTGGGGAATTGAACCCAGGCCCTTAGGCTTTGCAGGCAAGCGCCTTAACCGCTAAGTAATCTCTCCAGCCCCATAAGATACATTCTTATAGAACTGGACTTCAGCTCTTTCATCATGCAGTACTGTGCTAGAGTGGACAGAAAGGTAGATGGAAAACTGACAATGGCAGTGTCTCTTGATATTGGTCTCACCAAACTTCAGAGAACCTGGATCTCTTGGGCTAAGAAAAAACACTGTGACCTTTGCATGTCATTCCACCTGGAATAATAATAACAATAATAATAATATCTGCTCCTTCATACCACTTGTCTCATTACCTCTTTGAGAAAATCCTGGGGGGTAAGCAGCAGGACCCTGGTCTCAAGGAGGAGCCGTGGGTTTATACACAGGCAAAAGAGTTCTGAGCCAGCAAAGGTAGGCAGAGTTAGGGTCAGGCAACATGAACTGCTAACATCATCTGGCTGTTACTCCCTTACTCAAACTACTTCCAAAGTTGCTGAGTAGTTCAAATCGAGTATGAGACATATATAGACTTGCAGATGTAGACACTGCATGAAGGTCATGTCTGACAGCATGCTGGCTCTGTCCCTGAAATGGGCCAATAATAATGCTTTAGATCCAAAAACCAACCTTCCTTTTTGCCCTTCCTATAAGGCAACACTAGTTAGTCTTGATATTCACACATCTAAGGCAAGGATGAAACATGTTCATAACAAGACAAAATAAATATTTATTAAAAATCTAAATAGCATTTCTTCAATGAGACAAAGAGAAGTCTTACTTATGATTTTCTGGAACTTAGTATCACACACACAATACTAAGAACAAGTCTATAAATTAGAATTTACAGGGATCAGGCACATTCTGAGAAACAGGGTGACAATTCTGTGTTTAAAACCAAGATCACAGTTTTTTTTTAATGTATCAATACAGAAATCAAGTATGGTTTATAGGCTCTGATGATGGCCCATCTCCTTGAGCCCCTCCCAGAGCAAAACGGCACAGTTCACCAAGCCCTGACGAGGGAAAGGCACATCAATAATACTGTACTCTTGAGCAGGTGCCTGCTCAGAGCTTCATGACTTCACAGTAAAACCTCCTTGCACACCTTCTCCCCTTGCCAGGAAGGAAGGTAAGCACCCTTGTTATTCCAAACAGACACATGACATAATGTCAAGAACAGTGAATCTTCCTGATGACAGTTATAGCAAAAACAGTGTTTGCAACCAAAACCACTGTGTAAGCAGGGGAGATCCCATCCCTGGAAACCCTCTTCCCCTTTTGCTACTGAAATGTAAATCATGGAGTTTTGAGGTGTCCTGATAGGCCCACAGGGTCAGTGTGTGTGTGTGTGTGTGTGTGTGTGTGTGTGTGTGTGTGTGTGTGTGTGTATGTCCATCTTTGGGACGAATGTTTGAACATTTGAATCTTAGACCAGTCCTAGGGATCATAAGAACAAAGCTAGCTACCAAGACTTGAGTAAAAAGCCCTAATCCCTCAATGTGCCAATCACACAGATAGGCTCAAATGTACTGAATAACCATGATGAAAAACTATTAGGGGGTGGATATCTGTGGTCCACAAATCAATACCTCCTATTCTCACCTGCTCTGACATGACTTTGAGCACATCTATGTTCAGCCCAGAGCTTTAGTCTCCTGGTATATATCCAGGTACTTGGTCCTTCTGACCAGGATCTGTTTGACTCACTGCCTCTCTTTGCCTTGGTTAACTTGCCTCAGCTCAGACTTTCTACATCAAAAGGCTTTGGGAATCCCACTATTGGGATGAAATCCTGATTTGTAGAATCTCCAGACTTTAAAGGAATCTTAAAATTCATCCAATTATCTTCTTTGACAGCATACCCTCCTAAGCAGTTGGCCAGTTTCTGCTTGAACATCTCCAGTAGCTGGAGCAGCTGGGGTCTGAATTGATCCAAAATCTTTCTCCAGTTCTCTAATTCTTCCCATCTGGAATACATCTGTTCCTTTTAGAAGACTCATGACATCCTCAAGTCTTCTCTTTTCAGGAGACAGATGCTTCACTGTCTCCCCTCTGTTCACACCTGAGTGTGGTCTGGACATGGCCCCAAGAGCACTAGAGAGCCCCAGAGAGTGGGCACTGCACCATCCACCCACCTCTCCCCAGCCCTGGCCCATCAGGCATGCAGTGTCCCAGTTTCCCCCTGCCCAGCTAAGCTGACACCTAGAGCCACACAGAATGGATAAAGTAGCCAGAATGGAGTTCTTGGTCTGGACTGTTTGCTTTTCGGCCGACAGCCTTGCTAATTGCCAAGTTATCTGAAGGCCCAACCATTTTTTTTTTTTGTTCCATTTAAAATTAAAATCTTGCTGATAATCTTTTAAATTCTATCTTTAAAATTCCCATGTGAGTCCTTTCACTAAATACCAGAGGCCTGTGGATGTGGATGTTATTTGGGCTTTAGTCAGCTGGAAACTTTCTTCAATATCTACTTCAAAAGGAGAAAATCTGAGGATGATGATCTGAAAATAAGACCCAAGTCTTGGCAGACGTTCATTCCTGACAAGCCATCCTCTGAGGCTTCGAAATTCACAGTTAACAAAAATACCAGTGCATTTCAAGTATTTTGCTAAATTCCCTCAATAAGAAACACTAGTATATGCTAGTCACCTCTGAGCCTTAAGACCACATAAACAGAGCAACTGCTATTTCTGTCTCAGATAAGTGAGGCTGGCACTGTGGTAAAACCGGATGAGGAAAGGCGCCAAGCCCTTTCCCCCAGATCATAGTCTATCTGCCTGGGACTTTTGTGTCTATGAAGAAAAGCTTATTGTGCAGGCGCTGGCCACTCTTAGGCCAAGTATATAATACTTACATGTAGTACAAAAGGCCAAAATCTATTTCTCAGCTTTTAAAGTTGCCTACTTCACCTGAAGTAATTTTCATTCAAAACTGAAATGTCTTTTCTGTACTAAAAATATAAACCTTGTGTTCATTATACTATAAAAACATCTCTCAGTTGGAGACAGTTTGAGCCTTGGGTTTCATTCCAAGGATGGTTTCCAGCTTCCTATTTCCTGAAGGTTCTGAGGAGCATTTCCATTCGCTCAGTCTCCTTCTCTCCCAGGATATCTGGCTTAGCTCAGTCCCCTGAACACTCTGGGACATGATCAAAAGTCTCCCACAAATTCAGGTGATTCATTCACTGAGGGATATGGAGGAAACTGTGGGCTGAAGTTGGTCTAACAAGAAGACACCAACAAGAGGAAAAACTGCCTGATCCTCCTACTCAGTTTCTCCCTTCCCCAGCAGCCATGCCAGCCTGCAGCTGGACTTCACCCTGGACTCCAAGAGGCTTTCAGGCTCAGGATTGTTAGCCGTGGCTTTATGCTAACCCTTTCAAGTCACAGAAATCCAGTCAGCATGGCGGGGATTTCTGCTTCGAGTCTACCACACTGTACAGCCCCTCAGCATTGAGTCCAGGACTCAGCTCACAGTATCAGAATGCCCATGCTCACATCAACGCTGAGCTCTGCTGTTACACTGAAGTTTCTGGAAATTCATCTATTTCATCAAACGCATTGAGGGTGGTTTTGCTATTACTCCTGGAAGAATCTTGGATTTTGTTGAAATCTGCAGAGAGAGAGAGAGAGAGAGAAACTATTTTAGAAGAACATCACTGGGCATGCCTAAACCCAGGGCCTGAGCTACACCTCCAGTCTTTCACAATTTAACGTTCAAAGGTTGTTCTATATTCCTAGTCATAGTGGTTGGATTCAGGTGTCCCCCACAAACTTAGGAGTGCTGAATGCTAGGTTCCCAGCTGATGGAGGTTTGGGAATTAACACCTCCTGGAGGCAATGTATTGTTGGGGGCGGAGTTATGGGTATTACAGCCAGTTTCACCTCGCCAGTGTTTGGGCACACTCTCCTATTGCTGTTGGCCACCTGATGTTGGCCAGGAGGTGATGTCTACCCTCTGCTCATGCCATCATTTTTCCTACCATCATGGAGCTTCCCTTCAAGTCTATAAACCAAAATAAGCCCTCCCCCCCCCAAAAAAAGTTGTTCTATAAAGGGTTCTAAAATGACAGAATTTCAGGGGACCTGAGAATCAACTTAATTCAAGCCTCCTATTTTCCAGATAAGGGCCATCAGGGCTCTTGGACTTAGTTGGCACAGGTCACATGGTCCACAGGAGGAAATCCCATACCACCTCACAGTAGCAGCAGTACCTGTCCGTCTTATGGGCCCCGGATCCTCGTTAAGAAAGGACACGTGTGTTTTCCACTCAGTCCACTTCACCTCGTTGATCCTGCAAGTGTGGTCATCATTCTCACTACATCACAAGTATCTCATTAAAGGCAAACTAATAGCACCACATTCAGGATGCCCTAGTTTCTATATAGCTTTTCTCTCCCCCAGACATAGGAACACTTGCACCCCACACTGTCACCAGCATGGCTAGACATTTGGCCCACATCCCCATTTTTCTAGACCTCAAGTTCTCCTCCCAGTGCAAGGGAACCAGAAGTCCTATAAGTTGCCTGGATTGGTGTGAAGGTACACCCTCTGACACCAGCCACTGAGTCTGACTGGGGAGAGGGAACCCAGAGAGAATAAAGGGAGAAGAAGAAAAAAGGGAAGGGACAAGATTAGAAGGCTGGAGGATTAGAGCTGTTTTGGGCTAAGGATGCACTGAGAGAAGGGCCCGTGAATTAGGGCCCATACCCCTGTGGCATTAGAATACAAGTACAAAAGCCAATTGGACTTATTCAGGAACCATACAGTGAGAATCCCATTAGTCACAGACAACAGTCAGAAGTGACGGTTTCTAGGGGTGGGATCTACAGTCAGAGTAGGTTAAGAACAGAGCATCTGTAGGGTCAGACATTCAGGTTGTGGAGGGGAGAAGCATAATAATCTGAAAACGTGGTTGTGGGCTGTGAAAGGATTGCTTTAAAACTCTGAATGCTTGAAGTGGGGATAGCTCAGTGGCAGAGCACCTGCCTAATATGTGTAAGGCCCCAGGTGCAATCCCCAATGCCACCAATTGTTTTTAAAGAAAAGAAAAGGAAAACTTGAAATGTGTGGAAATTCACTGTCTTGTTTTCCATTTATCGGTGATCAATGTGCCCCAGGTCCCCAGTGTCACGTGCACCCTCAGAGAACAGACAGACACACAGAGATTATAGAGCTGACAAATCTTTTCTAAGCCAACACCACAGGGAAGGCTGGAAAGGCACCTCCATAAAGAAAGATAGTGGACCCACTGGCAGAAATCTTCTTCCCTTTTCTTCCAAAGATTTGACACCCTCACCCCAGGCCCATACCCACACAGAAAAAAATCCAACTTCAGAGGAGGCTCTGGGAGGCAATGATGTGGTTTACCACAAGCAAGTATCAGCCATGTTTTTCTAATGTCCTGTTTGCTAACTCATCTCCCTCTACCCTCTTCCAAGAATACCATACCACCCCAAAGCCCTTCCCCTTTGTTACCGCAAACACAGCCGGAAGTCCCCCTCTGCTACTTTGCACAGCTCTCCCATTCGGAATCTGCTCCTCAGCCATTCTGGTAACATTTTCTCAAACTCCAAGATCGTCCTGGCTCTCTGGGGACATAAAGAAACCTAAACTAGTTGATCAGAACCAGGCATTGAGCCCAGCTTCATGGGAGTACGCTCTCACGCACATGCGCATACTACTCGCAGCCATACTCAATGCATAGATCCTGAGGGTTCACCTATGCTACAGAATTCAAAGATGAGAAAGCAGAAAGCTCGGGAAAGATGTTCAAATTGCTTTAAGCTTGACATAAATAATACTTCTGGAAGTCAGGAGTCTCCTAACTGAAGAACTGTTAGGATCCTAGAATCTCACCAGGTGGTGGAGGAAGAGTTTGGAAGCCATGTATTCCCACACCTACTTGCAAGCATTGAGTCCCCTGGAAGCTCTCTTGACCATAGTGTGTCTAATCTTTACAGAACATTAATAACGATCCAATTAGGAAAGTGCTCACAATGGGAAACCTGTGTCAAATCAAAGCTTTTCTCCCTGTCGTCCCTTTATGTACCTCAGTTCTGTTTGCTTGGACTACAGAAGGAAGCGGTTCCTTCTCTGACAGGTAGCTTTACACATATATGAAGGAACTATCCCTTCTTCAACCCTCGTTCCAATAAGCATTTCTTCTGTGGCAATCTCTACTCACCCACCACCTCTGGGCTCATCTTGTGAGTTGGTGTCCTTTCCAGGAGTGGGATGAGGGGAGGGGAAGGTGATGAGTGTCAGGACCAGGATGGAGCACAACATATCTGTCCCCTTCATTGCCCTAGACCCTTACTTCTCTTAATTCAACCTCAGGTCACATGTCCGTATTTACATATCACAGGGTTGACAGTGAACACAGCATCTCTAAAACCTGCATTTCTTTCATATATGCTGTTGTCCAGCCATATTTCCAAGACCCTGTTCTCAAAAAACCTAGGCTAAGGCTTCCTCAGAACTATCTTATGCAGATTTCCGATATGCATCCCCAGACCACTGGTACTGACAGACGCCAATGACCGAGTACTGACAGAGTCCCTGTGGAAGCCTGTGCCCAGCTCACCTGCAGACGCCAGATTCGCTCACTCTCCTTGGACACATTCTCCACGGTCTCCCCCATCAGGGCAATGAGCATGTTGAGGAGGAGGACGAAGGTGAGGATGACGTAGGTGATGAGCAGGAAGAGGAACAGGATGGGGTAGGTGGAGTTCTGCTGGATGTTGAGGTCACCCAGGCCTATGGTGAGCTTGAAGAGCTCCAGCACCGCATCGCTGAAGCTGCCATAGGAGCTGCAGTCTTTCTTGTCCTTGGAGCACTTCTCGATCAACGAAGCCAGAGCTGGGAGGACACAACAGATGTTCTCTGGGCCTCTCTGGCTGGCTGGTTACACAGTGTGCGCACACACCCATGCTGCAGGCCTGACGCCTCCCTCTTTCTCCTGGCCTCCTAATACTCATTTCTTCCCTCGCCATCTCCAGGTTCAATTCTACAGCCCCAGCTTTATGGAGCTGGTTGCTCTGCCTGGCCTCCTGCAGAAAGCCTTTCCCACCTAACGAAGCCCATGTTGTTCTCCTTCTCCTCTGCCCCACAGTTTAGCCCTTGCCGTTCACAGACTTGCAGAATTAACACTTATCATGTGAGTGTGTTCCAGGCTCCCTGTTAGACTTTAAGTTCCTGACTTGCTGTAGCCTGGGTGGCCTCCCCCAAGACTGTATGATCCTGTGTCCCCCTCCTAATGCTCCATTGGGAGACCCCTGTGTACAGGATCTGGGCTTGCTTTTCTCTTTTTTCCAACACGCCACAACATGGATTCATTGCTGGGCAAATGAACGTATAAATTCATGTGTGAGTAAATGTAGGGATGAATGAATGAGCAGATGAAGGAGCAAAGAAATAAGCACATTTTGACCCAGGAAAGGTACCAAACAGATGGATGCCAATTGATCATCATCAATGATCATGGCAGGGAGAGGAGAAAAATGAGGAAAAATTGTATTTCTCTATATAGAGGTTAAAAGTAAAATCCAACTGTAATATTCCCTCTGGAGTAAATGGAGGGACTTTAAAAGGGGGCTCCCCAGAAGACCATAGGTTTCTACAAAGACTAGATGTGGAGATATGGAAGGCCAAAGGAAGTTAGCTCAATACATTACTTTGCTCCTATTTTTTGAAGACCACCCCTCAAGGTTCTATGAACTTTCAATTCCCCATCTGTAAAATGGGGGTGGGAAACACCTGCTGAATCTATCACAGATTGTGAAGGCCAGAGATAATGGATATGAAAGCAGAGGCAGACAAAGTGTAGATGAGTAAGAGTAACAGGCTGAGCACCTAAGCCTCCATGATCTTGGGGTCAAGGATGATGAATCCCACCTGATAAACTGTTGGGAGAAGTAAATAGATACCAGTGGGCCAACGCTTATGTGGTGGGTGCCTCGCCTCTAGCTGCTGTCGGAGTTGCTGGAACTGCTGTATGCTTTGTTATTCTGGCATCTGTATACAGTGCTTTACAAATATAGAAGTTACTATTGGTGTTAAATCAATTACCTACTCCAAATCCAAATAAGAACAGGATATATACAAACAAGAACTTCAGAACATCATGCAAAATGACCTAAAAAGAAATGAACATAATTGAAGTGTGCAGTCCAAGCACTTAATCATCATGCACCTAACTTCTGCCCTCTCCCAGCCACCCACCCTACCCCTGCCTTCACTCAGGCCATTCTCCCTCCTCCCTAGCAGAATCTCCCTGGTGCTCCCAGACTCAGCTCCTCCAGGAAGACTTCTGTCCTGCTCCAACCCCAGGGTCTCTCCTCTTCCACCTCCAAGGGCACAGTCTGTCTGTTCCTTTCTCTATGGAGTCTCACATCTAGAGGCATGACTCCCTATGGGCAATAGCATGCAGAAAGCAGCTCATGCCAGCACTCTAAAGCTTATTGTTAAATCTGTATGCATTTTGGCAGCACCACCATTATGAAGAACTAACTGAAACTTATAGTGGCAAGATGAATAAATTCTGGGACTTTTGTGAAGCCCATGGTGACTGTACTTAACAACACCAAATTATATCAAATTGTACAGTGAAAGCATGGGAAGAGTATAGGTCTCCAATGTTCTCACACACGCACATACATAAATGCATAAATGTATCGATGTGATGTGATGGGTGTGTTAACTAACTTGGCATTTGGTAATCACTTCACAATACATATCTATATCCAATCCTTACATTGTGTATCTTAAATGTATATATGATTTTTTTCAACTGTACGTCAACAAAACAAAGGAAATATTTTTTATTCAAAAATATTTAATCAGGGCTAGAGAGATGGCTTAGCAGTTAAGGCACATGACTATGAAGCCTAAGGACCCCAGTCTGATTCTCCAGGTCCCACGTAAGCCAGATGCACATGGTGGTGCATGTGTCTGGAGTTCATTTGCAGTGGCTAGAGACCCTGGCGCACCCATTGTCACTTTCTCTCTGGGTCTCTCTCTCCCTCTCTCTCTGTCTCTAATAAATAAATATAAATAACTCTCTAAAAAATATTTAATTATATAAGCTGAGCACAGTGATATACACTTGTAGCCCCATAACTCTGAAGGCTAAAGCTCAAACATGGTGACTCTGAGGCCAGCCTGAGCTAGTGTGACTTTGTCTCGAAAAAATAAATTATAACCGAGCATGATGGCATACACCTTTAATCCCAGCACTCAGGAGGAAGGGGTAAGAGGATCACTGTGCGTTTGAGGTTGGCCTGAGTCTATGGGGTGAGATTCAGGTCAGCCTGGGCTAGAATGAGACCGTACCTAGAAAAAAAAAAAAAAAAACTAAGAAAAAAGAAAAAAATCAATTATATAGGGGGCTAGATAGATGGCTCAGCAGTTAAAGGTGATTGCTTACAAAGCCTTACAGCTTGGGTTTAATTCCCTAGTACCCAAGTAAAGCCAGGTGCTCAAAGAACCACATGTGTCTGGAGTTTGTTTGCAGAGGCACTAGGCCCTGGTGTGCCCATTCTCATCATTCATTCCCTCTCTTTCTCTCTCTCTCTCTCTCTCTACACACACACACACACACACATATATATACAAATAAATAAAATATTTTAAAAATCAATTATGTATCACCTTATAATTAAATAACATATATAAAATAAAGATAATACATATTCAAAATTGATCTTCCCTAATTACTTTACTACATCTGATAATTATCTATGCTTTGGTGATTATTTATTGCTATTGTAGATATGGTGGAAATACTACATAATAAACTGCACCTCTTCCCAACTCCTGCTCAGTGACATAATGTCAGCAACTACAAATCTATTTGCTACAATAAGAATTACACTATGAAAATTGATTGGCAAATGATACAAATCAGAAATTGGCTCAGTGTTTTGTTGATGTTTACCTCTAGATTCAAGACAGTGATGGAGAAAATGTTCAGGTATATTAAAAATTGTACCAAGGGCTGGAGAGATGGCTTCGCAGTTAAGGCACTTGCCTGTGCAGCCTAAGGACTCATGTTCAACTCTCCAGATCCCACATAAGCCAGATGCACAAGGTGACACAAGTGCACAGGGGGCACACATGTCTGGAGATCAATCACAAGCTGGAGGCCCTGGCACACTAATTCATTCTCTCTCTCTCTCTCTCTTTCTCTCTCTTTCTTTCTCCCTCTCATTTAAAAAAAAAAAAAAAAAAAGCCAGTCCACTGGGCTTGCCTCAAGAAATAAACATAAAAATAAAAAAATTATACTGATTGTAGCCACTATGATATGGTGACTAGTGCAAAAAATATTGATTCACAAGATATCTTCTAGCATTTGCAAACAATTATCCAAATCAGCAAAAAAGCTTTCCCATATCAATGGCAAACAAGTCACAACATAAGTCCAGCATAATTGTTTCATTTGCATCTTACTGCTTTTAAAGTAAAATATCAACCAACATTCATGTCAGAAAGAAGTAACACATACCACATATTCCTATATCTCCTAACAGATACAAGAATTCAGTTAGAAAGCAACAAATTATTCTCAACACATTTTTATATTAAAATTTATAAGTTCATGTATTCATTCAATGTACACATATTCTTTATCAATATATATATAATATGTATATGCATACATGTATATATTTTATGTATACACATATATCCCCAAAGAGCAATTATTAGATATTTTCCAGCACACAAGTGAGAACATTCCTTTACAAACTGTGTCCCTTTCCAATGCCTACTGAGCCTGGCTATTTTAAGGTTTAGCCACTTCAAGTTTGACCAAAACCAAATGGAGATTTTGACATTTGGGAGAAAGAGCTTTCACTGGTTATATCTTTTTCCTCTCCAGACCTCGGTTTCCCCATCTGAAAAGTGGACACCCTCTGAGGGCCCTCCCACCTGCATGGTCCCCAGTGTACCTTCTGGATCATGACGCTGTACATGCCCATGGACTGGAAGCCGCGTGTGTAGTAGAGCATGTTCCCCCAGCCCAAGGCCATGGCCAGCACGAGGCAGGCGAGGTACTCTTTGTAGGCAAACAAGTACAAGAAGACAGACAGTATCACAAGCACAGCTTGGATAAAACTGTTCAGGAGACACAGGAAACAAGGGCCTTACTTCTCAGCAACAGGGAAGACATTCAAACCCCAAACCCTAGCCCTTGCACAGTCCCCCTGATGCTAAGGCTTATGCTTAGCTGATGCTAAGGCTGCCTTGGGTCCATTCAACCGCATCTCCGCTCCAGCCCTGTAGACCAGTTGCAAGTTGAAGCCAGTATGGATTGGAAATGGCTGAGAGGGATTTTTATTTTTGAAGAAAAAAAAAAGTTTATTGAGTACACTGCAAGGAGCAGAAAGTGGGCTGGGCACTAACAAAAGTACTACCAATTTGATAGGGACATTAAAAATGTATACAGGCCAGGAGTGGTGGCACACACCTTTAATCCCAGCTCTTGGGAGGCAGAGGTAGGAGGATCGCTGTGAGTTCGAGGCCACCCTGAGACTAGAGTGAATTCCAGGTCTGCCTGAGCTAGAGTGAGACCCAACCTCAGAAAAACAAAAAAATAAAATAAATAAATAAAAATGTATACAGGCCAGGAGTGGTGGTACATGCCTTAAATCCCAGCACTCAGGAGGCAGAGGTAGGAGGGTCGCCATGAGTGCAAGGCCACCTTGAGACTACTTAGTGAGTTCTAGGTCAGCTTGGGCTAGAGAAAGACTCTACCTTGAAAAACCAAAAAAAAAAAAAAAAAAATGGATACAGATGCCCAGGACATCAGCAGATTCTGTTGTGCAGCCCCACGCTGTATCACTTTGAAATCATCTATATGGCTATAATTCCCAAGAAGGTGTGGGGTACATAGAGGATGCAGTAATTGTCATTTTTAACCAAAATGACAGCAACATTTATACTCACAAACCAAACAATTTTAATACGTCCCTCAAGCCAGATGTGGTTGCACATGCCTTTAATCCCAGTACTTCGGAGGCAAAAGTAAAAGGACTGCCATGAGTTCAAGGCCACCCTGAGACTATATAGTGAATTCCAGGTCAGCTTAGGCTAGAGCAAGACCCTACCTCAGAAAAAAAAAAGAAAAAGTCCCTTAAGATATACTCTGTTTATCTTTTTCATTTTCCCTGAGTGAAATAAGCCAGTCACAAAATGACAACACTGTCTTTCCACTTATTTGAAGTATCCAGAGTAGACATACTCATAGAGACGTAAAGTGGAGCATTGGTTGCAGAGGGGAAGGCAGAATGCAGAGTTGTGACTTGCTGGGAACAGTTTCACTTTTACAAGACACACATCCTGGAGACTACACGCATTCCAGTGTGAATGTCCTTCACAGCTTTGAGCCATAACACTCAAAAGCAGTCAAGATGGAAACTTTCATGTGAGGTGACATTTTCCCTAATTATATTTTTAAAACTGCAAGATATAAGCCGGGCGTGGTGGCGCACGCCTTTAATCCCAGCACTCGGGAGGCAGAGGTAGGAGGATCTCCGAGAGTTCGAGGCCACCCTGAGGCTACATAGTTAATTCCAGGTCAGCCTGGACCAGAGTGAGACCCTACCTCGAAAAACCAAAAAAAAAAAAAAGATCTAACAGACATATATGATCAAAATGTACTCCTAAACAGTGTGTGCATTTCCAGTTTTGCAGAAACTGGTTAAAAACATTTTGGAGCAATTTCCACAATTATAAAACATCTAAGGGGCTGGATGTAGTGGCACACACCTTTAATACCTCCAGCACGCAGGAGGCAAAGGTAAGAGGATCACTGTGAGTTCGAGTCCACCCTGAGACTACATAGTGACTTCCAGGTCAGTCTGGGCTAGAGTGAGACCCTACCTTGAAGAAAAAAAAAAAAAATCTAAGGGAAAAGAGGCCGCAGGCAAACTTGTGAAGAACAGGGACCTGACTGAACTGCACTTGGGACTGGAGTGAGGAAGGATGTCTCCACCTCCTTCACACGAACACAAGCAGAAGAGCGGGAGAGTACACTGAAACCAGCTGCGGTAAGCAGACTGTTCTCTGGAGCTGGTACTTCCTCAACAATGACAGGGATACTTGCGGCCTGTGAGGCAGTGTCACACCTGGCCTTGGAGACAAAGGACTTGCTCTGTGCCTCTGGAAGGCACAAACAGACATAAAAATATTAAAGTCTCAGCCATGTGGAAAATTCAGGCAAAGATTTTAGTTCACATAGACTCAGCCTCCTAAATACTCGAGTGAGAGATGTTGTTGGAGTGGACACAGCTGCAGAGCCCAGCACTCTTTGTTCCCAGATGAGCCTCTATCCCATGACCACAGGTGTCCAGCTGAGTCAGCCTGTGCTGGCTACATGGGGTCACAGAAGCCTCTGATGTCAGTTGCACATGATGAACTCATGCAGAGAGGCTGCTGAGCTGGGCTTTCCAGCTGGGGCCTTGGGGCCGCAAGCAGTGGAGTGAAGACTTGGGGCCTGGGCAACAGCACCACTAGAGCACCACGTGACTATTGGTGACTCAGTTCCTAGAAGCTTCACGAGTGTCCATAGGTGATTCTCCTTAGGTGCCTTCCAGTACTGACCTGCCCAGTTCCTAGATGGCAAATGTGAGGTCCCTTGCAGCCAGGGGGCGCTGCCTGGAACTCCGCCAAGAGGACTGCTAAGCCTCTGCTTGCCTTCACAGTGCCTGCTGCCTGGGCCTCTGTGACAGGAGGAGTCAGCCAGCCCTGCCAGAAGATGGTGGGCTCTGTCTTAAGGGTTTCTGATCCTCCTCAAAGGCATATATGTGCCTCTGTCGAAAAGAAGGGAGATTCCTGGACTGTAACAATGACAGAATGCCTGGACATGGTGATATGGTTGGGTGGCTATTCCAAAGGGACTTCAGTCTTACTATGAAGAGTGACCAAAGGGACAGGCCTACTTACAAGACAAAGTGAAACCAGGCATCCGACAGGATGGACTGCAGATCTGAGGGTCTCAGCAGGAAGATGGCAATGCCCTGGGACCAGACAGGAAAGAAAAACTGAACCTTGTTCCTATCCTTCACCCAAGGCTCCAAAGAAGGAATGTTTTCCCAGCATGGATCCTCAGGGAGGGCTGAGTGTATGATGACCCAGCCAGAGACCAGAGGCAGGACATGGAAGACAACCTGTGCCTGGAGGACATCGGTGACAGTGAAGGTGGATGCCCCCATAAACTTCTTACCTCTCTGAATCTTCACTCCCACCCTCACCCCAGAACCTGTGAAGCAACAAAATTACTAAGGCTACCCACCACTCCACAAATGGGGCCTCACGTTCCAGCTTCTGACTTTTCACACCCACTGCTCCTCATGTCCTTCCTGTAATGATCTGTGACCAAGGCCCATATGTCCCATCCTGCCAGTGTAAGTGCCATCCCTGTCTACAAGCTTCCCTCCCTCCTCCTACACCAGATAAATCATCTCCCTTCCTCTGAGCACTGGTCTCAGATCAATTCAGGGCCCTTATCAGAGTCCACCTTAAAGTCTAGATGTTTGTACCCATGTTATTTACTTCCTTTGTCAAAGTGTCACACAAGAAAAGCAAACTCCCTCCATCCCTATCGCCTCCCCCAATGCCCCACATACAGACAGCTCGGAATCTGAAGCTTGATTTTTTGGCTGGTTAGGTGTGAGGATGGATGGGTGAGCAGATGGAAAGATGGTTAGACAAAGAATGAAAGGATGGAAGATGAAGTTGTGTGGGGTTTTAAATGGATGCATGAGTGTCTGGGTGGATGAGGGGAGGCATGTGACTAAACGGGGGAATATGGATGGGAACTGAGTGGCTGGAAGGACAGGTGAATGGACAGTTGAGCAGACGAATGGAGGGGATGGAGCAGGAAGAACAGGCCTACCCTCCTCACTTATTCCCATGCTGTAACTCAGGAATCTAAAGCTTAGAAAGGAAGTGCTTCCCCAACTTCACCCAACCCCAGAAGCAATGGCAGCTGCATACAGTGTGAAGGAGGGAAGGGTAGAAGTCAGGCCTGTGCTCACCCTGTCTGCTTCAAGGTGCAGTCTGGAAGGATACAGAAGCCCACTCACCTCTTTCACAGAGATGCATGTAGCCCAGATGAGCACAAACATCCTCCCTAAGAGTTGCAGCCAGCCCATCTTGTGTGTCAGGGCCAAGGGGTGTGGGAGGGCCTGGAAAAGAAGGTAGGAAGGTGATGAGGATGGAGAGTAGGCTGGGAAAGGAAGCTTTGGAGGGACCATGACACATATGCATGCCAGACCCTCAAACTGGACCACACGGAACCCCATCTCTGTAGAGGGCAAGAGGAGTGGCAGCCCTATGAACCTTCCCTCCACACCTGGGGGGATTAGCTCCACTAAGCTTTGGAAATATATTCTGTTCCCTAGGGCCTTTGAGTACCACGATTGGATGACCTCATGAAAATCTCTTGGCTTCTCTGGGCCTCAGTTTCCCTATCTGCACACGAGGCAGCTCCAAGTTCCTCTATCTCAGATTCCCCTCCCTCCACCCCAAGGACCCTTGTACCTCCTCCTCCCGGGGACGGTAGTAAGAGACGAGTGTCAGGGTGACGTTGTAGAAGAAATAGAAGCAGAAGGACAGGAAGAACATGTACTTGGCGAATTTCTTCCACTTCATATGCAGCAGCGTGTGCAGGGGCTCAAGGGTCAGCATCTCATGCCGGTTCTGGGGATAGAACACCACCACCAGTCACCATGGAGCAGAGGCAGGCAGGGAGGGACCATTTTTAAAGGGCCCATCAGGAACTCTGAGTCAGTGTAAGGCAGAAGGCTTCAGTCATGCCCAGTGGACTGGCTTGACTGGAAATGCTGGGATGGTAACTTCTGACTCCTGAAGCTCCTCCCCAGTGTATGCAAATACCACAGGAAACTGCAGTTTCTGGTCGGAGGGTCTGATGTGTAGCAGGGAATGAAAACTAGAAAAAGGTTCAAGTCCCTGCGTGACCTTAGGACATCTCCTGACCTTCTCCAAGCCTCATCTCTTCATCTATAAATCCTTTCCCTGCCAGTCAGGCTGCAGTGAAGGTAGACAGAGACGCTAGATAAGGCAAGGTCTAGGAAGCAGAACTGTTGGTAAGGTACAAAAGATGGACACCCAGCCTGCTACCTAACCGCCCTCGGGAGCTGAGACTGTCGGAGCTGATCCTCCCTCTTCCCCTCCAGTTTCACTAACCTCCTCCAGGAAGGACCCAGATTGTTCTCACTCTGCACTCTCTGACCTATGATCTCTTAGATTTAGAGAAGAGAGAACTCTAAGCCAGGCCATATGAATTGTCTGGTTGAGGAGGTGAGAGATCAATACTACATACCTCCTCATTCCTACCCACCCCCAAACTGCACAAGATTCTGAAGCCAGAACACTCCCCACCACTAAGGTCTATAGTTGGACAGCAACAGAGACACTCAGTGTCTACCTGGGTCTCACCCTCTCTGTGCCAGACTCCACCACTGACACAAGAAGCAGGGAACTAGGGAACTATGGCACAGGCCTTCCTAGGACTCAGGAGCCCTGACCTGACATCCAGCCCTCACTCCCTGTCCCTGCCAGCCTGCCTGGAAGACACACATCAATGTTGGTGTTGTAGACAATGATTTCCAGCACAGAGTTGTCTGTCATGGTGTCCACATTGGTGAGGTCATAGAGTGAGGACGACACAGGCCCATATGCCCAGTCCGTGAACTTTCTAGATAGGCTCCGGAGTGGCTTCTCCTTGATCTCACGACTGAGGATGTACTTCAGGATCTGGGAATGAGAAGAACAACAGACCATCAGCAGCCCAAATGGCTGGATCAGTCAGAAGTAGGCTGACCAGGAAAACATTCCCACCAAAGATGGTGGGAATGCCACCTTCACCTGACCCTAGGGCATGACCCTGGTTCCCAGATATATCGGTAGAATGGACTAGTTTATGGTTATGCTCGTCTCACTAGGAACCAGAGATGTGGAGGCTCTTTCACATGCATGCTGCAGAAAGCTGCATCGTCAGCTTATAAATCCCTAAGCCGATGCTCCAGGTCAGGGAAGAATCCAGGAACAATTGATCGTCTTTCAAAACAATTTCCACGAGGCCTGGACTTGAAGCTATTTGTTTCTCCAGTTTCCCCATGCCACCCTCGGTCCACACCCCTCCAGCTGAGGCTCACCACATTTGTCACCACAGACAAATGGTGACATCAGGCACTAGCCTGATGGTCAGCATGCCAGAATCTCGGGAGTTTTTAAAACCCTGAATCACAAGCAAAGGGAGGAGAAACCTGGAGAATGAGAAATCTGGAAAATGCTTGGTAAAGCTCCCCCAGTAGATCCTATGTGCAGACTTTGTGGAAGGCTACTGATCTCCAGCTTACTGTTTCCTATAAGCTAAACATTGGGTCACCCTAAGCTGAGATCCGGACATCCAAAGACTTGAACCCAAGACCCAAGAGGAAGACTTTTTGGAAAGACAGTGTTAGAGCATCGATGTCATACAACCTTAAAGCCTCACCACTGCATCTCCCATGACAGCCCAGGCACAGAGGGCCACATAACCTTCAATAAAAGCACCAAGGTCAGGTCTGTATCCTAGAAATCATTGTGCCTCCACTCCTAGCATGGTGGTCACTTTGGAAGAATTTTCCAGAAGACACTGAATAAAGGGCAAAAGGAGCCAAGAAGAGTGTGGGCACCTCCTCCAGACCAGCCCCAATGAGAACACTATCCTGTGCTCCCTACAAGATCTCTCTTCCCTGGTTGGGGTGGCAGGGAGAGTAAATGACACCAGAGCACACAGGGACTAGGCCTTTGGAGGATGCTTGACCTGCAAGTGCCTTCTGACTTTCCTCAGAGCCCCAGCATGCTGTAACCCTAGGATGGCAGGAGAAGGGGGAGACAGGGACACAATCCTGCCTCTGTTGAAGCCCTACGCCATCTCTCCCTCTCCCATAAGGAAATAAAAAGATCCTTTGTTGGCTCTAGCCATGAACACTGAGATAGGACCCAAGGCCTTCAGGGCAGCTGACTGGGGAGGCAGAGACACAGCTGGAAGTGGACAATAGCTGCCACCCACCCAGTAATCTCCTGGCCTCTCTATGTCATCTGAGAAGGACATGAGTCCTTACCTTGACCTCAGCCAAGCCATGGCTCTGGCCACTCATAGACACCCCAGGTCCAGCCCAGCCTGCGTTTTCCTCAGGCTTACAGCTCAGCCTGGAGTTCCTCAGCCACATCACAGAAACCCAAAGGCCCATACAGCCATGCCCTCTGCTGAGGATGAAACCTGGTCAACAGGCTGGGGTCTCTCCATCACCGGGGAGCAGAAGCCCATTAGCTGTACACTCAGAGCAGCTATTCTAGAGCTGCTCTCCTCACAAGAGGCTGGTGGTCTTGAGCGTCACCACTTAGGCATGCTCAGCCACAAAACACGTGAGATGTTGCATCACCTTGGCCTTAGGGATTCCCCATTCTGGTCCCAGTTAGGAAATCCCAGAACAAGAGACGGAACCATGGAGTACAGGACTGAAGCTCACATCCTGCATTTCATTGGGCCACCACTACATTTCCGGACCTAAGACTGGGACCTTCCCAAGGTTGAGGCTGGGAGACCTGCAAGATCTTCAAAAAAGCCCCAGGTTGGCAGAGTGGCAACTGTGCCTCACCAATCTCCCCTCTCACCCCAGGGCCCCACCTCGGCCTTGCCCATCTTGGCAGCCAGCTGCAGTGGTGTGAGGCCGTCATTGTTACGCATGGTCTCCAGCTCCCAGTTGCCACTCCTCAGCAGGATCATGTCGTACATGTGCTTAACGAAGTCGTTCTGGGTCCTGAAGTCCTCAGCCACAGTCACCAGGGCATGCAGGATATTGTTTCCCCGGGAGTCCTGCGAGGTGATATCTGTCTGATCATTCTCCATCAACAGCTGAACAATCTCCGGCTGGTTGGTGCATGCCGCCAGGGCCAGGGGCGTCTCGCCTGGGGAAGGGAAGCACTGGCCCTCAGTCCTCTCATGGGCCAGAAGCAATGTCTCCCAGGCCTCTGGACCAGCAGCATGGATCACTGAGTTTCTCCAACTGTCTCCCATCTCCCCCTTGCACAGGGAGACTGAAGCTAGATCACCACAGTGGCCACTTCATTGGTCCACCCCCCACTGCCGGCTCTCCAACATTGTGCTCAGCACAGCAGCCAGACCCACCCTGTGAATGTGTGAACCCCACCTTCCTAGAGTGAGGAGAAGGAGGAGAAGAAGAAGAAGCCTCCGCCAGGAGGCTGTGAAGCAATCAATTATCTCAGGCATAACAGTCAACCAGTAACTATCACAAAGACTGCCAGAACCACAGCCTTATACAAAAAGTACTTTTGTAGGTACATCTGCCCAACACACTGTTACTAATACACATGGCCAAGAATTGCTGTTTCAAAATATCCGCTGTTTCAAAATATTCTTCATTTTTGTCGTCAGAAACCCGCCCTTGCCTCGCCTCCTTGAATACATACACCCATGGTTTGCTATGGCGTAAGGGCTTCGCGCCATGCATGCTCCTCCATTACCAAATAAATACCAGGATTCTTTGAAAAACCTGATTTTGCTTTTGTTTGTTTGTTTGTTTGTTTGTTTGTTTGTTTGTTTTGTTTTGTTTTGTTTTTCCAGGTAGGGTCTCTCTCTAGCTCCGGCTGACCTGGAATTCACTGGTGACGTCTCAGGGTGGCCTCGAACTCATGGCGATCCTCCTACCTCTACCTCCCGAGTGCTGGGATTAAAGGCGTGTGCCACCACGCCCGGCTTTTTTTTTTTTTTTTTAAATTTAGGTTAACCTAACTACAATAACTTCTGGGCTTCCTGGCCTATCAGAAGTTTGCCTCTTTGCGCTTTGGAGCCCCCAGCCTGCAGTCCGGAGAGGGCTGGGCACAGAAGACAGAGTTGGAAGCCAGGACACCCACCTCCGTCTAAGCCTTACAGCTCTGAGAAAGATCACTTTCCCTCGGCCCTGGCTCCTCGCCTCTAAAATGGGACTCTCTGTGTCCCCAACCCGGCCCCAGGTCTCCGCTCCCTGCAGGCAGGTTCCTCCACCCCAGCCCATCCCTCTTGTCCGCTAGGGTCCTGCTCGCACTGCCCAGCCCAGCCTCCCCGGGTCCGGCTGTGACCCGCAGAGGGGGGGTCTCGGGTCGACAGCGCCCCCTTGCGGTGGGGACGGCTGCGGCGGACCACGGGCCGGGGGTGGGAGTGGGGGACCCACTCAAGCCCCGCCTGTCCCCCAGCGGCTCGGGGCTCCACCCACCGAAGTAGAAGCCTTCGTGCTGGTACTTTGGGTTGAAGAAGACGCCCTTGGCGTGGGCGTTGACGTCTGCGCCCGCCGCGATGAGCAACGCCGTGATGTCTCCCTGGCGCCGCTCGATGGCGATGTTCAGCGCTGTCTGCCCTGCGGACCGAGTGGAGATGGGGTGACAACCTACCTAGAGATCCTGGAGACCTCGGCCCCAGGTGGTGTTCTGGGAAAGCAGTAATAAGCTGCTCCCCGACTGCGGAGGGAGGAGCACCCACCACCCCCTGTAAGCACAACAGCAAAGAGTCCCCTAAAAACCCAAAGGCAGCCACGCCTTTCATCCCAGCAGAGATTGGAGGATCGCAGTGAGTTTGAGGCCACTCTGAGACTACATAATGAATTCCAGGTCAGCCTGGGCTAGATAGAGCAAGACTTTACCTCGAAAAAACAGAAAACAAACAAACAAACAAACAAAACAAAAAAGGCCAGAGGCAAGGGGATGCTGAGAGGGTGAGAAGGGGAGGCTCTGTAGCCAGAACAACAAAGCTTTAATAGAGACACTAGCAACTTCCATGTTTTCACTCACTCCATCAAAAACAAGTTAGGGGCTGGAGAGATGGCTTAGTGGTTAAGGTATTTGCCTGCAAACCTTAAGGACCCAGGTTCAATTCCCCAGTACCCACATAAGGCCGATGCACAAGGTGTCGCATGTGTCTGGAGTGCCTTTGCAGTGGATAGAGGCCCTGGCCTATTCTCTTTATCTGCCTCCTTTCCTCCCTCTCCCCTCAAATAAATAAATAATTTAAAAAAAAAAAAAAAGGCAAACATCTCCTAAGGAACCAGAGAATCAACTATGAGCAACAAATGCTATCCTTGCCCTCAAAGGGATCCAGTTTCTGGAAGGCTGAGGAAGAAGGATTGCAAATTCAAAATTGTCTGAATTACAAAGTGAGTTCAAGACCACTCTGGGCAATTTAGAGTCGGTTTTTAAAAGTTTTAAAAAATTAACAAAAAGGACTGGGGTTCCGTATATAGCTCTGTGGTTGAGTGCTTGCTTGGTATGTACAAGGGCCTATGTCCAATTCCAAGTGCCACAACTTTTGTTTTTAAAAAAAGGGGAGGAACTTGCACCAGGAAAGGGGAGTCCATGGTTCCCTATAATATAGACAAGAAGAAGGAAAGGGACTGAAAAGGGAGAAACGTCAGAAGAGGCAAGCCTCAGACACTGGTCTGAACCTCGCTGTCTCCAGGAATAGTGTCAACTCCTAGTGACAGGCGAAGAACATGATCTGGGTCATTCATTTTCTGTCTGCATCCGCCACCAGACTACCAGGGAGCTCAACATGCAGATCAGCATTCAGACCCGGCAGTCTGCCCTGGGCTCCTCTCCTCCATAGCTAGTTTGTCATAATCTTTAGCTTTTTCTTATACATTAAAAACCCTTTAGAAAGTCTTCAGCATTCAAATAATAAATCAAGATGACTCCCCATGAGAGAAGGGTTAAGGACCCAAGCTAGGCTCTCACCTGGGGAAGCTGAAATGCTTAGGGTCCCCTGACATGGCGGCATGATGGCCAATCATGAGCCGATCATTTTTGCTACAAACACCTAACCACACTGGGCTGTTTACGAACTCCAAAACTCAATTGAGGAATATATTACTAAACATTCACAATGGATTTTCCAGGCAGGAAAAAAAAAAAAAAGATCCTAAATGTTGTCCCTCCTGTGAGGCCAACCACCAAACTAGACCAAAATGGTACATAGCAGTGATGATGATAATGCATTGATGGCTGCCTCTGCTAGGTCTGGCCTGCCTCCTTAACCTTAGCTCTAGCCATTTATTTACTTATATATTCATTATTTATTTTTATTGTTTGTTTGGTGACACTGCGTGTATGAGACCCAGGGTCTTGTACATGGTAGGCCATTACTCCCCTCCCGTTAAGGTCGTCTCCCACACAGCCATCTTCCCAGTGCTCAAAGCTGCCAAATCCATCCCCAACCCAGGGCCCTGTCCTGGCCTCACTCTGGATCCTTCTTACCATGCAGATCGTGAGTCAAGTGTTCACTCTAAAGTCACCCATCCCCACTGACTCTATTATATTACCCTCTCTTATTTTATTCATGTACATATAGCATGTTCTGTCTAAGATGACTTTACTTAAAGCAGTGGTCTTAATCTGACTTGTCTATCACTGCACCACGGGGGAACACAGTCAGTGTATCTATCACTGCAACATGGGGGTACACAGTTAGGGTTCAACACTACTTGCAGAAAGAAGGAAGGGCGAAAAGGTTCCTGCTGCATATCTGGATTCCCCATGGCCGAAATGCCTCTGCGTGGCAAGGCCAGCATGGCCCTGTGGTCTCATCTACCCTGGGAAACCTTATCCTCAGCCCTCTGACCTCAGGATACCTTCATAAGCCTCCTCTGTGTACTCAGCATTGATGAACCTGTCCAGGATGCCATTCTCCTCAGCAAAAGCCAGCAGGATCCGCACAATCTCCTTGGTGCTGGGGTTGATGTTGAGCAAGGCCTTCATCAGGCAAGTCTTCCTGTGTCCGAGGCCGTCAGCTTGTGCATGAGGAAGTCTGCAGGCAAAGCCAAGGATGGAGGTGTGGGCAGGAGGCCAGTCGCCCTGGGCCTCCTAGCCAGAAGAGGGTGTGAGAGTTACAGCTTCACACGTCAAGAATGTACTGCACACCCTCCACCCTGTATGGCCTTCCTGATCACCACTCCCTCCACCCAGACCACCCCACCAGCACTCCTCCTTCCTCTCCAGCTCCTTCCCTAGCTCCTTATCCAGGCTCCACCACCCACGAGACCTCATCTGTGGCTTTCTTTGACCTCAGCACCTTCTCCCCCGTGGCTGCTCACTGTTCACATCAATGTGGACACCCTGAAATCTCCATCTCCAGCCTTTGCCCTTCTCGTGGTCTGTAAGTACAGCTCATCTCCTCCCCTTCAACCTGGTCCTCTCCTGGACCCCCAGACAGCTACCCCCAACCCACAATCACCAGGCTCTCCAAGTCCCTTAATTCCTGCTAATGTTACTGCCTGAACACTTCCCCCCAACCCGCCCTCCCAGACCTGCTTCAGGGTCCCCACAGTGTCTTAATAGCAGCCTTCTTCACTTTCTTCCCACCATCCTCCACGTAATAGCTAACCATGCCTATCAGCTACCTACACCCATCTATAGCTCCCCATGCCCTCTCAGTCAAGTTCAAGGTTACTAGTCCAGCATTTAGGGCTCCTCACACTACAACCCAACAGGAGATGGGATAAGCAGAGCCAAATAAGGGCTTCCACCCTGTACCCTCTTCCAGGACCAGGCACTAACTGGGCACACCCAGGCACTGACCAGGCACATCCAGGCAGCGCGCTTTTGCAAAGCTCTTGCAGTTCCAGCAGCAGTTCCACAAGCTCCTCCACGCAGCCCTCAGACACGGCCATGAAGATGTACTTCTTCAGATGTTTCTTCTTCCGCCTCTGCTCTTCCTTGGCCAGGTTTGCACTGAGGCCAGAAAATGTTGCCAACTCACCATGATGCACTCCAGCCTCCTCCTCCTGGTCCTCCTGCATCAGAGCTGCCCACTTCCAGGGCGTTGCCCTGCCCCCACACACACCTTCCATGCCTGTCTCAATGTCTGCAATCCCTGTGTTTCTGCTCTAGCCTGGGGTTCAGGAACCAGAGAATCAACTATGAGCAACAAATGCTATCCTTGCCCTCAAAGGGATCCAGTTTCTGGAAGGCTGAGGAAGAAGGATTGCAAATTCAAAATTGTCTGAATTACAAAGTGAGTTCAAGACCACTCTGGGCAATTTAGAGTCGGTTTTTAAAAGTTTTAAAAAATTAACAAAAAGGACTGGGGTTCCGTATATAGCTCTGTGGTTGAGTGCTTGCTTGGTATGTACAAGGGCCTATGTCCAATTCCAAGTGCCACAACTTTTGTTTTTAAAAAAAGGGGAGGAACTTGCACCAGGAAAGGGGAGTCCATGGTTCCCTATAATATAGACAAGAAGAAGGAAAGGGACTGAAAAGGGAGAAACGTCAGAAGAGGCAAGCCTCAGACACTGGTCTGAACCTCGCTGTCTCCAGGAATAGTGTCAACTCCCTAGTGACAGGCGAAGAACATGATCTGGGTCATTCATTTTCTGTCTGCATCCGCCACCAGACTACCAGGGAGCTCAACATGCAGATCAGCATTCAGACCCGGCAGTCTGCCCTGGGCTCCTCTCCCCTCCATAGCTAGTTTGTCATAATCTTTAGCTTTTTCTTATACATTAAAAACCCTTTAGAAAGTCTTCAGCATTCAAATAATAAATCAAGATGACTCCCCCCCCCCCATGAGAAGGGTTAAGGACCCAAGCTAGGCTCTCACCTGGGGAAGCTGAAATGCTTAGGGTCCCCTGACATGGCGGCATGATGGCCAATCATGAGCCGATCATTTTTGCTACAAACACCTAACCACACTGGGCTGTTTACGAACTCCAAAAACTCAATTGAGGAATATATTACTAAACATTCACAATGGATTTTCCAGGCAGGAAAAAAAAAAAAAAAAAAGATCCTAAATGTTGTCCCTCCTGTGAGGCCAACCACCAAACTAGACCAAAATGGTACACTTAGCAGTGATGATGATAATGCATTGATGGCTGCCTCTGCTAGGTCTGGCCTGCCTCCTTAACCTTAGCTCTAGCCATTTATTTACTTATATATTCATTATTTATTTTTTATTGTTTGTTTGGTGACACTGCGTATGAGACCCAGGGTCTTGTACATGGTAGGCCATTACTCCCCTCCCCGTTAAGGTGCGTCTCCCACACAGCCATCTTCCCAGTGCTCAAAGCTGCCAAATCCATCCCCAACCCAGGGCCCTGTCCTGGCCTCACTCTGGATCCTTCTTACCATGCAGATCGTGAGTCAAGTGTTCACTCTAAAGTCACCCATCCCCACTGACTCTATTATATTACCCTCTCTTATTTTATTCATGTACATATAGCATGTTCTGTCTAAGATGACTTTACTTAAAGCAGTGGTCTTAATCTGACTTGTCTATCACTGCACCACGGGGGAACACAGTCAGTGTATCTATCACTGCAACATGGGGGTACACAGTTAGGGTTCAACACTACTTGCAGAAAGAAGGAAGGGCGAAAAGGTTCCTGCTGCATATCTGGATTCCCCATGGCCGAAATGCCTCTGCGTGGCAAGGCCAGCATGGCCCTGTGGTCTCATCTACCCTGGGAAACCTTATCCTCAGCCCTCTGACCTCAGGATACCTTCATAAGCCTCCTCTGTGTACTCAGCATTGATGAACCTGTCCAGGATGCCATTCTCCTCAGCAAAAGCCAGCAGGATCCGCACAATCTCCTTGGTGCTGGGGTTGATGTTGAGCAAGGCCTTCATCAGGCAAGTCTTCCCTGTGTCCGAGGCCGTCAGCTTGTGCATGAGGAAGTCTGCAGGCAAAGCCAAGGATGGAGGTGTGGGCAGGAGGCCAGTCGCCCTGGGCCTCCTAGCCAGAAGAGGGTGTGAGAGTTACAGCTTCACACGTCAAGAATGTACTGCACACCCTCCACCCTGTATGGCCTTCCTGATCACCACTCCCTCCACCCAGACCACCCCACCAGCACTCCTCCTTCCTCTCCAGCTCCTTCCCTAGCTCCTTATCCAGGCTCCACCACCCACGAGACCTCATCTGTGGCTTTCTTTGACCTCAGCACCTTCTCCCCCGTGGCTGCTCACTGTTCACATCAATGTGGACACCCTGAAATCTCCATCTCCAGCCTTTGCCCTTCTCGTGGTCTGTAAGTACAGCTCATCTCCTCCCCTTCAACCTGGTCCTCTCCTGGACCCCCAGACAGCTACCCCCAACCCACAATCACCAGGCTCTCCAAGTCCCTTAATTCCTGCTAATGTTACTGCCTGAACACTTCCCCAACCCGCCCCTCCCAGACCTGCTTCAGGGTCCCCACAGTGTCTTAATAGCAGCCTTCTTCACTTTCTTCCCACCATCCTCCACGTAATAGCTAACCATGCCTATCAGCTACCTACACCCATCTATAGCTCCCCATGCCCTCTCAGTCAAGTTCAAGGTTACTAGTCCAGCATTTAGGGCTCCTCACACTACAACCCAACAGGAGATGGGATAAGCAGAGCCAAATAAGGGCTTCCACCCTGTACCCTCTTCCAGGACCAGGCACTAACTGGGCACACCCAGGCACTGACCAGGCACATCCAGGCCGCGGCGCTTTTTGCAAAGCTCTTGCAGTTCCAGCAGCAGTTCCACAAGCTCCTCCACGCAGCCCTCAGACACGGCCATGAAGATGTACTTCTTCAGATGTTTCTTCTTCCGCCTCTGCTCTTCCTTGGCCAGGTTTGCACTGAGGCCAGAAAATGTTGCCAACTCACCATGATGCACTCCAGCCTCCTCCTCCTGGTCCTCCTGCATCAGAGCTGCCCACTTCCAGGGCGTTGCCCTGCCCCCCCCCCACACACACCTTCCATGCCTGTCTCAATGTCTGCAATCCCTGTGTTTCTGCTCTAGCCTGGGGTTCTGTGTTGACCTATCAGGCTCCCTTTCCAATCCATAAGCAAGCACACATCACATGGGAATGATCAGGAAGGGTGTATGAGAGCCATTACTTTGAAATATGGTACTAAGGAAAGGGAAAGTTCCCTTTCATAGTTTGTGAACTTTTTCCCTGTCTCACACTCTAAGTAGATAATCATTGTACTGCAGATGTACCTCCTTTTGTTTGGATGTGTTCTTACAAAATGCATATTGCTGTTTTGTACACATGAATTTTAAATTTATATGAAAGTCTTGTGCTCAGGCTGGAGAGATGGCTCAGCAGTTAAGGTGCTTACCTGCTTACCTGAGTTTGGCTCCCCAGTACCCACATAACACCAGATGTACAAGGTGGCTCATGTGCCTGGAGTTCATTTGCAGTGGCTGGAGGCTCTGGCACAACCATTCTTTCTCTTTCTATCTGCCCCTCTCTCTCTAATAAAAAAATGAAATATTTTGGGCTGGAGAGACGGCTTAGGGGTTAAGGCGCCTGCCTCCTAAGCCTAAGAACGCTGGTTCCAAAGCCAGATGCAAAGTGACACAAGGGCGCAATGCTGCACTTGACCACAAGGCAGCGCACGCATCTGGATTTCATTCACAGCAGCTGAAAAGCTGCTGGCGCGCCCATCTCTATCTGTCTTCCTCTCCCTCTCTCTCTGTCTGTCTCTGTGTCTCTCTCAAAAAAAAAAAAAAGAAATATTTTTGTAAGTCTCATGCTAAAATTATCATTCTTATATATAGTGTTTGAAGGTCTTATGTTAAATGGGTATTATATTATAATTTATAAAGTTTGGTATTCCATTTCTCCCACAAAATGCCCTATATGCCAGCGATAGCCTAGGTCTAGGCCTCCAGATGTTTGTCCCAACTGCCTGGCAGCTTCTTCCTCTCTCCCATGAAGGCCATCCCTGTGACACTTCCCCTTGCTGGGCACAATGAGAGGAGAGGAAGGACCCCACTCACCTTGGACTGTTGGGATTGGACGGTGTCTCTGTCACATCATCCTGAGGAGACTGAGGGGAGTCCATGTCATCACAGTTGCCAGAGAGGCTGGAGGTGTGGGGTAGGGAAGAGAGAGGGACAGCTAGCATGCCACAGCCAAGCTGGCCATACGGCCCAGGACAATCACGGACTGCCCATTGGAGGTAAGGCTTGTGCCAGGGGCCTGTACTCACCACTGCCGGATGTTGGAGTCCATGGGCTTAGAGAAGATAGGAGGGGAGGTTTTGGTGACTGTGGGGTTGGGCTCGAACCCTTCTATCTCCAGGAAGAAGTGTGCACTGAGGGGACACCCAAGCAAGGCTGTTAGAGCTGAGGGAGGGCCTATTTGTGTGTCCTGCAGCCCTGTCACAAAAGGCCACCCACACTGAGGCCTCACCCTCCACCAACTCTGTGCCACATGTCTTCTTCCAGCCCTCACAGCTTCCCTGTGGATGGGCACGGTATCATCGTTCATATCACATTTCACATGGACCATGGGAGGACTTCTGTCCCTGGAAATAGCATGCATTTGAGCCCAAGAAGCTCACTAGAGGTGGCCCATTACCTAAGGGTCTGCAACTATGCCCAGATGTGAGGCCCTTCAAAGGCCAGAATGTGACAATAAGAATTGCTTCCCCATCTCCACCCACATGCTCTTTAAACTCAGGCCTGAAGGGAGAGACCTGCAGGGGTTAGATCAGATCCTACCAGGCCTTCCACCATCTTGAGGGAGGGGGAAAGGACCAGTGTTACACTGGCTGTTCTCACACTGCCCACACCATCCTCAGTCCCTTTAATCAGAGCTTGTGCTTTTTTCTTTTCTTTTTGTTTTTGTTTTTGGAGGTGGGGTCTCACTCTAGCCCAGACTGACCTGGAATTCACTATGTAGTCTCAGGGTGATCTCAAACTCACTGTTATCCTCCTACCTCTGCCTCTCAAGTGCTAGGATTAAAGGCCTACACCACCATACCTGACTAGCTTGTGCTTTTTGTCACAAACGATAAAGGGCTGACCTTGCAGAAATGTAAGAGCCACAGAGTAGGTAGGAATGTCCTGAATCCCCCCACAGGGAATGACCAAGGCCTTCATGACCCCACAGGGAATACCAGCAACCCCACTGAGGTAGGTCCTCAGAGAAAGGGGGTGGGGGTAGGGGATACAGAGTTTAACCTTTTTTTTAAATTATTTATTTTTTATTTATTTGTTTGACAGAAAGAGGGAGAGAAAAAGAGAGAGGGCCCACCAGGGCCTCTAGCCACTGCAAACAAATTCCAGATGCATGCACCCCCTTGTGCATCTGGCTTACGTGGGTCCTGGAGAATCGAACTGGGATCCTTTGGCTTTGCAGACAAATGCCTTAACTGCTAAGCCATCTCTCCAGCCAGACTGGCTTCATTTTTAACATCATATTTTATGTTATGAAAGGTTAAACTCGGGCTGGAGAGATGGCTTAGCAGTTAAGGCACTTGTCTGTGAAACCTAAGGACCCATGTTCAACTCTCCAGGTCCTGCATAAGCCAGACACACAAGGTGACACAAGTGTGCAAAGTTGCATATGTGCACAAGGTGGCACATGTGTCTGGAGTTGGGCTGCAGTGTCTGGAGGCCCTGGTGTGCCAATTCTCTCTCTCTTTCTCTCATAAAGAAAAATAAATAATAAATAAATAATAAAATAAAATAAATGAGGTAAATCATAGAGTGCTAGAAAGCACTACAATGAGCTGCTGTAGGAAAATGACCAACACTCTTGTGTGCTAACAGGGAACACTGCTATACCAAAGCAACCAGCCTGACAATATGGACATGCCTGTGCAGTAGTGGCACCCAGCCTAGGCAGGTAACCAATGGCTCTCTGATTAGCTAAGAGATCTACTCAGTGGAAAGAAACCCTTAGCCGGAATTAGGAACTGAGTTAGAATCCAATGGAAACTAAAATCATGGACTCCAACAACCTCCCACTAACTAGTCTTTGGCTAAAAGAGTGGCTACACCCACCTAGCTCTCTCTTAATTAATAATGCTTACCCCAATGAACCTATGCTGACCTCAGCCTCATTTGTAGAATCTGTTTTTCTTTTTCAGAAGGCAGCTAGAACAAGGAGATAAGCCACCCCTCACACATCAGCCAGGGCCCAGGTGAAGCTACAGAGGAATTGATGAGATGAGCAAGAATGCTGCTTCAATAGCAAGCTTGTCAACCAGTGCCAAGGTCATGGAGACAGACAGTGAGGAGACTCAAAACACACCAAAGCAGAAACCCAGATGCTGCTGAGAGCACAAAACTAAAGTAGACTTAAAACACACCCACTACGGCTCAGGGAATTTTGCAGAAGAGAGGTGGAAAGAATTTAAGAGCCACAGAGTGAAAAGGAATGTCTAGAGGTACTGTCCCCCCGCCCCTTACAATGACTGACTGATGCTCTCACATCTCATAACCTGCCAACCTAGGAGAAATCCAGCAACCCCACTAAGGAGAGCCCTCAGCAGAATGGGAGCAGGGAGGATGAAAATTATGGTACTAACATATGACGTATCTATGCAACTTTCTACATAATAAAAAAATTTAAGACGGGCATGGTGGCGCATGCCTATAATCCCAGTACTTGGGAGGCAGAGGTAGGAGGATCACCATGAGTTCGAGGACACTCTGAGACTACATAGTGAATTCAAGGTCAACCTGGGCTATAGTGAAACCCTACCCCCAAAAAACCAAAAAGAAATAAAAATAAATGAGGCAAAAGTTGTACATTTGTCTGTGCAGTTAGAAGATGAGGATTTTGGTTGTTCTGGGAGAGTAGAAATGAAAGAGAATTTTCTGGATTGATGGCAATTTTTGTTTCTTGACCTATGTATATGTTGGAGGAGTGTATTTCCCTTATAAAAATGTATCTAGGGCTGGAGAGATGACTTAGCAGTTAAGGCACCTTCCTACAAATCCTAAGGACCCATAATCAACTTTCCAGATCCCATGTAAGCCAGACCCACAAGGTGACACAAGCCCATGTAAGGTCACACATGTGCGGGAGGTGGTACATGCATCTGGAGTTCAGGTGCAGTAGCTGGAGGCCCTGACATGCCAATTCTCTCTCTCTCTCTCTTAAAAAAGGTATCTAGCTAAAAACTTGACTTGTATACATATATATAATAACAATGATTTTATGTTAAGCAAATGCATGCATAAACAAACACCAAAAAACTTTGAAATTACATTTTTTCAGTAATTCTTTTTATTTATTTATTTTTATCTTATGCGAGAGAGAAAGAATTGGTGTGACAGGGCCTCCAGCCACTGAAATCGAATTCCAGATGTGTGTGCCATCTTTCATGTATGTGCAACCTTGCACACTTGCGTCATCTTGTGTGTCAGGCTTATGTGGAACCCGGAGAGTCAAACATGGGTCCTGAGGCTTTGCAGGCAAGCACCTTAACTGCTAAGCCATCTCTCCAGTCCATAAATTCTTAAAAAAGTAATAATAATAAAAGAAAATGGGCTGAGAAAGTTGATCTAGAACAGGAGGACTAGGAAGGTTAGGGAACAGAGCTAAGAATCACCAATTGAGAAAGAAAACCAAGACCAGGCATGGTGGGGCATGTACATAATCCCCACACTCAGGGGGCTGAAGCAGAAGGGTCACAAGTTCAAGGCCAGCCTGGGCTACATAGCAACACTATCTGAAGAGAGAAAAATGTGAGAATGCCCATTTACCATCAAAACAGCACACTGGTGAGCTGGAGAGATGGCTTAGCAGTTAAGGCGCTTGCCTGAGAAGACTAAGGACCTAGGTTCAGTTCCACAGAACTCACATAATCCAGATGCACATGGTGGTACAACGCATGTGGAGTTCAGGAGTTCATTTGCAGTGACTAGAGGCCCTGGTGCACCCATTCTCTCTCCCTCTCTCTCTCTCTCTCTCTCTCTCTCTCTCTCTCTCTGTCTCATAAATAAAAATAAAATATTTTTTTAAATACTGGTGAGATGTAGGGAGAGGAGCTTGTGCACTGCTGCTGGGAATATAAACTGGTGCAGCCACAATGGAAGTCACTATGAGGCTCCTCAAATAATTAAAAATGGAACTTCCAGGGCTGGAGAGATGGCTCAGTGGTTAAAGGCACTTGCAGGCAAAGCCTGAGGACCTGGGTTTGTCTTCCCAATACCCACATAAACCCAGATGCACAAGTGGTGCATGCATCTGGAGTTCATTTGCAGTAGCAAGAATCCCTAATACATCCATTCATATTCTCTCTCTCTCTCTCTCTCAAACAATAAATAAAATTTACAAAATGGAACTTCCATGTGATCCATCTACATATTTCTTTTTTTGTTGTTTTGGTTTTGGTTTTTTGAGGTAGGGTTTCACTCTAGCCCAGGCTGACCTGGAATTCACTATGTAGTCTCAGGGTGGCCTCAAACTTACAGCGATCCTCCTACCTCTGCCCCCCCAAGTGTTGGGATTAAAGGCATGCACCACCACGCCTGGCCCATCTACATATTTCTGAGTATATACCCACCCAAAAAAATTGAAGTCAGTTTCTTTCCAAGACTCCTGCATACCTATGTTTATTACGGCACTATTCACAGGAGCTGAGTTATGGAATTAGCCTAAGTAAATGGATAACTATAATGTGACATAAATACACAATGGTGTTTTATTCATCCACAAAGAACAAAATTGTGTAACTGGTGGGGGGGGGTGGCTAAAGAGATGGCTTAGTGGTTAAGGCACATGCCTATGAAGCTTAAGGATCCCAGTTCAATTCTCCAGGTCCCACATAAGACAGATGCACATGGTGGCACATGTATCTGGAGTTCCTTTGCAATGGCTAGAGGCCCTGGAGTGCCCATTCTCTCTCATTCTCTCTCTCTCTCCCCCCCCTTTCTCTGTCTCAAATAAATAAAAATAAAATCTTTTTTTTAAAAATTGTGTAATTTGCAGGAAAATGTTTGGAACTGGAGAATGGCATGTTAAGTGAAATATGCCAGACAAACTATCATGTGTTTTCTCTCACAAATGGAAGATAAGAAAAAAGGACATAAAACTAAAAGGAGACATGCTAGGGATATAGAAGGAAAATGATTAAAGTAGGAGGGGAATGAGAAAGAGTAACAAGAGAGATGATTATAACCAAGGTACAGTATGAACAGGTACAGTAATATCATAATGAAACTCCTTGTATAAGTAATAGATGTTAATAAAAATTTAATTGAAGCTGGGCGTGGTGGCACATGCCTTTAATACCAGCACTCGGGAGGCAGAGGTAGGATTGTCATGAGTTCGAGGCCACCCTGAGACTACATAGTTAATTCCAGGTCAGCCTGGACTAGAGTGAAACCCTACCTTGAAAAACCAAAAAAAAAATTTTTTTTAATTGAAAGAAAGATGGAGAAAGGAAGGAAGGAAGGAAGGAAGGAAGGAAAGAAGGAAGGAAGGAAGGAAGGAAGGGAGGGAGGGAGGGAGAGAAGGAAGAAAGGAAAGAAAGAGAGGGAGGGAGAAAAGTTAAGCACAACCACAGCTTTTCCTCAGGGAGGGGAGAATGAGGGAGGTCAAAGGAAAGCCCAGGACACTATGTCAGGCAGTGGAGAGGAAAGGTTGAGACCACAGTTGACTTTCTCCTCAGGGAATGGGGACACTGCCCCTAGAAAAACAAGACACATGTCTAAGATATGACTCCCAGCCAGCCCCACCTTCTACCATACCTACAGACACGTGGGACCTTAGACCCCACATCACACATTGGGAGATGAACCATCTGGTGACACTTCCTTCCTAAGACCAAGAAGGACCAGTGTGGCCTTTGCCCTCCACGCAGTACCTCAGAGGAACTCCAAGAGTTCAATCCCACCCATGTCAGGTTCAGAAAGGAGAGCAGCAGAGCAGAACAGGGCCCATTCTACAGAGGAAGCAACTGAGGCTCAAGATGGGGAAGCAGCTCCCCCAGGGCAGAAGCAAGCTGGTCAGAGTGCCTACTTCCAAATGTTCAGGTTCACAACTGACATGGCAATCCACACTGCCCTGCTCTTGACTTAGCCCTCCTGGCTTGCTGCAAGCTGAAGCCACTATATGGGGCAGCCCCAGAAAGAGGTTGGCCAGGTGGAGTTGGCAGGAGTGTCCCAGGCTGGCCTAGGCAGACCCTTGCTTCATTCCAAACACAGACAAGCCTGAAAGTGTAGAGCTAATCCAGAAATGAGGCATACATGAGGCTGGGGACATACTGGCCCTTGCCTTCCTGTATCGACCATAAAAGGGAATCTTCTGCCAGGTGTGGTGGGTCACACTTGCAAGAAGAATTGCCCCAAGTTCAAGGCCAGTCTGCACTACCCAGTGAGGCTCTGTTGAGAGAGAGCAACAGAGAGAAGAGAGAGATAAACACCTGACCTGACCTAAAAGCAAGTCCTCCTTTCAAAAAGAAGGCAAATGGATGAGAAAACCCTTAGCTAGAAACAGAAAGTCTGGGTACTGGCCCAGCTCTTCATGTCTCTTGCATGTCCCTACATGGACACTTTCCATGTCTGAGCCTGATGGGATAATGGTTGGGGAGATGATTCCTAAGGCCTGAATCTGAGTCAAGGCAACTCTGAGATCATCCAATTCATGGACTGTCCGTCTGAAACAGGCATCAGAGGTCAACCAGTCTAATTACCACACTCCTCACTGCCACCCCAAAGCTGGCCCCACTCCACTGTGGCAGCCTGAGTCAGAGACCAAGCACATCTGCTGGAGGCTCACCCTCAAAACATCCTGTTTGAAGGTTGCCAAATTCCATACAGAGCCCCAAGCTTACACCCATGGCTTTTCCCCAAGACAGTCTGCTTCCCTGAGCCCACCCTGCCCTACCTATCTAAAACCTCAGCGAGGCTTTACTCAACAAATACCTATCAAGGATCTACAAAATGTCAGGCACTGTTCCTAGAACTGGGATGGCAGTGAGCAGACTCTTTCTTCCCAGAGCTGCTATTCCAGTGGGTTGGTCAGAAGTGGCTCCACCAAGATGAAACCAGGTCACAGTAAAGCCAGGCAATGGCTTCCCATTGGACTTACAAGGACTATACACTATCTTCCAGCTGTAAGTCCCTCAGTGGAGGGGACTATACTGACATCACCTTTGATGCTCCAGAATCATCCTTGGTTCTCCAACACTGGTCCTATACTCAAAGACTTCACTGAAGGGATGTGTGGAAGGAGGAGTGAAAGGTAATCCAGTGGAAGGAAGACTGGCCGGTCAGACAAAAGGGCAGATGAGTGGATGGATGAATGATGAGTAGGTGATGGGAGAGTGGAAGGAAAGATGGATGGATGGATGGATGGATGGATAATGAGTAAATAAGTCAATAGAGTGATTAGACGGAGAAGTCCGTGGACAAGCCCAGTCCTCAGACAGACAGACCAATACTACTTGAAACTGTAAATGCAGGAGGATGAATCCTTCCAGTGACTTGACTGTGTCCCAGTCCGGAGCCCTCACCTCTTCCTAAGCCCATCCCCTTCCCAGTCTTATGCACAAAACTGATGAAGGGTTCTTTGCCTCTTCTCAAGGCCTTCTCCGAGAGACCAGAAAGCCATGTTATGAAACTATGAAGTAACCATGCCAGAGACTGAGGGTTCAGGAGACAGAGGGGAAAAAATATCACCCCACAGTACAGTGACCTCACTGGGGCTGGGCCACGGGGCTGCTGCATCAGCTCATCATCTCCTTCTCTCATTTCCTTGCTTGTTCCTTCATCAATTCATCCACCAACTCAAAACTACTCATTCAGTGTAGCGAGCTTAGTAGGCAGAGAGGGGACAGGTGGTCCTTCCAGGAACCCCATCCTCAGAGATGTCAATCACTACTGACATTGCCTCAGTGACCACATCAACCTCCTCAGGGAGGTATGGGCTATGGAAGTTCAAGGACAGGCTATTGTCTGGGTCTTGAAGCATGCCTGCAGTTTGGGTAATGCCCTAAGGTGGAGAAGAGCATGAGAAAAGCCTCCTTGGCTGGAAGGGAAAGAGTGTTCTGAGGAAAGAACCCTCTGGTGCCTGAAGAACTGGATGTGGAGAGAGGAGGGATGACAGTCAGGCTAGGGAAGATCAGGTGGTTGGGCAAGGGCCTAACTTCCAGGGCAGGGCCTGACCCACAACTGTCCTACTTGCCTCTGCATTCCAGCATCCCACCCACCATTGTAAGCACATGGCAAGGTCTTGGCCACATGACATCCTGGCTCCTGCTGCTTCAGGTCCTCATTGTTTATTTCAACTTCCTACCCTCCATCCAGGCCAAAGGGCATCACCTGGCTGTTATTAACTCAGGTGCACAGAGAGATGTGCTCCATTTCTTCTGCATTTCTGCCCCTTTGAGGGACAACTCTGGGGCTGGAAGCAACCCCAGGGCTGGAAAGACGCTTGTCCAGCCATCTGCTTTGACCTAAGAAATACCCAAGTGCTCTGAGCTCTTCAAGGCCAGCTCTTCCACAGCCTGCACCTCTGATCCTAGATATCATCTTGCCAAGGGCCCAGGAAGGAAGCCATGATGAATGGCATGATAGTTCAGGAAAAGTTCTCAGGTCCAAAAATCTCTCACCACTGTAGTCCCACCATTACAACATAACTCCCAAGTGACTGAGATTGCTCTATCTCTTTACATTTAGAGAGAGAGAGGAACAGAGGCAGAGAGAAAGAGAGAGAGAGAGAATGGGTGCACAGGGCATCTAGCCACTGCAAATGAACTCCAGATGCATGCACCATCATGTGCATCTGTCTTACATGTGTTCTGGGGAATCAAATCTGAGTCCTTAGGCTTCGCAGGCAAGTGCCTTAACTGCTAAGCCATCTCTCCAGCCCCCCTATTTTAAGAGAGAGAGACATAGAAAGAAAGACAGCCAAGTCTTTTATTATTATTATGTGTGTATCTGTATTTATGTGTGGATGTATATGATATGTGTGTGTATGTGCATGTTCGTCCCATGGCACATGTGAAAGGTCTGAGCACAGCCTCAGGGTATTTGTCCTCTCCCTGCACCCTGCTTGAGACAGGGTCTCCCTTATTATTATGTTTTTGCCACTTTGCTTTGTGTGCACCAGTACATCTGTCCCTGAAACTTCCAGATTCTCCTGACTCAGCCTCCCATTGTGATTGCAGACACATGTGCCATGTTGCATCCCACTTTTAAATGATTTCTAGGGAGTCAAACTTGGGCCAGCAGGCTAGAAATCAAGGCTTTACCCACTGAGCAATCTGCCCAGTCCCCTTGGCCCAAGCCTATACTCAGTTCTGAGGGAAAGGCCCAAACCTCCACATGAGGGTCCTCAAAGAGTCTTTGGGACCACCATTTAAGGAGACAAAAGTGCCTCACAAGCAGTCAGTCATTTGGTCAGTAGTGCTTAGCATGGAACATAGTTCATGAACTTAGTTGACTCAATAAAAGCAACTCAGCTAGTCCTGATGGGGAAGAGCTTAGGGTTTTCCTGAGAGCCTGTCCAAAGTCTTTCCCCATGTCCAAAACTCTTCTGGGAAAATGAAAGGGGAGGAGACCCAGGAGGGTGGTCCTTACCAGCTTAGCTCAGTGATGCTTTTGATCCTTGCTGGATAGACCCATGAAGATCCAAGCTAGCCTCATGCTCCCATGTCTTATCTGCCTCACCTCCACCTCCTCCCAGCTTTCTCTTCTGTATCCCAAAACGGAGGCTCTGCCTGGATGTCCTTCAGGTGCTTCTTAGTCTTTCACACATGAACTTGGCTTATTCCTCCTGACCTTGTTCCTTCTCACTGATAAGTTCATGGTAGAAGAAGCCCTACCATTCCATCCCTCTAGCATAAGCAGATACCTCTTGAGTCTTCTTTCTCCTTCTATCCCACAGAAGATCCCATGACTAGCACTTCTTTGATCCATACCTTCCTCCATCCCTGACCACCTAGCCTCAGACCTCACCACCTGCCATCTGAACGTCCCAACTACTTCCTCATGGCCTCCCTGACCTCAGCCTCCCCTCCAATTCATTGTCCACATGGGTCACTCAGCAAATGTTCCAAAACACAAATCTCACTGTGGCCTCCTTTCCTCCTGTGGCTCCCCAATCCCCTCGGGATTGTCCACATTCTTTAACTGGCCATCCAAGATTCAGCCCTAAACAGACCCATCTCCCTAAAGGCTCCTCTACTCACCTAGCACTTAAGCTACCACAAACCCTCCTCAGTCCTTCCTCCCAGCCTTCGTTCCCATGTCCCACTATCTGGCATGCCCTTTCCATTCAGTTCCATCTGCCAAGGTCCACTCTAGCACTACCTCCTCTAGGAAGTGCTCTGAGACCATCCACAGGGTCAGAATGACCAACCCCTCAGTCTTCATCTGTCCTCTAGTTCGCATCACTCCAGACACTTCCCACATGCTCTTTGAAGCTCTTCAACCAAGGCTATGAGCAGCATCGCATGATCTTTCTTCTGTGTCCTAAATCATCCATCCCCTGGTGCACAAAACACACTTCAGTGATCATGATTTGAATCAATAGACAGAGGACAATCCAAGCTCACCCACAACCCAAGAGAGGGACTGGGGTAGGGGCAGAGGAATCACATCAAATGAGCCACCCTAGGTTGCAGGCCACCCAGGACCAAGGGAAGCACAGCTGAGGGGGCCTGCTCTAGATTGGCCCAATTGAAAGGCACCCAATCAACTGACAGGTGGAGAAGCAGCTATGAAAGGAGGAAGGTCTGTTTCTACAGGAGTCCTTTCTCTGTCCCACCATCCTTCATGTCCCCAGCTGATAAGTGAGCCTAACCATCCCATCCCTGCCCAATTCCTAGCAGCCCCATGGTGATGATAAAGGAAACAAAAACACTACCAGAGTCAGCATATACTGAGCACTGACCTCACACCAAGCACTGTGCTGAGCACTGACCCCACACCAGGCACTGTGCTGAGCACTGACCCCACACCAGGCACTGTGCTAAGTACTGAACACACACCAGGCACTGTGCTGAGCACTGACCTCACACCAGGGACTGTGCTAAGTACTGAACACACACCAGGCACTGTGCTGAGCACTGACCCCACACCAGGCACTGTGCTAAGTACTGAACACACACCAGGCACTGTGCTGAGCACTGACCCCACACCAGGCACTGTGCTAAGTACTGAACACACACCAGGCACTGTGCTGAGCACTGACCTCACACCAGGGACTGTGGTAAGTACTGAACACACACCAGGCACTGTGCTGAGCACTGACCTCACACCAGGGACTGTGGTAAGTACTGAACACACACCAGGCACTGTGCTGAGCACTGACCCCACACCAGGCACTGTGCTAAGCACTTTGTTGATACAATCTCATTTAATTGTCATCCTGTTATTTGATGTCATTGCTGATGTCCCCATGTAGGGCCAGTGTAACACAAGTCATCTTGCTTATAGCCTCCATTTTACCCACAAGGTGACCTTTCATCCTAAGACAATGTCATGCCCAGTCCCTATAGGACACACAAACTCACTTGGTGGCCAAAGCTGGACTTGGTAGTAAACACTAGTAATCCTAGTACACAGAAGGCTGAGACAAGATGAGCTCAAGTTCAAAGCTATCCTGGGATATATCAAAAAAGTAACATAAGACTCTATCTCAGGAGGGAAAAAAGTCACCCAAGAGTGTTATTGTGCTGGACGCTAATGCCTAGCCTATTTCTTAATTGACATTGGCCATGAGAAAGCCAGGTACCTTCTGACTGGCCATGGTCCAAGATATCCCTTGTTCCTGCCTTGAGGTGCCAAGTGCTTCCCAAAACATGCTTCTGTTCCTATAAATTATACTGTGCACAGTTCTTGATCTCTGTCTCTTTCTTCTAGCAGCATCTTCTGCCCTTCCAGCTTTTCCAATACATCCAATTACACAGATGGGGTTAGAAGGCCTGAGCAACCTTGCTGGGCACACAGTGGACTGAAAATGGTGTGTGTGAAATAAATACCCAGGTGAAGGTCTCAGCTATCTAGAATGACCACCCACCATTTTGATCATGTTCTCAAGAATGGCTCAAGCAGCCCTAACCCCCTCCAAGAGCATTCCTGAATGTTCTTGCTTCAGTGTTTTCTCACCCCTTCAGGGAGACCTCTCTGATTGTGCCAGTCATGAAGAACTCCTCAGCAAAGGCCTCTGAGTATGCAGAGCTGTCACCCAGCTATAACCAGTTGGGCATCAGCCACCCCAGATGACACTTGGATCCGCAGGACGCAAGGAATTCCTTAGACAGATGCCTCCTGTGCCGTGAACTGCACAAAGCCCCGGCCCCAGCCTGCAGTCCTACCTCTTCTTGGTGGGGGTGAGTTCCGCTGGCCTCTTCTCTGTCAGCACTACAGCGTTCCCACTGGGGGCGGTGGTTCTCCTGCCCATGAGGGGCACCATCTCCTTGGAGTGGGCATTCATGGCTGTAACATGATCACAGGGGCATATGCTCAGATTGAGAAGGCAAAAAGGTGTTTCTGAAATCTTCATACACCCATTGAGTATCATCCACCTCCCACTAACACCCCTGGTACAGGGGGCTCTCTCCCTAGGTTTCCAGGCTGCCAGTGGTTCTTGGGACAGGCAAATTATCCCTGAAATTTTCGCATTCCCTGACTCTAAAGTCCTGAGAGAACCCAGCAAAGCCTCCAGGTAAAATCCACTGTTACTCCCAACCAAGATGAGCTTGGTAAAATATTGGGCCACATTTTGAGGACCTCAAATACCACTTAGGAATGTAAGTGATCCCAGGGTAGGAGGAAGCAAGGAAGGCCTCGGGTTACATAGAAGACCGTGTCTGACAGAGCCCAGGCACTGGGGATGGTTGAGAGACACCAGTGTCCTGGGGACCAAGAGAAGGCTGCTGTGGGAACCATGGGGATGCTGACGTGGCCAGCTGGCCATGTAGGATGGGATGGATGGGAAATGGTAGTGTGTTCAAAAGGTGACTTTGCAATTAAGGGACCAGGTTCAACAGAAGACACCTGGAGAACTCATATACAGGAGCACCTAGCCCCTGCCTGTACCCATCACCACCTTGAGGAAAGGACAGGCAACATTTGCTGCCTGCCCTAGACGTGGCCTGTGTATACATGGGGCTAAAAGGCTACAAGGTGCCCAAGAAAGTAGGAAAAAAAGCCTATGGTTTCCCTCCTGAGAAATGGGATGAATGGTCCCCAAAAACTCCTGGGGTCCTAACCCATGACACCAGTTGTTCCATCCTTCATGCACTGGGCCCAGGGAGGTGGCTGTCCCAGGCTTCCGGGACAGGGAAGGGTCAGGAAAATCTGGACTAGGACTGCATCAGCTATAATTAGCTCCTGAGTCACCCCATAAGCCCTGTGTTCTCACCTGCTGGACTCTCTCGCCACCCAGGATCCAGCTTCCTAAGCCGGGGAGTGTACGTCATACCTCCCAGGACCCGACACTGATTGAAATGGTCTGTCCTGGGGACACAGACAGGCCCAGGACCCACCAGGAGAAGCCCATATCTGCTGTCTCAAGACCTATGAGTGCCCAGGCCCTGTCCCTCTACCGCTGGGCTACCTACCACACTCCTACTACAGAGACCCACGTCTCTGAGCTGGCTGAAGGAGACATGAACCAAGCCTTGGCCTTGGGATGATGAAACCTTCTTCCTCCTCAGGATTCCCAGTCCTCAGGGAAAGGTCCCTGGGCCTGTCAGAACCTGCGTTCTCTCACACACTTGTGGCCAAAAGCCACTTTGTAACTCTCGCTAGAATCCCCAGCTCCCTCACCACCTTCCGTGAGGCCCATGAGCAAAGAGAAGACATGGCCAAGAGGAGACCAGGCCCACACTCTAGGCTCCCCAGAGGCAACGGAGGGTTGCTGCCCTATAAGGCAAGGACTCACCTGGTGAGATTGCGGGTGGTGGTGACAGTCCTTGTTCTAAGTTCACCGCATGTCTGGGGCCGAAGACTCCCTGTCGGGAAGGTGGCTGAGGTGGCGGCAAGAGACTCTCATCGCACAAGGATAGCTGATGGCTGGAATGAGGCATCAGAAGCAGAACTGGCTAGGCCACCTGCCCTTGGCGCCAGGTAGGCCACACCCCCACCCACGTGCCCTGTGTGAGTCACCCCCACACCCGCACAGCTGCCTCACAACACAGGAGAAAAGGCAGGGGAGGCACCTGCTTTGGTACAAGGCTGAAAGTCTGATCCCTACTCTTCCTTCTCTTTTATCTGATGCTTAGCAATATTTCTCATCAAAAGCCACAAGTTCCTCATCTGGAAAATGGGAATAGTTATAATAATGGAATATGTATACATATATATGTATGTATTTATGTACATATGTATATAATAATAGACAACTTACTTCCCAAGGATGTTATCAGGAGCCAAAGGATCATGGAGGCAAGAGGGCTTCATGATCAATCAAGTGCTCTTCCCTAATCCCTGAGAGAGAAGACTGATCTGGTTGACCCCAGGGGTAGCCAGCCTCAAGACTTGACATCCATCCTTCAAAGCCAGTCCCTGGAATCAGGTCCCTCAGGGGCAGAAGAAGTCCAGGGCTTTTCAGAAGTAACCGTGCATCATAGCCCTGTATGTGAGACAGCCTCACTGCTTCAGTCATTTCTCCCAAGTATTGGTTTCCTCACCAGTGAAATAGGCATAACTCACCCTGCAGGGTCACTCTGGAAGACCCATTGGAAATGGCTAGAACAAGGCCCAAGTGCAAAAAGAATTCAGGAATCTGTTATTGTGATTGTCCTGTCAGTTTGTTCTCCCAGCAACTAGACAGAGCAATGCAGAAAGATTCTGTGCCCTCCCTGCTGGCCAGGTGGCTGCTGGGAAGGGGGTGGATCAAGACTTGACTTGGAAACTGCATACCTGCTCCCACAGGGAAGAGGTGAGCCAAGAAGAAGATGGAGTGGAAGTCCCTGCTCTGTGACAGTGCTGGAGGCTGACGCAGCAGGGACTTTCTCAGCACCTTCCAGGAGGCAACATGCTGGATTATTGCAACCTTCCAGGCCTGGGGATCCCACAGGAAGTAGGGTCAGGCTTCAAGGCCATGAGAGAGCATGACCTGTAGCCAGCACAGGTCAGAGCATGCTTTGGGTGTGACTGAGGTAGGGGGCTGTGTGTGCAGTTTACACCAACATGGCCCTAAAGTTCTCACTCATAATTTGAACTCTCTTTGCTGTGCCTGAAATGCCACATCAAAGCCCTACCTTGGATGACTTTACTCACCTGTCTGGGCCTGACTCAGCCCTTGCCCCTCCTGGCTTGCTTCTGGCTATTTAAGAAACCTGTGAATGAGGCCATTCCAGTCTCAGTGTTGAAGCTTCCCTTGTGTTCTTGCTTTTCCTTAGGGACCAACTGTGGGATCTGGATAAAACAGTCCTTTGTCTCCCACCCAAGAGCATGAGCAAAGCCTCCTCTCCTGCTTTGCTGGCAACACAAAGAGAAACAGCTTCATGGAAGCCCAAACGCAGGGGAAGCACAGCTCTGTTGGGCTGGTGAGGCCATCTTCTTCCTTAATAAATTTGTGGACATGGATGAGACCAGCTCTGTTAGGGAACATAACCCATGCAGGTGACAAGGTCCACCCAAAGAGGGAGAGAGTCATCTAAAGGAAAGATGAGGATGGGCTTGAGGCAGAGAGAGCCTTTGGGTTAGACCTGGAAGGACAGAAACTGCATCAGCAGAGTCACGACAGCAGAGTCACATCAGCAGAGTCACCTCCTCATCAGGGCATAGTAATATACCCGGGGCAGTGTATGAACTCACCAGATGATTAGACATGGAGCTGACGTGCAGCTCCATGAGTGGCTCTAAGTCAGCCCTGCTAGGTCAGCCCTGATCCCTTAGTCACCCACAGCTGTGTTGGCCCATGGCCTGTCAGAGACCCTGTCACCACTGTGGCCAGGCAGGTAAGTGACCCAGGCCAGCTGCACCAGCACAGCATACCACAGGCACTTCTTCTGCCTTTGTAGATCATGCTGAGCTGGCCCCCAAGGATTCCTGTCCAGGGTCTGGGGTCCACACAGCACAGTCACAGGCGCATACTGTCAGAAGTCCCACCTCCTACGAACCCTGCAACCCTTGCAATATTGCCTGCCACAAGAGCGACCCATGGGGCTTATTCCCAGGGCCCCCAACAGTTAAAACTACCCTCCATTACCACGTTCCTGAAGCAGCCATGAGCTTTGCTATGCTCACCTTTCCTTGGTGGCTTAGACCCTCTTCCTACAATGGATAGAACATACTCCAGTCCCAAGAAGCCTTTCAGATCAGGTGTACATGTGGCAGGGAGGGTGAAAGGGAAGCCTCTGGAATATTCCTGCCCCAGCCTGCCTCCCAAAGGCCTGACTGGACAGCCCCTACACAGCTGCCTAGATACCCATGAGGGCTTCAGCTGAGGTCAGAGCAAAAGCCCTAGTCAGGAGTTGGTCTACAGAGTGTCTAATGCAGACAGTGGCAGGGGGTGGGATTAAGCCAACCCTTTCCACTTTCTGCACCTCCCAAAACCCACAGACACCAGGCCAAACCCACAAGTTCCATCTCATCAGGAATGGGGAGGAGGAGTCTGTGGGGTGGGAGCAGGCAGGGAGGAGCCAACTACTGGACACATGAAGAAATGTTCCACCTGGTGCTGAGGAGAAGTGGAGCAGAGAGTGCATCCTCCTCAGGCTTGAAATATCAACCCCGATGTGGTCAGAAGAGGGGCTGTGTGCTTTGTGACAGAATTTCCACAGCCAGCCCCAGGTTAGGAGAGCTGAGCAGCTGCCCCATGGGGTTCTTGGGTGTGACTTGTCCTACTCCCAGGTTCTGGAGGGAGGGACATAGAGACAATAGAAGAAAAAAAAAAACAGCAGACATCTTAAAAATTGCCAAGAGAATAGATTTTTTAAAAAATAATAAAAATGATAGACATTTTAAAAAATTTTTAAATTTACTTATTTGAGAGAATGAGAGAGAGAAAGAGGCTGAGAGAGAGAGTGTGAGAGAGAATGGGTGTGCCAGGACCTCCAGCTGCTGCGAGTGAACTCCAGACACATGTGCCACTTTGTGCATCTGGCTTATGTGGGTCCTGGGGAATTGAACTGAGATCCTTTGGTTTTGCAGGCAAATGCCTTAACCACTAAACCATCTCTCCAGCTCACGAGAATAGATTTTAATGTTCTCATCACAAAAACATGATAAACTGCAGCTGGAGAGATTTCTCAGTGGTTAAAGCTGCTTGTTTGCAAAGCCCACTGGCCCAAGTTCGATTCTCAAGCACCCACATGAAGCCAAATGCACAAGTGGCACATGTTTGCAAAGGCTAGAGGCCCTGGCCCTCCCATATTTACTCTCTCTCTCTCTTCTCTCCCACATACACACACACACACACACACACACACACACACACACACACAAAAATAAATATTTTAAAATATCAGTGGTGGGCTGCAGAGATGGCTTAGTGGTTAGAGTGCTTGCCTGAAAAACCTAAAGACTCACATGCAACTCTCCAGATCCCATGTAAGCCAGGCACACAAAGATGAGGCAAGCACAAGGTCACACGTGTCCACTAGGTCTCTTTCTCTCCCATACACACACACACACACACACACACACACACATAAATATTTTAAAATATCAGTGGTGGGCTGCAGAGATGGCTTAGTGGTTAGAGCGCTTGCCTGAAAAACCTAAAGACCCACATGCAACTCTCCAGATCCCGTGTAAGCCAGGCACACAAAGATGAGGCAAGCACAAGGTCACACATGTCCACTAGGTGGCACAAGCATCTGGAGTTTGATTGCAGTGGCTGAGGCCCTGGTGCACCAATTTTCACTCTCTCTCATAAAAAAAAATAATAATAAAACATTTTTAAATCTTCCTTAAATAATGCTCCCCTCTGTTCTTATATGATCTTACTATTTTAAAAAGTATTAGTTTTAGTTTTCAAATCAATTCTATAGGCATTGGGGGGGGGTTAAAAATCCTATATTTTAGCCAGGTGTGGTGGCACACGCCTTTAATCCCAGCACTTGGGAGGCAGAGGTAGGAGGATAGCTGTGAGTTCAAGGCCACCCTGAGACTACATAGTGAATTCCAGGTCAGCCTGGGATAGAGTGAGACCCTACCTCAAAAAATCAAAAAAAGAAAATCTTATATTTTAACCATTTCAAGTCATTAAAATATAACTTTAAAAGTAAATAAGTTTTAAATTATAAGTTAATAAATAAGTTATTAGTGTTTAAAAATAAAGCCTTGTTAGTGTTGAAAAATAAATAAAATATCAAGGTAAGCTGAGAGATGGTGCTTATGTTGAATAGCTTGATTCCACAATGTATGCATACATATATGCTATCTACACTTGCCGGTTAAAAAGAAGTGAAAAAAATTTTTTTTGGTTTTTTGAGGTAGGGTCTCACTCTAGCCCAGGCTGATCTGGAATTCATTATGTAGTATCAGGGTGGCCTTGAACTCATGGTGATCCTCCTACCTCTGCCTCCCAAGTGCTAGGATTAAAGGCATGTGCCACCATGCCTGGCTAAGAAGTGAAAATTTAAAACATGCAAATACATAAATCAATACTAGCATCTTGGATTGGAGAGATGGCTCAGTAGTAAAGGCAATTGCCCACAAAGCCTGATATCTTTATTTGATTCCCCAACCATGTAAAGCCAGATGTACAAAATGGTGCATGTATCTGGAGTTCATTTGCAGTGGCTTAGAGGCCCTGGTACACCCATTCTCTGTCTCTCTCTCTCTCTCTCTGTGTCTCTCTGCTTGCAAATAAATAATTAAACAATGATAACATCTCATAAAACAAAGGTGTTGTTTTGTTTGATTCCTTTATCATTTCTCTATACAAGAGAATTAGTAAAGAAAAAATATGGAAAAGTAAAAAAAGACCATGTACTCAACAAAAATATAACATACTAAAATACAAATGTGGGGCTGGAGAGATGGCTTGGTGGTTAAGGTGTTTGCCTGCGAAACCTAAGGCCCCCGGTTCAATTCTCCAGGACCCACGTAAGCCAGATGTACAAGGGGGCGCGCATCTAGAGTTTGTTTGCAGTGTCTAGAGGCCCTGGCACGCCCATTCTCACTCTCTTTCTTTCTCTTTCCATCTATCTGTTTCAAATAAATAAATAAATAAATAAATAAAAATAAAATCCAAATGTGTATAGCACATTAGTCAATGCTCAGTGAAATGGGGGTGGGGACGAGGGGGAACAAGAGTACAACCTGTGAGAGTAAGGCCAACTTGCCATATGTTCATATATTAAATTTCTCAATAAAGAATGAAATGAAATGAAAATATAAGAGAGACATAAACAAAAAAAGTCAATACACTTCACATGTATTAGAATAGCCAAAGTCCAGCATGCTGACAGCACCAAACGCTAGTGAAGATGTTGGGCAAGAACTTTCATGCACTGCTGGTGGAAATGCAAAATTGTTCAGTTACTTTGTAAAACAAAATGACGTTTCTTATAAAACTGAACATACTCTTGCCATGTGATCCAGCAAGTACACTCCTTCATATTTATTCAGAGACTTAGAAACATGTCCACACAAAAGCCTGCAGATGGATGCTCGTGGCAGCTTTACTCATAATTGCCAAAACTTTGAAGCATCCAAGATATAGTGCAGTTAGTGGATGGAAAAATACACTGTGATACATCCAGATCATGGAATTTCATCCAGTGCTGAATAAAGAGCTATCAAGATATGAAAAGGCGTGAGGAAAAACTAAAGTACATTGTATTAAAGGAAAGAAGGCAACCCAAAGGTTCTACAAACTGTATCCTTCTAGCTGCATGACATTCTGCAAAAGGTAAAACCATGGAGAGGGGGGAAAGGTTACTAATGGTTGCTAGAGGGGATTCCTGGAGCACAGAGGAGTTTCAATTCTGTAAAGCTGGATGGATGTAAAACTGGATGTATGACAGATACCATGATTGATAACATGCTTATACGCTTCCCAAAATCCAGAGAAGTATACCCCCAAAGTGACCTCTGATGGATGCTGAGTGATAATGATGTGTCCACAAAGACTCAATTGTCACCAATGCACCATTCTGGGACAGGAGTGGCAAGGGAGGGAGGCCGAGGATGAAGAGATAGGGAATGTGTGGGAAATCTTCACTTCTACTCAATTTTGCTGTGAATCTAAAACTGCTCTAAAAATAGTGTATAGTGTATTAATTTAAAAGGGGCCAGATGCATGACCTCCTTTTTTTTTTTTTTTTTTTTTTTTTTTTTTTTTGGTTTTGGTTTTTCGAAATAGGGTCTCACCCTAGCCCCAGGCTGACCTGGAATTCACCATGTAGTCTCAGGGTGGCCTCGAACTCACTGCGATCCTCCTACTTCTGCCTCCTGAGTACTGAGATTAAAGGCATGTGCCACCACGCCCAGCTCTGAACTACCTATTTTACACTGTCATGAGCATGCTGTCAGAAACGCAGCTGAGCACATCCATGTCTTTCTATAACATCAGGATGGACCGGATGACAAATTCACAAGCTGCATCAGTTTTGTTAGCAGTAATTTAAGTAGTCCCTTTTTTATGATAGCCAGGCCAAGGTAGGCACAGGTTCTTTTATTCCAATCTTAATTACTAATATTAACACTCAAATCACACATTACACATCACACAGTAAATATGTATGTGCAGGTTACAAAACGGCAACAAAGGGATACAAAGACCACAGCCAAGTTCCAGGAGTTTCAAAGAGGTATGAGAGGCAGAAGCTGCAAGGATAGGCTGACAGGAATGCAGAAAGAGTCTGAAGGAATACGGAACTGAACCAGAGGTCTGCTGGAGATGCTGCTGCCGCCTCCTCTGAAGCCAACGGTGTCACCATAGAGTCGGGCTGGCAGCAGGGTCAGAGTTGAGCGGAGCCTCAGGATCAAGTTGAGCTCCAGAGGCAAAATACAGACTGGGAATCATAGAGCATAGAGTGGGACCAGGGCAATTCAAGTAGGCAGCGTCAGCAGTGAGGTTTGAGACAAGCTGAGAAGGCCCGTGGGACAGCTGGGAATTCTCAGCTAGTTAGTCCCGTGACACACACAGGCTGGGTGGTCAGATGACAGGTGGGGCTGGTGCCATCGCATTTTAGGTTGTCCTCTCTTTATGAGACCCACGTATGTCCAGATGAGTCCTCAGGTCTGGTTCTCCTGATACGATTTTAATACATCCATGTGCTCCTATCATCCCAATTTACTTTGATAAATTTAATATGGTGGTGTCCTTTCTACTTTCAGGAAGAAACTATTTATTAGTCTGTGCCTCATGGATAGTGTTAGACAGATAGTGCCATTCATGTGCCCACCAAGGTACAGTGTCATCCGCCATCCTCAAATGGAGTTAAATGATGCTTGTAAAATGGAGTTTCTCAGAACAAGACAGTCTGTAAAACCACTGTTTTTTACCATATGGAGTAACTTAGTGCAGGGCACAGCCTGGCCTCAGTATACACGAAAGATTTTGGGGGCAGGGGAGGGTTGAAGGGTCTGGCTTTAGCCCAGGCTCTGACCTAGAATTCACTACATAGTGTCAGGGTGGCCTCGAACTCAGAGCAATCTTCCTACCTCAGCCTCCCAAGTGCTAGGATTAAAGTCATGCGCAACACACCCAGCTTTTACACAAAAGATTTTGATCCTTTGTTTTGTAAAGGAACATGAACAGGATTCCCTCCAGCTCCAAGTACATACATTCAAAAAGCTGGTTCATTTGCAGAAATCTGCAGATGTAAGACAACTTTTTTTTTTTTTGAGGTGGGGTCTCACTCTAGCTCAGGCTGACCTGGAATTCACTATGTAGTCTCAGGGTGACCTTGAACTCATAACGATCCTCCTACCTCTGCCTCCTGAGTGCTGGGCTTAAAGGCGTGCGCTACCACGCCTAGCTTCTGAACTGGAATTCACTATGTAGTCTGAGGGTGGCCTTGAACTCACAGAGATCCTCCTACCTCTGCCTCCCAAGTGCTGGGATTAAAGGTGTGAGCCACCACACCCAGCACAACATTTTCTAAGAAGGGTTAAAGGTAAAGCAAGGAGTCCCAGCCCCATAGCAGACAACAAGAAGCCAGCCCTACTCCTTTCTGATGTTGGAATGGGCAGCCATGCCCCAGGCAGCCTGACTCAGCAACAAAGACAGTGCTTTGGAATCAGGCTGCCATGGGTCAAACCCAGGTCACACTCTTGACTGCTTGTGTAACCTTACTAACTGTTAGAACCTTGATTTTCTCATCTATAAAATGGAGCTAATAATAGCTTCCTCATGAACTGTGACAAAGCTTAAAAGATAATGTACATTAGCCAGGCCTGGTGGCACATGCCTTTAACTCCAGCATTCGGGAGGCTGAGGTAAGAGGATTGCTGTGAGTTCAAGGCCAGCCTAGGGCTACAGTGTGAGTTTCAAATAAACCCACGCTACAGTGAAATCCTACCTTAAAAAAAAAAAAAGCCAGGCATGGTGGCACATACCTTTAATCCCAGCACTGGGAGGCAGAGGTAGGAGGATTGCCATGAGTTCAAGGCCACCCTGAGAATACAGAGTAAATTCCAGGTCAGCCTGGGCTAGAGTGAGACCCAACCTAAAAAAAAAAAAAAAAATTAGAAACTCCCAGGCTTCAGTGATCAGACCCTGACTAGTTGGAGGGTGACTCCAGTGACTTGTGATGTCTCATTACAAATATGCAGAACCTATTTCCTAATGACTAAGTGGGTGTTACTCCAAAATGGTCAGTCCAAAGAAAGGCAACTGATGCTGAAAATCTACTACTTAACAAAATAATGAGATGCCCACTTATCTAATCAGACATGGGCACACACAGGAGATGAGACCAAATAACATTCCATTAACTATTATAAAAGAACTCCTACTCCCTGGGGTGGGGATGAAGGGTTCCCGCTTTGAGACTTCATTTAACTGTGGCACTTTCTACCCTTCCAGTATATTTTCTTTCTTTGGTGCTTTTTTCAAGGTGGGGTCTCACTCTAGCCAGGCTGACCTGGAACTCACTCTGTTGTTCCAGGCTGGCCACAAACACAGAGATCCTCCTACCTCTGCCTCCCAAGAGCTGGCATTAAAGGCGTGCACTACTATGCCTGACTTAGCGTATGTTCTTTAATGAATCTTTTCCATGTCTGATCTGATCTGGTACTTTAGCTTATCACCATCAACCCTGTCATGACTTAACTGGCAAATGTATGGCCTTAGGGGCAAGGCTTGTGGGTTATAGGCCTGGTCCATTTCTGTCCCAAGCTCTCTGCTTTGATCCACAGAGATATGAAGAAACCTTACCACAGGGCTGGAGAGATGGCTTAGCAGTTAAGGCACTTGCCTGCAAAGCCTAAGGACCCAGGTTCAATTCCCCAGAACCCATGTAAGCCAGATGCACAAGAGGATGCATGCATCTGGAGTTCATTTGCAGTGGCTGGAGGCCCTGGTGTGCCCATTCTATCTCTCTTCTTGTCTATTTCTGTATCTTTCTCTCAAATAAATAAATAAAAATAAAATATTTTTTTAAAAAAGAAACCTTACCACAAACTCATATTTCCACAGACCAAATTGTTTCCAGATGCCTGCCTTCCCTATAATAGACTATACTCCCTTAAACCATAAGACAAAGTAAATCCTTCCTTTCTTAATTTTTTTCGGTCAGGTATTCCATAATAGCATTAAGACATGTGACTAACATAGCCCCTCATGGTATGTCCAAAGGCCTGGCCTCAGCTAAAGTCATCCATCCTTTTAGGAACCCTTGTGCAGTAATTTCACAACTAAACACTCCACAGACATTAACACAGCACATCCATGTCTGGAACAGATCTGACTTCTGGATTACTTAAGTTCTATTCCACTAAAAGGGTCAACAAATCTTTTCTGGAAATGGCCAGATATAAACATCTTGGGCTTTGTAAGCTCTTTAGGCTCTGTAGCAACTACTCAAGTGTACATTTTAACAAGAAAGTGGCCATAAATGATAGCAAATGAATGGGTGAGGCTGTGTTCCAGTGAAATCTTAGTTATAAACTAAGAACAGATCAGTCCGTGTGGAACAATGTAAATGTTAAGAAGTGACCTCACCCATGGATAACAACTAGAGTGACTCAAGGCTCCTAGCCATATGGGCAGTCTGCATGTATGCATATACACACATGTGCACACACATTAACAGGCATATCCAGACTGCACAGAGCACCAACTAGCTATGCCAGTACAACTACTGGCCATAAAGGTCACACTTGTTACAATGCATATGTGCACATCCATACATATTTTAATTTATTTTATACTTGGCAAGACAGACAGGATAGAAGCATTTAAGACTGCAAGGGAGCAAGACTGTGGTTACTACAAATGGAAGCTCACTGAAAAATTCTTGCTATGTCCCTTGGGTATGATTTCATACTTTTATTTCAACAGCAGCAGAGCTAATACTTGGGGGGGGGGGACTTTGATATTTCAAAGTCTGAAGGGAAATGTCACTTCGGGAACAAGAACTGGGAATGGGACCAGTCTCCTCCACCTTGTCTGGGTGGCTTATCAAATGACAACACCCCCAAGATCTCCCTAGGTAGGTGGGGTGTTGAGCAGAACGGAGAGAGGAAGGGTCTCTGCACTTGACATCAAAGGAAGTGTTGGGTTCTCAAAGGTTGTTTCCCTGAACTTCATTGACTTGTACTCTCAGTAATCTAAAAACCAAAGGGCCTAACATGTGTCCAAATAGAGCTCTACCGTTCACACTGTCTGATGAAGTCAGTAAAAAGTTAAAAGTCAGTTACTAAAGATTCAAAGTAGATCACTGAAGATTCGTCTGGGGAGGGTGATGGTTGTATATGCAGATGTCTTCCCATGCATCTACCTGTGCTCCCCATGGCATGTCCAGTGCAGTCCTAGGAATGTACCTGGGCAGGCACAGAGCAGGCCAGAGCTGCAGACAAAGCTCTGGTATTTCTGGTGGCGGTGAGGCATCCAAACATCCAGAGACAAGGGAATGCCACAGACAGTCCCTCACTTCTCCCCTGGAGGCACAGAATCCTTAAAGACCTCAGCATCCTCTGGTTTTAGGGACCCTGAGAAGTGCTTCATATGAACTTCCTCAGGCTGGGCAGGGTGCCTATCTCGAGTGCTTGCATCCCTCAAAAGGGGAACCAGGGTAAAGTTCTTCCAGTTCCTCCCTGAAACTGAGGAAGAAAAACATCATTACTATTTTGAAAGCAGGAAAACAAACAAGTTTACTTGTGGCCCTCAGATAGATAGATATTGGGATGGCAACTATTGAAGTCAGTGTGGAGGTTTCTCGGGAAGCTAAAACTAGATCTACCAGATGATCCAGCTATTTCATTCCTGGGGATACATATACCCAGAGGTATACTACAGATATACTTATGGCTCCCTGTTCACTGCTGTTCACAATAGCTCAAAAATGAAATCAGCTTAGATGTTTATCAACTGATTAATGGATAATGAAGATGTAGCTCATGTACATGAAGGAGTTTGGTCTAGCTGTAAAGAATAATGAAATTATGGGATTTTCAGGAAAATGGATGGTATATGAAAATATTATACTAATTACAGTGATTTAGGCTCAGAATGACAAATGCTACATGTTCTCTGTTATATGCAGATACCAGCTTCAAGTTTTTTGATTTGTCTGTCTAAATTGGAATGTCAGTAGAGCACAGGAATTGAGAAAGGGGCTGCAAGAGGGCAAGAGGGAGAGGAAAAGAGGCATTAAAGGGAGTGGGATGGGATAGTAAAATACATGAGATATGAAAGTAAGGGGCTGGAAAGGTTTAACTGGGGATGGGGGCACAAGCATAAAGCAGAGAAGAAGCTAAGAGGGGTATTAACCAAAACTAAAGATATATGAAAAAAGCCATATGGAAACCTACTACACTGTAAGATAATTAAAAAATATTTTTAAAGAAGTTTAAATGAAGGTACTCTACATGGGTGAATTAAACTGCTCTCAGAAGCCATAGGTTATTAATCAAAACTCCCAGCACAGTGGTGAGATACCACCCTATAAGTTGTTTGTCAGGGATGCTACAGAGGCCCCTAAAACAATAGAAGCCTTTGCCATGGCTTTTGGTTGCCCATCAGAACTAGATGGTAAATCCTATTGCTGAAGACACCAGCACATTTTGATTTTAGGACATAGAGAAATCTTTCTGGCTGGCTTTCACATTGCCAGGCAGTGTTATGCAGGCTCCTGGGGGAGAAAAGCCATCAGCAGTTTTACTCAGCTGTGAATCCTGCATGCTATACAGCCAGCCTGCCAGGCAAGATGTGCAGGAGGGACACAACTGTTATGGTGACAACCAACTGCTAGTGACTGGATATGAGGGTCATTCCATAGGAGGGAACTCATGCCTGATACTGTATCCTGGTTAAAAACTCATGGTTAGGGAGGTTAAAGGCCCTAAGAGGGAAGCTACTACTATCGTTTTTGCTAAATAGACATGTTATACCTGTCAAACTGTCTTCTAAATACTCATGTATATCCCCATAGATTAATGCTACTCTGAGCCTTGGTAGAAAAGGCTTCTTTTTGCAGTGTGTGGCAATTACTGCAAAGGTTCATAACTGGTTAAAGTGCTGAGAAAAAATGAATACTGGGTTGGAGAGATGGCTTAGTGGTTAAGGCGTATGCCTGCGAAGTCGAAGGACCCCAGTTCAATTCTCTAGGTCCCACATAAGCCAGATGCACACAGTGGCGCATGTGTCTGGAGTTAGTTTGTAGTGGTTAGAGGCCCTGGCATGGCCATATTCTCTCTCTCTCTCTCTCTCTCTCTCTCTCTCTCTCTCTCTCTTTCTCATAAATAAATAAAATAAAATAATCTTTTAAAAAAGTGAATACTGAATGCTCAGCCCTGAATGGGGTATTCATATCACTCTCTCTAAGGCTCAGGACACATTATGGAAGAAAGGGCAGAAAGAATGTACAAGCCAGGGGAGGAGTGCTATGACAGGCTATCTTCTGGACATTACATGGGCATTGTAATCATGAACTCACAGCAGCTGTGTGGTTACCTGAGCAAGACCTATACAAGATTAGGCCTAACAATCTCCCATCATGGATGGGAGAATGGTTTATGTGGCTCCACCCATCTCTGAGGAATGACTGACAGCTAATAGTTGCTCAGAGATGGGGAGACATTTTCTTCAGTGGTGTAGCCCCTGGCAAATTGCCCATGGTCTGGTAAATAACCCCCACCCATGCTCATACAAGTAACCCTAATCAAACTCAGTGGGTTCCCAATAAAAAGACAAGTAAGTAAGGAGTGGAGGGTGGATAAGACAAAGGAAGGCAGAGTAAAGTGACCAAAATACATTATATGTATATATGAAATTGTCTAAAAATAAATTAACTGATTTTAAATAACAGAAAAGGGAAAAAGAGAGAAAGGAGGGCCAGGTATCCTGAGGCTCCTGCATCCAGGCAGCTTCCTTTCCCCTCAGCTGCTCAAGGAGCCTCATCCTCATCCTCACAGGCTGCAGAGTAGTCTCCCTTCCTCCACCCTCCCCTAACATCCGTTAGAGCCTCATGAGCCTGCATAGCCTCCCTGTTCCATGGCAGGGAGAAGAGGTTTCCACAGGGCAACTTCATACTAGGTCAGCTCTAGGGTGATGAACTCCAAGCAAAAGAAACCAGGATGTGGGGTCCAAGTGGCACCAGAATATAGCAGACTAGAGATGTACAGAGGGATTTCCGGGTAAGATGGCCGCATAGGAGTCACACCAAACCAGCCTAGAGAGGAATTTAAGCAAAACCACAGCAAAATACACGTTTCTTCTAAAAAGTGAAGGTGTATAGGTTTTGTATCAGCTACAACAGAGAAGCAGGAGAGACCAAGATCTACCAGAAAGGAGGAAATCAGCCAGAATCCCCCAGAGGCACTTGAGACACATGAGAATCCACATGCCCACCTGGCCCAGCACCCAGCTGCAGGAGCAAAGACCAAACAACAGGATTTTGCAACCTCATCAAACCTGAAGGGGAGACAGCGGAGATCAGCTAAGGAGCTCCTGAAAGGGATATAGGTGGGACAAGCTGAGCAGTTCTGGTACAACTCCAGGATTCCTGCATTCTCCCATCCCCCAACCATCAGAACAGCGAATCTCCAGAGAACGCATTCAGGCCCTGGAGGCAGGGCATCCAGCATGGCTGATCAGAGCACCAGCTCCACAGCACAACATGGAGGGATAGAAGTGGGGACTTGGTATTGGTGAGACTGGAAGCCACCCCAAAAGGTAACAAGGCAGACTGACAAAACAGCAGGTGTATAGGCCTGCACTGCAAGTGCTAATCTATCATTCCATGTCTAGGCAGATTATGGGTTACATATTCATTGTTGGCTTTACCATTTTCAAATAAGCTGTATTTGGAGGTTGACTATTTTTGCCTTTGATGCTTTCAGATTCATAGGGCCTTTGTCTTTTTCTTTTGTCAATATTGAGGGCAGGGTGGGATTCAGACCCAGGCTGACCTAGAACACATTTCAGAACAGAAATCTCAACCTCCCAGCTGACAGGATTAAGGATGTAGAACAACACACACCCTTAGGGATTTTGGCTTTATAAGGTTATCTGTTTGTTTCAATCCCCACACTTGCATACTCTGTGATTTTTTTTTTGAATGTGTATATTTCTCCATTGAATTTTAGAATTTTGTCAGTAAATTGCTCCACCCAGCCCACTAGAATACTTTAATAGCAGGCAAACTCAACACCTAGGATTACTTCTGTGGTTGGATTGAAGTACAAGAGTTATACTTGGCATCTTAAACTCCTACTCTGAAGGTACATAAGGTTGGATTTCCAAGTCTAAGAGCACCACAGATAATTAGAAAAACCAAACATAAAAACAACTCAGGATGTAAAAACCACTACATTATAATACAAGAAACACAAAGAATCAAGACAATACAACCCCATCAAAAATTATAAATCCATCAGAAATGACCCCCAATGAGAATGTTTTAGATGAAATGCCTGACAAAGATTTCAAAAAAATTATTTTATCTATACTCAAAGAAATCAAAGAAGAAATCAAAGGAATTAAAGAAGAAAACTCCTGAAGGAATTCCAAGAAAACACAGGAAACCAGGTTAATGAAATAAGGAGGTCATTATAAGACATGAGTAAGGAAATAGAAATACTGAAGAAAAAGAGGCAGAAATTCCAGCTCTGAAGAACACAGTCAGTCAAATAAAAAACTCTGTGGAAAGTCTCACCAGTAGAATGGATGAAGGAGAGAACAGAATATCTAAACTAAAAGACCAGGTGGCAGATCTAATACAATACAACAGAGAAAAGACAAGCTAATAAGAAAATATGAATAGTAATTTCAAGATATTCAGGACACTATGAAAAGACAAAACATAAGAATTCAGGGTATAGTAGGAGGAGAAGAATTTCAATCCAAAGGCAGTGTAGGCATTTTCAACAAAATCATAGAAGGAAATTTTCTCCAAATTGGGAAAGAAATGCCAGTGCAGATACAGGAAGCTTGTAGAACACCAAACAGACAAATATATTGAAAGTAGTTAGGGAGAAAAAGCAAGTCACCTATAAAGGCAAGCCCGTCAGAATAACAGCAGATTACTCACAAACTATAAAAGCCAGAAGGGCTTGGACTGATGTATTCCAAGTTCTGAAAGATAACAACTGTCAAGCAAGATGACTTTATCCTGCAAAGCTATCTATCCAAATTGAAGGAGAAATAAGGACATTCCACAAAAAAAAAAAAAACAGGCTAAAGGAATTTATGACAACTAAATCAGTTCTACAGAAAATACTTCATGCTGAAGCGAAAGCAAAGTACATACATGAGGAAACAGGAAAAAATAAACCATACTTAAATAACAGTTAAAACAAGAGAAAGGGAAATCAGGAAGCACTACAAAACAAGAATGGTGAGAATAAACACATACCTTTCAATAATATCTCTATTTTTGTATTTGAGAAAGACAGAGAGGAAGAGGCAGAGAGAGAGAAATGGGAGCACCAGCAGCCTCTCAGCCACTGTGAACGAACTCCAGATACATTTGCCCCCTTGTGGGCAGGTTTAGCATTGCACCCTTGTGTCACTTTTTGTGTCTGGTTAAACATGGGACCTGGAAAATCAAACGGGAATTCTTGGGCTTGGCAGGCAGGCACCTTAACCGCTAAGCCATCTCTCCAGTCCTCAATAATAACTCTTAATATCAATGGCCTCAGTGCTCCAACCAAAAGACACAGGCTTGCAGAGTGGATTAAAAGGCAGTATCCTGCTGTTTGTGGCCTCCAGGAAACTCATCTCTCAATAAAAGATAATCACTGTCTTAGGGTGAAAGGATGGAAAATGGTATTTCAGGCAAATGGGCCTAGGAAATAAGCAGGGGTTGCTATCCTAATATCTGACAGGATAGACTTCAAACCAACATTAGTGAGGAAAGATAAAGAAGGTCACTTTATACTGATTAAAGGAACACTCCAACAGGAGGACATTACAATCCTAAACATATATGCATCTAACATGGGGGCTTCCAATTTCATCAAACAGTATTAGACTTAAGGTTACAGATAATACTAAACACAATTTTAGTGGGTGACTTCAATACCCCACTCTCATAAATTCACAGGTCATCCCAGCAAAAAATAAACAGAGAGACATCTGGATTAAATGATGTCATGGAACAAATGGACCTAATAGATATCTATAGAACATTCCATCCGAATGCTGCAGAATATACATTTTTCTCAGAAGCACATGGAACATTATCTAAAATAGACCATATATTAGGACACAAAGCAAATCTTAACAAATACAGGAAAATTGAAATAATCCCTTTTACTCCATCTGACCACAAAAGGATTAAACTACAAATCAGCAACAAGAAAAACTACAGCGCATATACAAATTCATGGAGACTAAACAGTACACTACTGAACAATGAATGGGTCATTGAAGAAATTAAAAAGGAAATCAATAACTGCATAGAATCAAATGATGATGAGAATACAACATACTAAAACATTTGGGACACAATGAAGGCAGTCCTAGAGGGAAATTTATATACAAAATAAACACACAGAAATCAGTAGCTTTCCTATACACTAAAAACAAACATGTAGAGAATGAAATCAGGGAATCTCTCTCAATCACAAAAAACAAAAGTACCTTTGGAATAAACCTAACCAAGGAAGTGAAGGATCTCTATAATGAGAACTTTAAAACACTCAAGTGAGAAGACACAAGGAAATGGACAGACATCCCATGCTCTTGGATTGGAAGAATCAATAAAGTGAAAATGTCAATCTTACCAAAAACAATCTATACATTTAATGCAATCCCCATTAAAATTCCAATGGTATTCTTCACAGAAATAGAAAAAAAAACAGTCCTAGAATTCATTTGGAAGCACAAAAACCTCAAATAGCTAAAACAATTTTGAGCAACAAAAGTAAGGCTAGTGGTATCACCATACCCAATTTTAAGCTGTATTACAAAGCAATAATAACAAAAACAGCATGGTACTGGCACAAAGACAGACATGTAGATCAATGGAATAGAATAGAAGACCCAGATATTAATCCAGGCAGTTACAGCCATCTGATTTTTGACAAAAATGCCAAAACATTTATTGAAGAAAAGATAGCCTCTTTAACAAGTGGTGCTAGGAAAACTGGATATGTATCTGTAGAAGGATGAAAATAGATCCTTGTCTCTCTCCATGCACAAGAATCAAGTCCAAGTGGATCAGGGACCTTGATATCAGATCTGAAACTCTGAAATTGCTAGAGGAAAATGTAGGGAGAAATCCTTCAACATAATGGCATAGGTAATGACTTTCTGAATATAACCTCAATTGCTCAGGGAATAAAACCACTAATCAATCACTGGAATCTCATGAAATTACAAAGCTTTTGTATAGCAAAGGACACTGTGAATAGAGCAAAGAGACAACCTACAGAATGGGAGAAAATTCTTGCCAGCTACACATCTGACAGAGGATTAATATTCAGAATATAAAAGAACTCAAAAACAGAACAATAAGAAATCAAACAACCCAATGGGGAAAAAAAATAGGCTGTGGAACTAAATAGAGAGTTCTCATCCAAAGAAATACAAATGGCATTCAAACATCTAAAAAAGTGTTCTACATCCTTAGCCATCAGTGAAATGCAAATTAAAACTACTTTGAGATTCCATCTCACTCCTGTCAGAATGGCTATCATCAAGAAAACAAATGACAATAAATGTGTGGATAAAAGGGAACCCTTCTACATTGTTGGTGGGAATGTAATCTGGTATAGTCATTGTGGAAATCAGTGTGGAGGTTCTTGAGACAGCTAAAAATAGATTTATGATCCAGCTATAGCACTCCTAGGCATATATCCAAAGGGCTCTTCTCACTGCTTTAGAGATACTTGTACAACCACTTTTATTACTGCTTTTTTCACAATAGCTAGGAAACAGAACCAGCCTAGATATCCCTCCACAGATTAATGGATAATAAAGATGTGATACATTTACACAATGGAGTTCTATTCAGTGGTAAAGAAAAATGAAGTTATGAAAGTTACAGGGAGCTGGGCATGGTGGCACACACTTTTAATCCCAGCATTTGGGAGGCAGAGGTAGGAGGATCACCATGAGTTCAAGGCCACACTGAGACTACATATTGAATTCCAGGTCAGCCTGGACTAGAGTGAGACCTTACCTTGAAAAACAAAAACAACAAACAAACAAAAAAAAAGTTTCAGGGAAATGGATGGATCTGGAAAGGATTATACTAAGTGAGGTAACTCAGACCCATAAAGCCAAACGTCACATATTTACTCTCATATGTGGATCCTAGCTACAAATGTGTAGACTTGTGGTGAGCTGGGACCAAAAATCGGTAGCAGAGGCCAGTAAGCTAGAAAAAAACTATAAGGTAGGGAGGAGAGGGAAGTACTTAGGGGATGATATTGTACATATGTAAGTATAAGAACAGATTACAGGGAGTGGAATGGCCTAAGCAAGGCCAGGGGAAAAGATTGAATAAAAGAAGGGTGGGAGGAGGGTCAATCAAAATTCAAGATATTCTGAATAAGACATAAGAAAACCTACTTTTTTGGATAATGGAACATCCAGAAGCCACAAATTGTTACTAGAAATTTTTCAGTGCCAGGAATGGGATACCTTCCAGTGAATGGCTGGCCAGGGAGGTCCCTGTTGCCTCCAAAACATTACAGGCTATTGCCAAGGCCCTTGGTTTCCCTTGAGTAACAGATGATAAGACCCTATTGCTGAAGTCGTCTCTTGCCTGAGTGGCAAGGTCACTGTGAAATCAAGCTGGTGCTGAGCAGAAAACCTTCTCCCTGTAGACCAGCCAACTGAAAGCTGGAAAAAGCTGCACTGCATGCAGCCCTATGGGAGACAGAAGTCATTAGCAATGAAAACAAAGCACACTGGAAACCTCAAGTTTGGCCAGCCAGGCAAACAGGTGCAATAGTAGCATGTCTGCTCTAGGGGAAACCAACTGCTCTCTAATTGGACTGGAGGTCTGCTTTATGGGAAGGAATATGTGCCTGGTACTGAAAACCTAATCAAAGCCTATGGCAGGGGAGGTCATGATCCTCAGGGGTGTAAAGCCTGCCCTACTCTGGTTAAATGCATATAATATGCACACCAAACTGCCCAGTAAGCACTTCACTTAATGTTCATATTCATATGTTAATGCTACTCTCACTTTTGATTAGAGAAGTTTCTCTTTTCAGATGACCACTGGGATGACCCAAAAGGCAACATAGTGCTGAGAAGTGACAGAGTAGTGTCCAACACTGAAACACTTCTGTCACACTCTCCAAGACTCAGGGTCCATTGTGGAAGAGGTGGTAGAAAGAATGTAAGAGCCAAAGGAAGGCTAGGACTGCTTACAATGCAACTGTCCAGACAGAAATTGGCCTCGATACCCACAACCTCGCAGTGCCTAGCAATATCTTCACAAGACCCTCATAATAGGAGAAAAAGATGATGACATCAAAATAAAAGAGAGACTAGCAGAGAGAGGGAGGGGATATGATGGAGAGTGGAGTCGTGAAGGGGAAAGTGGGGGAGGGGAGGAAATCATCATGGTTTTAAAAAACTTGTCTGTAAGTAATAGCACTCGGGAGGCAGAGGTGTCAATAAAAAAATTCCAGGTCATCCTGGGCCAGATTAAAAAAACTTAGATGTACAAAACAAAATTGTATGAAAACAACATAATTTTTGTAAGATAATAAAAATTTTTTAATCTTAAAAAAAAGAATATAGCAGATTGGAAAAATACCAGGGAAAGCATGGTGACACTGGGATGCAAATAGAAACTTCAGCATGGCCTGAAATCCCAGGAGCTCCTGAGGAACTCCATAGCTGCCTCCCACCCTCTGGCCACCTCGGAGAAATGTCAGCCAATAGGGCAAGCCGTGTGTGTTATCCTTCCATTTTTCTGGTCAGCTGTGCCCTCAGGTTGGTCCTCTTGAATCTAATCTCTCTGGAAAACCCACCTAAACTCATACCCCTTGGCCTCAGGCCATGATCTAGGCCCCTCTGCTGGTGTCCAAAACTGGCCACATCTCAAAGGTATCAGGCCTGCAGGAGGTTGGGTTCATTGTGACTTCTGCAGCTGAATTCTCCAAGTCCACAGGCTAATGGTATCCTTGTGGGACTGGCCTGATCCCGGCGGCACCAACCTCAAGCAGATACCAAGCACCAATTGCCAAGGGAGGATCCCTGGGCAAAGAAACAGGAAGGCACAGGAGGTGACAAGCCAGTTGTCTTGTGAGAGACCCAGCCTCAGGAATGATTTGACCTAGCCCCAGTTACAGGGTCCTGAATAAAGGTGTGAGGCTCACCACATTCTGGGGCACCCCTCCTCCCTGCTCCTCTACTTACCACCTTTCTTCCCAGTCTTTTCTTCCTGCTTTCTCCCACCTCTTCCTACCACAGGGACTATTTGGTAGGCATCAAGTTAGTAGATCTGCACATCATACTGTGTTAGAATAGGTTTTGTTTTGTTTTGTTTTGTTTTTCCAAGTGAAATATGCAAGGCTTTATTTTCTTTATTTCTAAAACTTTCATGGCTTTAAATTTATTAGTGTAATGAATTCCTATCATTTGTTTTCAATAATTATCAATTTCTAAATGTTCTCACTTCACCTAGAGTCCTGTATTCAGATCCTACAGCCCCACTTCAATTTCTCCACAACAAACTCAAGGTTTGTTGCTTTTTAAAAGTTTTAGTTTATTTTTACTTATTTATTGAAAGAAAGAGAGAGAGATGGGCACACCAGGGCCTCCAGCCTCTGCATACAAACTCCAGACACATGTGCCACCATGTGCATCTGGCTTGCATGGGTTCTGGGGAGTTGAACCTGGGTTCTTAGGCTTCACAGGCAAGCACCTTAACTGCTAAGCCATCACTCCAGCCTGGTTTGTTGCTTTTTTAAGCTTGGAACTCAGGCTGGCTTCAGTCTCCCCAGTGCTAGAATTACAGGCTTGCAACCCCAGGCCTAGCAAGATTGAGATGGTGGATATAAACCACCCTCTGACCTTCATGAATACAAATCAACTGTATTTTCTAACCCTTACGGACACTATAGTGCTTTGTTCCACTTCTCAGCTTTTTTTCTAAGTAATCAAGAACACCTTATGCCTGGGCAATATTGAACTCTAGGATCTTCCCAGAGTATTCCATTCATTGAGCAGCCAGGCAGGTGGTTGTCTGTCATTGATAGCACGCTCCTCTTGCTTAAAACATCGTGTTTTTCCCCTCAAGAATCAGATTGAAGGCACTGGTTCAAGTGAAGAAAAAACAATCCTTGTTCTGTTCCTTCAAATGCATTACTAGTTGACCTATTGATCTGCCAAAGTAATTGGAAAAGATGGAGAATGTCCCAAATCAATAGAAGCCTTTTACTGTTTCAATAAAGCACAGATTGTTCTTGTAACCCAGAGTCTTGTTTCTGTAGCTGGATAATTTAGATCTTATTCATCAGCCTGCTGTACTTTTCTTTTCAGAAATAGATACCATCTAATCACTCTGGGATATCCTTGTTTTTAACTATTGTGACTTGCTGAATCAAAGCAGCTAAATTTAAAACAAGTTCAATGTCATTTCCTTCAAGGATTAACTCATCTTTCTGGGCTTGAGGAACAAAATAAGTAAGGCATGTCCTCATCAGAATTCTGTGGGCGTATTTTTCATCCAAGATGTTTCAGATTTCAGCAAGAGACCCATTCTCCTGAACAACAAGGTTGATGGGAAACTGAGCATCCACAGACCTCATCTTATAACAGAAGCCAGTGTAACACCCTTGAATGTGTTCTGCACGTGACTACAGTGACCATGTTCCATTTCCCCACCATCTGTCAACTCAGAGCCTCTTCTTCTTTCCAAAGAGATGGAAACTGCATCATTGTGATTGAAGTCCCTCGGGAGGGTTCCTCTGTGCCCTTCACAGTAACTGTGCATCCTGTCTGAGTGATGTCGACATTTCATGGAATGTCAACAGTGTGATTGCTGAGAATGGTCTTCATTCTCACAGTAGATGTGGCAAAGAAGAATGCTTGGTTTTAAAAAGTGCTAATGGGAGCTGGACATGGTGGCACACACCTTTAATCCCAGCACTTGGGAGGCAGAGGTAGGAGGATCTCTGTGAGTTTGAGACTGAGACTACATAGTGAATTCCAGGTCAGCCTGGGCTAGAGTGAGACCCTACCTCAAAAAAAACAACAAAAAAAAAGTGCTAATGAGGGGCTGGAGAGATGGCTTAGCAGTTAAGGTGCATGCCTGAAAAGCCTAAGAACCCTGGTTCGAATCTCCAGGTCCCACATAAGCCAGATGCACATGGTGGTACATGCATCTGGAGTTCATTTGCAGTGGCTAGAGGCCCTGGTGTGCCCATTCTCACTCTCCAATCTCTCTCTCTCTCTCCCCTCTTTCTGTCCCTAATAAATAAATAAAAATAAAATCTTTTAAAAAGTGCTAATGGGGCTCAGGAGATGGTTCAACAGTTAAAGATGTGTGGTACATACACATAAATAAAAATAGTAAAAATTTTAATTGCTGTTTGAGTTGCTAACAAATTTTTTTTTTTTTTTTTTTTTTTTGGTTTTTCAAGGTTGAGTCTCTATCCAGCCCAGGCTGACCTGGAATTCACTGTATAGTCTCAGCATGGCCTCAAACTCATGGTGATCCCTCCTACCTTTGTCTCCTGAGTGCTGGGATTAAAGGTCTGCACCACCATGCCTGGCTCAAAGAAAATATTTTGAAAGCGGTAAGGGGGTGGGGGAGTTACATACAGGAGACTACAACACTAATCACAATAACTCTCCATTGGAAACAAGAAGACCAGAGGCAGCAAAGAAGCAAAGCATTGACATTTTAAGAATGCCATACACGGGGCTGGAGAGAGGGCTCAGTAGTTAAGGTGCTTGTCTGCAAAGCCTAATGACCTGGGTTCAATTTCCCAGAACCTACATAAAGCCAGATGAACAAAGTGGCACATGTGTTTGGAGTTCACTTGCAGCAGCTAGAGCTCTGGCATGACCATTCTCCCCACCCCACCCCCTCTGTCTTTTCTGTCTGTCTCTGTACTTGCAAATAAATAAAAAATATATATATATTTTTTAAAAAGAATTATTGGGCTGGAGAGATGGCTTAGTGGTTAAGGCAACTGCCTGAGAAGCCTAAGACCCAGGTTCAACTCCATAGGACCCACATAAGCCAGATGCACAAGGGGGCATATGAATCTGTAGTTCCCTTTAAAAAAAAAAAAAGTGTTAGCCAGGCATAGTGCTGCACATCTTTAATCCCAGCACTTGGGAGACAGAGGTAGGAGGATCACTATGAATTTGAGGCCAGCCTGAGACTATATAGTGAATTCCAGGTCAGCCTGGGCTAGAGTGAGACACTACTTCAAAAAAAAAAAAGGGGGCTGGAGAGATGGCTTAGCGGTTAAGGCGCCTGCCTGCTAAGCCTAAAGAACCCAGTTCCAATCTCCAGGTCCCACGTTTAGCCAGATGCAAAGTGACACAAGGGCGCAATGCTGCACTTGCCCACAAGGGGACGCACACATCTGGATTTCGTTCACAGCAGCTGAGAGACTGCTGGCGCGCCCATTCTCTGTCTGTCTCCTTCTCCCTCTCTGTCCTCTCTCTGTCTCTCTCCAAAAATAAATAAAAATTAAAAAAAAATTTTTAAAAGAATTCTATATATAGGGAAACAAACATAAGGATGAAACAGGAATTTCAGATGAACAAAAGCTGATTTATAAATCTGTAAATGGAAATCATATAGGCACCTGATATGGGGAAGGTAAAATTGACTACCCATAAGGTACCACTGAATCAGAAGCTGAAAGGTATATGGTGCTATCTCAAATAGAGTGGCAGCTGCTTGAGTATACACATATACTTGTCACAACTTACTGTACATTTTAAATGTGTGCATTTTAAGGTTGTTGTCATAGAATGCCTGCAGTCCCAGCTATCCAGGAGGTTGAGAGAGGAGGATTACTTGGGCCCAGGATTATATGAAACATAATGATACTCTTCTCTTAAAAAATGAACAAAATTAGTACATTTTAGGTGCAAATTATATCTCAATGAAGTTGATTTTTTTAGATTCATTTTAAGAATGAGTTCAAGAATGGCATCAACAACGCTGGAGAGATGGTTCAGTGGTTAAGGTGCTTGCCCATAAAGCCTAACAACCTGACTTCAATTCCCATTCCTCAGTACCCACATAAAAGCCAGATGCACATGCATGTGGAGTTTGTTTGCAGTGGCTAGAGGCCCTGGCATGCCCATTCTCTCCCCCCAACACACACCCCATTCCTTGGTGTGGTGGCACACCCCTTTAATCCCAGCACTTGGGAGGCTGAGGTAGGAGGATCACTGTGAGTTTGAGGCCACCCTGAGACTACATAGTGAAATCCAGGCCAGCCTGGGCTAGAATAAGACCCTACCTCAAAGAAAAAAAGAATGACATCAACAAAATGGCAATGTAGGCAGCTCCAAATGCACAGCTTGCCACAAAAACATCAAAACACAAAACAGAAATTTCACAACCAACACTGTCATTACTATTGAACACAGTTCTTTGTCTACAGAAACCAAGCAAGCAGCAAATCAAGAAGAAAAATGCAACTTTAAAATGATAAGGAGGTAAAACCACAAAACTCCTAGAAAAATAGGAAGAAATGGGACAATGTTCAATATGGTAAGGAGTTCTTGAATATTATACCCACAAAAGGCAGCAAAGAAAAATATTAGATAAATTGAATCTCATAAAAATTAAGAACTTATTTCTCCCATCTCCAGGATGCAAAGGTTCTCAGTTGCACTGTTTTGAGAATAAAATATGCTGGTGCTTGAACTTTAAAAAAATAATAAGAGTTTATCAGGCTATCTGTGAGAGCAGCACTCATATTTAATCCTTCAGGGAGATGGCAATAGACAATAAGGAAACTCAAAACTCATCAAAGCAGAAGCTCAGCTCTAAAGAAGACTTATAACATGCCCTCCAAGGCTCAGGGAACATTGTGGAAGAGGGTACCTCCCACAGATTGGGAAGGTGTATCATGAGGCATTGTCTGCCCTCCATAGAGACTGACTGGTGCATTCATGACCCCACAGTGAATACCAATAACCCCACTGAGGAGGGCCCTCAGAAAGTGGGCTCAGGGAAGGGGCCTAAGATTACAACCTAATGGGACTATGACCAAGTTTTAGAATATGTTCAAATATTAAAGTTCTTAATTAAAAATTTTAAGTATTTAAAAAATTATGAATTTTGCCAGGCATGGTGATACAGGCCTTTAAACCCACTACTTGGGAGGCAAAGGTAAGAGGATCACTGTGAGTTCAAGGCTACCCTAGACTACATAATGAATTCCAGGTCAGCGTGGGATTAGATAGATAGATAGATAGATAGATAGATAGATAGATAGATAGATAGATAGATAGATCCTACCTCAAAAACCATAAAAAATTAATTTCTCAATAGAAACAATGATATGTGGGAAATAACTTCATCAAGAGATTTAAAAGATAGCCCATAGAATGGCAAAAAAAGTTTGTAAATCATATATCTGATAAAGGACTAATAACCAATATATATTATATATATAAACCATCATGCAAAGCTAAACTTGTATGTGGGCAAAGAGCTTGAATGAGCATTTGCTCAAGGAACACCTTCAAATGACAGATAAATCCACAGTAAAATAGATGTTCAACATCATTAGGCATTAGGGAATTGAATGCCAAAGCTGCAATGGGATCCTCCCCTCACACCTATTAGAATGGTATTCTTCAAAAGAAAAGGAAAGAACATTAGCATTGTTGAGGATGGGGAGAAACTGGATCTTCCTGTGTTACTGCTCCAATGTAACATGATACGGCTGCTTTGGAAAACAGTCTGACGGGTCCTCAAAAAGCCAAACAGGCCGGGCGTGGTGGCGCACGCCTTTAATCCCAGCACTCGGGAGGCAGAGGTAGGAGGATCGCCGTGAGTTCAAGGCCACCCTGAGGCTACATAGTTAATTCCAGGTCAGCCTGGGCCAGACCCTACCTCGAAAAACCAAAAAAAAAAAAAAAAAAAAAAAAAAAAGCCAAACAGGATAAACACAGAGAACATCCAACTCCAACTAAGCCAGATATCCAGAGACACAGAGGCTCCCAAAACCTTATCACTGAAGCAGAACTAAAATGACCCCAATGTGGCTCAGGGAAATTCGCAGAAGAGGGGGCAGAAAGAATGTTAGAGTCACAAGTTGGGGCATTATGCACAGAGACTGGGGTCTAGCCCCAGAACTCTTGACTAACCTCACAATGCATGACCCACATTCCCCATTGATGAGGGTCCCTTTGGAAGAGGGAGGACAGGGAGGAGGACAATGGAACCAATACTATGAATATAAAATCAGAATAATATAAATTTTAAAATATATATATAAACACAACCGTAGGATCATATAGATGGCTTAGTGAGTAAGGCACTTGCCAGCAAAGCCAAAGGACCCAGGTTCAATTCTGAGGAACAACATAAGCCAGATGCATGAGGTGGCACATGCATCAGGAGTTTATTTGCAGTGGCTAGAGGCCCTGGCCCTGGTGTGCCCATTCTCTCTCTCTTCTCTCTCTCTCTCTGTCTCCCAAATAAATAAATAAAAATAAATATTTGGGAAGAAAAGCCAAAGATGGAATTATCACATGATCTAGGTATATATATACTCCTAGGTATATATCTACTCAAAATCAAAGATTGATTGTATGTTAGCATTCATGGCCACACAATTCATAATAGCAAAGAAAATAATAGAAGCCAACCCAAACATCCATCAACAGATGAGCAGATAAACAAAATGTGGCATATTTATACAAAAGAGTATGATTCAGCCATTCACAAATGCACAAATTTTATATGATTCCTCCACATGAGTTATGAATAGGGAAATTCATAGAGATAGAAAGTAGACTAGATGTTCCTAGGGTCTGAAGGAAATTAAAAATGGGGAATTACAGGCTGGAGAGATGGCTTAGTAGTTAAGGCACCTGCCTGCCAAGCCTAAGAACGCCTGTTCAATTCCAGGTCCCACGTTTAGCCAGTGACGCAAGGGCACAATGCTGCATTTGCCCACAGGGGGGTGCACACATCTGGAGTTCATTCACAGTGGCTGAGAGGCCACTGGCGCACCCTCTCTCTTTCTCTCTCTCTCTCTCTCTAATAAAAAAAATGGGCAGTTACTGTTTAATGGGCATAGAGTTTCTGTCTGGGATGACAAAAATGCTCTGGAAGGAGAGGTTAGTGATGGCTGCACAACAGCATGAATGCAATTAATGCCATTAAGTTGAATACTTTAAATGTCTAAAATGGAAATTTTATGTGATATATATTTTATATGGTTTTTTGAGGTGCTGGAGATCAAACCTAGGGCCTCATGTGTGCTAGGTAATTGCTCTATCACTGAGCTATGCCCCTATCCTACAATTAAATTTTTTAATAGAATAAAAACAATGTAAATTAGTGTAAAGTTATAATTATGACTCAAAATTAAATGCTTAAAATAAGCTGCTTGCTTCATTTTCAAATAAATGTCCTCGATTAGACCTATATCATTTCCTGTGAGATGTTTGCTATTATTTACTGCTAGGTGGCTTTCTGGTTGTACTTTTCCCCAAGTTTTTTCTGCTCGGGCATGACCTTTTCTCTCCTACCCTTCTTTCCACTCACCTGGATGAATCCTGTAAAAGAAATGTTCAGATGCACCTGTTTGTGTCCCTTCAGTTTCACAGGACTCCATACACAGGTGTGAGGGACAGCGCAGAGAACATGGGCAATCCACATGAACTAGGCATTCCATAGGACAGAAGTGGACTGAGCTGCTTCCTCTGGAGCACCAAGGACAGAGCCTGGGCTAGGGATGCAGGCATGGACAGCTTGTAGGTTCACACTGGGTGCTCAGCTGCCCAGGCATGTTCAAGGATACCCAATAACCAGTGTCTGAGTGTATGGATGGCTGGCATCTGGGGCTGTTACAGAGCCCAGGTCTTGTGTGAGGAAGGCCTTTCAGGATTGGGGAACCCACCTGCCCAGAATCAGGTCCCTCACTGCCACAAGATCACTTTTTACACCTCACCTCGGCCTGACCTCAAGGAGAAGCTCAGGGTGCGTTTGACGCCCTCACAGTAGCCCGGGTCCTCATTGATAATTCCCACATTGGTGTTCCAGGTAGTCCAGTTCACCTCATCCACCCTGCAGGGAAGGGACAGGGTTCAGGGGTGAGCTGCCTAAGGCCCCACATCCTGCATGTCAAGGGGACACAGGGCCTGCCTTTTGGACACCATCCCTCCCCAACCACACCACAAGGCCCAGAGATTTTAAACACTGGATTCCTGGTTTTGACCAAATTCACCAGTTGGCACCCTCTGGCCACCTCAGATTTTCTAGTATTTAATGTTAGGGTCCTATCCTCTGAGATCTAAAGTAGGTTTCTTGTGCCCACAGCTAAATACTGTGATGGGCCCTGTACCTTCTGCTGGCTTTGGGAGCCCCAATCTCTGATGACCAAACACCAAGGAACCCTGAGATTGGTGTGTACACCTAAGCTAGCCCCACATGCGCCCCCATGCCATGACAGAGCTCAGAAGGTCTCAAGCCTGACTCTTGCTTGAGCCTTACCTAAAACACCACCGGTAATCATCCTTGCCATCAGGAGTGAAGCCCACCTGCAGCAGCTTGCCCGAGCGGAAAGCCTTCCTCATGCACTTCAGGAAGCTTTTCTCTGTGTCCAGGATGGTGATGGCTCGCTGCAGGAATAGAGGCAGACGACCAGTCGAGATCAGCCTCTCCAGGGTCTCTCCCAGTCCCTTCCTACATAAGACCCATTTATACAGTCTGGCAGGCATGCATTCTATAAAGGAGGCTAGTCTAGTCTTGCCTGTGTCGTGCTGTAGGACTTCTGAGTCTGGGCAGAGCAGCCCCATGAGTGATGTGCAGTGTCCCAGGCCTTCCCTGAGGAGCTCACCAAGAGACCACACAGTGTGCTTGATCAGAGCAGGGTCTTGGGATTGAGACCACCTGGTCTGAAGCCAGCTCTACTACCTACCAATGGTGTGGCCTGAAACACAGACAGCTGGTGTCTCTGAGCCTTCACATAAAGTGGGGATAGTGACAGAACCCCTTTGTGGGAGGATTACATAATATCAGGTAAGTCAGACTTAGAGGAGAGCATTTTTATTATCTCTAATAAATGCTACTTAATAAGGACAATGTTCTACTAGGAGGATTCAGGAAGGTAAACATGGACCACATGGCTCAGAAAGGAAGCCCCCAGGGTACCACCCCATGGGAGTCACACCCTTGAGTCTGATAAGGAGCTCTGAGGGTCCCATGGCATGTGAGCTGAACCCAGAATCTGGTGACCAGTGCCCACCTAGACCAAGACCCCCTGCGGCAGACACCCCATGGAGCTGAACAACATTTCTTTCTCTTCAGGACTGCCCATCCCCCAGAGAACACAGCATCTGCCCCTCCAGCTAAGCTAAGGGAACCCTGTGCAGATGATACACTGCATGGACACTCGCAGGAAGGGAGTCCACTGAGGGAGCTGTGCCATTCTGGGCTCAGCCCGGCTTCCTGCCCACTCCTGAAATCCCACAGGGACCCATGTTCCCAGTGAGGTGACAGCAACAGAGCAGCCAATACCCTCCAGGCCGTACACCCCACCAGCCAACCCACCTGCAGCTTCCAGATGTTCTTGCTCTCTTGCGCGATCTTGTTGACAGTCTCGCCCATGAGTGCAATGAGCATGTTGAGCAGGAGGATGTAGGTGAGAATCACATAGGCCAGCAGCAGGATGATGAAGACAGCCTTGAAGTCATAGTTCTCAGTGAACTCCAGGTCGCCCATGCCAATGGTGAACTTGAACAGCTCCAGACACGTAGAGTACAGGCTGTTGTAGGAGTTGTCTGGGGGCCTGCAGCCCCGAAACCTGTGTGGTGTGGACTCAGCAGGTGCAGAGTCGTTCTTGCCATCCTCGATCAGTGTCACCACCGCTACAGGCCACAAAAGGAATGGGTTCGTCTGGATGGACATCAAGACCCCAGGTCCCCTGACATACACCCTCCTATCCCAGGATGGGTCTATAGTGCTCAACCATGTAGCACCTTTGCCCCCAAACTGTCAGAAAATTGTCATAGTATATGCTTTGTTATAATAAGAATGCTGCAATTATCTGTTAGAAAAGGAGTTCAAATAAATTTACGAAATTATGTATACAATGCAAATAGAATCACCTCTGGGAAGTACACAACCTGCTTAGTCTAACAAGTCAACCCTAGCTTCACACCCACTTTGTCAGTCACACTATGGTTGCTCGTGTCTCTTAGGAAGCCACTCCAGAACCATGGAGTCAAGCAGCTCAGAGAAGATTAACCTCTGCTCACATTCTTTGGAAGTGTAGTCTAAGCCATAGAGCTGCTAAGCAGTGGTGCCCTGTGCTGACTACAGATGGGTACCCACTTACTCCCTGGGCCTAATCCTTTCCTGTGGCCACAGATATGTGGGGTTCAAATCAAGTGCCTCAGCCCACACCTATCGTCTTCTATCTAGTCATAGCTGCCCATCCTCCCAGACAGAAAGTCCAAAACAAACCGCAGGGTGGGAATAGGAGTGGGCATACCACAGGAGCCATGTGAGTGCAGGACTCAGACGAGGACAGAAGCAGAGCTGCCACATGCTCAAAACATGATGTAGACTAGTCAAAGGCCCACAGGAGCTTGAAGGGACTCCGAGGACTAGATCTCAGACAATCCAAGCTTCAAAATACTGATGACAGGCAGAGCTATGCCCCATTTAACAATGACAATCCATGAAGAAGAAGAAGGAGAAGAGGAAGAGGAGGAGGAAGGGAGGGTAAGGGGGAAGAAGAAGAGGAGGGGGAAGAGGGAAGAGGAGGAGAAACCAAGAGGCCATCTGATATTTAAAAATGGATTAATGGAGCCGGGTGTGGTGGCACACGCCTTTAATCCCAGCACTCGGGAGGCAGAGGTAGGAGGATCGCCGAGAGTTCGAGGCCACCCTGAGACTACAGAGTGAATTCCAGGTCAGCCTGGACCAGAGTGAGACCCTACCTTGCAAAAACCAAAAAGAAAAAAAAAAATGGATTAATGGGGAGAACAACTCTTCCTTAGTATAAAATGCCAGGCACTTGCCTGGTGTGATGGTGCACGCCTTTAATCCCAGCTTCAGGAGGCAGAGGTAGGAGGATCACCGTGAGTTCGAGGCCACCTTGAGACTACATAGTAAATTCTAGGTCAGCATGGGCTACAGCGACACCCTACCTTGAGAAATCAAAAAAAGAATAAGAAAAAGTGCCAGGCACTAAATGTATAAGGAACGACGAAGCTACAAAAGCACTTGAAGGCTGGTAGTGTAGCTCAGCAAGCACTTGCCTGGCATGTGTTAGGCCCTGGGTTCAATCTCCAGCACCACAAGAGATGAAAAGAAAGGGGAGGGGAAATGGGGGGAAGGGGAAGGAAGGGAAGAGCAGACACCATTTGGCAGTCATAGGATCAGGTAAGCATTGTCAGTGGATGCTGAAACTACCGGGTTAACGTTTGATGAGAAAAACAGCCTCGTGGGGCTCCTCCCTAACTACTTATCCCTTACAATGGGAAAGACCACACTATAGTGGGAAGTTTGGTACATCCCCCAAAACTAAGTCATCAATGTTCACATCACCGGAAATGGGATAACCAGATGTCATGTGATTCCTGATATACTACACCCACACACATCACTTCCTCGATAGTCTGGCCACAAATGCACACCTGAGTCTAATCAGAGGAAACAGCTTTCCATGCTCAATCTGGGTTGAGGGGCAAGGGACAAAACAGCTGGCCTTTGCTTACTAGAAAACTAAGGTGGGAAGAAAGAGGAAAGACAGAGAGCCTGAGCCAGATGGAAGGAGTCCAAAAGGGCATGGTAAATAAGTCCCAGTTTTCACTTTCCATTAAGATGTTGTTAGACCAATAAGAAGGACTGGGAATAGGGGCTATCAATTAGCTTATAGTGCATGTTGGTGCTATTTTTCCTCATTTTGATAACTGGATTATGCTTATATAAAAGGATGTCCTTGTTTGAAGGAAACACACACTGAAGTAGTTAGTGGCAAAAAAGCTGATCATGCCCAAAACTTATTTCTCAAAAAGATTTTTTTCAAGTGTGTGTGTATGTCCAAAATGACTCTAAAAGTGGTAATATTTGAGGAATCTGAGTAAAAAGAATAGTTATTTTTACTATTCTTAAAACTTTCTGATGTCTGAAATAGTGTTAAATAACTTGGAAAACATGAGCTACAAGCCAGATGTGGTGGCCCAGGCCTTCAATCTTCAGGGAGACTGAGGTAGAAGGATCATTGAGAGTTCAAAGCCAGCCTGGGGCTATAGAGTGTGTTTCAAGTCAGCCTGGGTTAGAGTGAGACCTACCTCAAAAAATGAATAAATAAAACCATTGAATGATACTACAAAACGTAGCTATACTATAAGCAAGCAACACTTCTATCTTAAAAACATCTGAAAACATTTTATCAACCACTTATCTAAGTTCTTGGGCTCATTTCAGTGTGTTCTCCATCCACCCGCAGCCATGCACCTATCTTCCCACCAGCTTCTCTCTCAGCCTCGCAGAGCCCTCAGGAGCTCAGGCAAGCAAAAAACCTGCCTACCACCAGCCTGACTAAGCCCATTACCTGTGGAAAACCCGAACAAGAACACAATATAGACAAACATGAATCGGCACAGGTCTCTGAGGATCATCTGTAAGAAAAAACAGCTCTCGTCAAAGGTCAGCCTGGCCCTGGGAGGAGCAAGGGGAGACCCGGGGCTACATCTCCCTGGAGCAGAACACCTAGTAGACAGGTTCCATGATTTTCATCTCAGGTGCCAAGAGGGATCCACTCCCACCCTCTATAGCCTTTGTTCTGATTAGAAGGAGACCTGGGGTGCAAAGGGATCAAGTTCCAGGGGAACCCCCACACAGGGACTGCTGGATTCTCAGGAAATGGACTGGAAGCTAAACAGATGATACAGAGAGGCTGGTCAGTGTGAGAGACAGTGTCTCACGCTCATGGGGCAAACAAGGCTCTGTGAAGGGGCACTTGGGCACAGGGCACCCACCTTCTCAATCATGACAGCATAGATGCCCATCTGCTGGAAGCCGCGGGTATAGTAGAGCATGTTGGTCCAGCCCATGGCCAGGGAGAACACCATGGAGGCCACGTACTCCTTGCGGTGGCTGAAGTACAACACCACGGACACCAGCATGAACAGCGACTGAACAAAGCTGAGGGCAGAGGGACAGGCAGCTGTGTTTATGGGGGCCACGAACAAAAGGCCTTGAACTAAGGGAATCTGAAGGCCAAGAGGGTGGCTGTAGAGGAGCCAAGGCTAGGTTGTCCTGCTCGCTTTAGCCCACACATTCTTAGCAGGAGCAAGGGACAAAAATTGGTTGAAAGCCGGGCGTGGTGGCGCACGCCTTTAATCCCAGCACTCGGGAGGCAGAGGTAGGAGGATCGCTGAGAGTTCGAGGCCACCCTGAGACTACATAGTTAATTCCAGGTCAGCCTGGACCAGAGTGAGACCCTACCTCGCAAAACCAAAAAAAAAAAAAAAAATTGGTTGAGGTTGGAAGGCAAAATCCTCTAAGCACAGATACAAATATAGCATAGATTTCTCATAGGGTTACATCCCAGAAAACTCATCATATGCTGAAAATGTTGGAAGTAGAGATGCAGTGAATACCCCTAACCTGCTGGCCATCAAAGCTTGGGCGCACAGTGTTCTTCAGAGTGTCAGCTGTTTCCCTTCTGTGTGCACCATAAGCATGCAGCCCAAGAAAAGATTCAAGTTCAAAATTTGAAATACAGTTTCTATCCAATGCCTAGGATTGACCTACCATTGTAAATTCAAGCATCTGTTAAGTCTAGTCATCATGAATTTGGGATAATCTGTACTTACACAGACATGGAGTATAATTGCCTTTAAAATTTTATGGGGAGATACGACAGTTGTCAATAAAAAGTTTTAATTTTTTATGGGTACAAATTAGGGTGGAAATCTAAAAACGTGAAAATGAAAAAAGGCTAAGAAACACCTCTTTAGCCCCAATAACTTTCCTTTTTGTCCCCGCAAGGATAAGAGCCTCCCTAGACAACAAATGGCGTAGAAGCCCTAGGCCTGTGAGGAGGCAGGCCACACTCTTCTGGACACTCAAAGGCAGGGGCAAGCAGCTGATCATGCCCTCAGACTCAGCCAGGAAAGATGTACTTCAGCTGCTCAGTCCAGAGGGCAAGGTGGAGGATATGTGAGTGATGCTGTGACAGATCTACTCAATGGCCCAGGTGTCCTTACTCATCATGACCTCCAGAAAGTCCTCCTGGCTGCATTCACACTGGATACCACACTGACCACATAACCTCTTGTATGTGACAGGACAGCAAAAAGTCACCTTGGAGTGGTGTGACTCTCACACCAACGGTGTGGGACACAGACCCACCAACTGGGATCCGTGTTATGCCACAAAAAAGAGGCTTCCTTGGCATGTGCAGAACTGTGGGCCAAAAAGAGGACTGACACCAGTGACACAGGAAAAAGTTGTCTCTGATGACAGATGGGAACCCCACATATGAATTTGGGAACTGGAAAGCAGTGGACAAAAAAAAGTGACTTGGGGGCTGGAGAAGTGGCTTAGAGGTTAAGGCATTTGCCTGCGAAGCCAAAGGGCCCAGGTTCAATTCCCCAGGACCCACATAAGCCAGATATACAGGGACACATGCATCTGGAGTTTGCAGTGACTAGAGGCCCTGGCGTGCCCATTCTCTCTGTGTTTGTATCTCTTCTCTCTCCCTCCCTCTCTCTCTCTCTCTGCTTACAAATAAATAAATAAAATTTATTTTTTAAAAAGTGACTTGGCAGACCCAAGAAAGCCAAAATAAGGAAGATTCAGGTTTTGTCTGTGAAGAAGACAAAACAGAGGGCTTTGGGATCTGAGTGCACTGAAAGTACTGGGCTGTTACCAGATGCAGGCTATGGGGTGAGTGTATGAGATAGTTAATCTTCTCAACTTGATGGGGCTTAATCATTACGTAAACAAACCCCTGGGCTTGAATGTGAGGAAGTTTCTAGATTAGGTTAATTGAAGTGGCAAGATCTACCCTAATTATGGCCTGAAGCCCTGGTCTATGTAAAAAGGAGCTGAATGTCAACATTCATCACTGTCCACTTCCCGATTATGGATGCAATGTGACTAGCTGAGTCCTGCTACTGCTGGCTCCATGCCTTCTCAACCATGATGAACCATATTCTCTGGAACTGTGAGCCAAAACAAACCCTTCTCCCTAAAGCTGCTTCTGGTCACATATTTGGTCACAGTAAGAAGGAAAGTAGCTAACACAGTGTATATACAGTACAGGTGACAGAAAGCCCTCTTTACCCACTCAGATCTCAGGAAAAACTGACAGGCAGATTTCTTCCTTCCACATAAAAGATTTTTTTAATTGCTTCCTATGAAATCTGACAAATCTAAGAAGAAAAATCCAAATAGACTGATTCTGGATATTCTCCAATAAATAGTTTCCCTAGATCAGCCGTATTGAAGTTCAAGACAGACAAGCCCCATCTACCCATGAAGAGTTTACAGACAATTTTTTTTTTTTTTTTTTGGTGTTTTGCAAGGTAGGGTCTCACTCTGGTCCAGGCTGACCTGGAATTAACTATGTAGTCTCAGGGTGGCCTCAAACTCTCGGCGATCCTCCTACCTCTGCCTCCTGAGTGCTGGGATTAAAGGCGTGCGCCACCACGCCCGGCCAAGTTTTCATTCTTAACCACAAGCAGACACCTAAGGACAGCCTATAACATAATGGTGAGACAAAAAATAAATGAAGAAAACAATTTTTGAGTGCGTGTGTGTAGAGTATGTATGTTGTGTGGTTGTGTGCACATGTGTGTGCAGATAGGCATGTTGTACATGTGAGGCCAGAGAACTTTCGGTGTCCTTCTCTGTTACTAACCTCATATTTTCTTGCCACTGGGTCTCTCCCTCAACCAGAACTGCTATCCATCAGCAAGTCCCAGAGATTATCCAGTCTCTACCTCCGCAGACTAGGGTCACACACAAGTGTGGCCACATCCAGCTGTTTACAGAGTCAGGGGAATCAAGCTGCAGTCTCCAGCTTGAAAGGCCCTCATGCTTAAGCAGCAAGTGCTTTTAACTGCTGAGCCATCTCCACAGTCCAGGAAAAACAATTTTGAAGGAAAAAAAATCTATGGAAACAGAAAAAAAAAATACATGCCAAGCATAGTGGCACATACCTATAACCCAGCATTTGGGAGGTAGAGGCAGGAGGGTCACAAATTTGAGTCCAGCCTGGGCTATACAGTGAGTGAGGACCTATCTCAAAGGGAAAAAAAGAGTAGGGGCTGGGAGATGGGTCAGAAGTTAAGAGCACTTGTTTGCAAGCCCTGATGACCCAATTTTGATTCCCCAATACCCACATAAAGCCAGAGTGGCCCAGGAATGTGGAGGTCACTTGCAGTATGGGAGACCCTGGAGGGCCAATTTCTTTCTCCATCTCTCTTTCTCCCTTCTTACAGATCAATAAATAAATATTTTTTTAAAGAGTAGTAGGAGGAGTGGTAAGAGGAAAAAGAGGGGACGTTCCTTAAAACTAGCTTAATAATCTTAAAGAAACAAAAAAGAGGTATTACAACTATGAAACAAGAATGGTGTCACAATTTTAAAAAGCATTCTGAAAGCAAAAATATGATATCAAAAATGACACAACAGAAATGTTGGAAATTAAAGTTGATTTAAATCTTCTAGTAAGTAGAGACAAATACTAAGAGACAGAACACAAGTTAGAAAATATAATTTAAAAGAAACTAGTTCAAGGGTTATTGTTGTTAACTTCTCATTGCAGGGACAAGAACTTGACCAAAAGCAGCTGATGGGAGGAAAGTTTTTACTTTGGCTTACAGCTTCATGGTGGTGGGGGAAATGTGCAATGAGCAGAGGCTGGACATCACCTCTGTCACAACAGGTAGAAAACAGTAGCAGGAGAGTGAGTCAAATAAAAATGGCAAACTGTGGGCTAATAAATGTTAAGATCTGCCCCCAGTGACACACCTCCTCCAGCAAGGCTTTACCTCCCAAATTGCTACCAGCTGAGGACAAGCATTCATAACATGTGAGTTTATGGAGGACATCTGATTCAAATCACCACAGGAATCATTTAGAAAGCTCGATATGTAAATCACAGGAGTTCCAGAAGAGACCAAGAAATAATTCAAGAAAAAAAATCCCAAAGCTAAAGGACAAAATTTACCAGGACAAAAGAGCCAGTAAATGCTAAGAAACCCCATTTTAAAACATATTGTTGGACTGGAGAGATGGCTTAGTGGTTGAGTCACTTGCCTGAAAAACCTAAGAACCCAGGTTTTATTCCACATAAGCCAGATGCACAAGGTGGCACATGCATCTGGAGTTTGTTTGCAGTGGCTGGGGGCTCTGGTACACTCATTCTCTCTCTCTCTCCCTCTCTCTCTCTCTCTCTCTCTCTCTCTCTCTCTCTCTCTCTCTCTGTCTCTCTCTCTAATAAATAAATAAATAAATAAAATATTTTTTGAAAACATATCATCAAGTTTAGACTACTAAGAAAAAAAGAAGAGGTGAAGATTTACAAAGATAAACTATTTAAATCGACCTATAACAAGTATGGAGATCTAACCAGTTATAAAAAGTCTCCAGCTAAAAAAAAGTCCAGGCCCAGATGGATTCACTGGTGAGTTTTACCAGACCTTCATGGAAGAACTAACACCACTGCTTCTCAAACTTTTCCATAAAATAGAAAAGGAAAGAATTCTACCAAACTCCTTCTATGAAACCAGCATCACCCTGATACCAAAACCAAACAAAGACAGAACAAAAAAAGAAAATTACAGACCAATTTCCCTCATGAACATAGATGCAAAAATTCTCAACAAAATATTGACAAACAGAATACAAGAATATATCAGAAAGATTATTCACCCCAACCAAGTAGTCTTTATCCCAGAGATGCAGAGATGGTTCAACATACACAAATTGATAAATGTAATACATCATATAAATGGTCTGAAGGACAAAAATCACACAATCATCTCAATAGATGCAGAAAAGGCATTTGACAAGATCCAACATCCCTTCATGATAAAAGTATTACAGAAATTGGAAATAGAAGGAACATACCTCAACATAATAAAAGCTATTTATGACAAACCTACAGCTAACATAGTACTAAATGGGGGAAACCTTGAAACTTTTCCACTAAAATCAGGAACAAGACGAGGGTATCCACTGTCCCCACTTTTATTTAATATACTACTGGAAGTCTTAGCTATAGCAATAAGGCAAGAGACACTCATAAAAGGGATACAAATTGGAAAGGAAGAGAAAAAATTATTATTATTTGCAGATGATATGATTTAACACATAAAAGACCATAAAGATTCTACCAGCAAACTGTTAGAGCTGATAAACACTTTTAGCAACATAGCAGTATACAAAATAAACACACAGAAATCAGTAGCTTTCCTATATGCCAACAAACATGCAGAGGAGGAAATCAGGGGATCTCTCCCATTCACAATTGCCTTTTAAAAAAAGTACCTTGGAATAAACCTAACCAAGGAAGTGAAGGCTCTCTATAATGAGAACTTTAAAACACTCAAGTGAGAAATTGCAGAAGACAGTAGGAAATGGAAAGACACCCCTTGTTCTTGGATTGGAAGAATCAATATTGTGAAAATGTCAATCTTGCCAAAACCAACCTATACATTTAATGCAATCCCCATTAAAATTCCAATGGCATTATCACAGAAATAGAAAAAAAAATCCTAAAATTCATTTGGAAGCACAAAATACCTCGAATAGCTAAAACAATTTTGAGCAACAAATGTAAGGCTGGTGGTATCACCATACCCGATTTTAAGCTATATTACAAAGCCATAATAACAAAAACAGCATGGTACTGGCACAAAGACAGACATGTAGATCAATGGAACAGAATAGAGGACCCAGACATTAATCCAGGCAGCTACAGCCATCTGATTTTTGACAAAAAAAAAAAAAAAAAAAGCCAAATATATTCATTGGAGAAAAGACAGCCTCTTCAACATGTGGTTCTGGGAAAACTGGATATCTGTATGTAGAAGGATTAAAATAGATCCTTGTCTTTCCCCATCCACAAGAACCAGGTCCAAGTGGATCAGGGACTTTAATATCAGACCTGAAACTCTGAAATTGCTAAAGAAAGAGGTAGGGAAAACCCTTCATCATACTGGCCTAGGCAATGACTTTCTGAATATAACTCCAACTGCTCAGGAAATAAAACCACTAATCAACCACTGGGATCGCTTAAATTTACAAAGCTTTTGTACAGCAAAGGACACTGTGAATAGAGAAAACAACCTACAGAATGGAAGAAAATCTTTGCCAGCTACACATCTGACAGAGAATTAATGTTCAGAATATACAAAGGACTCAAAAACAGAACAATAAGAAATCAAACAACCCAATTTTAAAAAATGGACTATGGAACTAAATAGAGAGTTCTCATCGGAAGAAAATACAGATAGCATATAAACATCTAAAAAAGTGCAAAATGCAAATTAAAGCTACTTTGAGAGCTGGAGAGATGGCTTAGCACTTAAGGCGCCTGCCTGCTAAGCCTAAGAACATCAGTTCCAATCTCTAGGTCCCACGTTTAGCCAGTGACGCAAGGGCACAATGTTGCACTTGCACACAAGGGGGCACACGCTTTTGGAGTTTGTTCACAGCAGCTGAGAGGCTGCTGGCATGCCCATTCTCTGTCTTCCTCTCCCTCTCTCTCTCTGTCTCTCTCTGTGTCTCTCTCCAAAAAAAAAAAAAAAAAAAGAACTACTTTGAGATTCTATCTCACTCCTGTCAGAACGGCTACCATCAAGAAAGCAAATGAAAAAAAAAAAGAAAGCAAATGACAATAAATATTGGTGGGGATCAGAGAAAGAGGAACACTTCTACACTGTTGGTAGGAATGTAATCTGGTGCAGCCATTGTGGAAATCAGTGTGGAGGTTCTTGAGACAGCTAAAAATAGATTTACCATATGATCCAGCTATAGCACTCCCAGGCATATATCCTAAGTACTCGTCTTACTACCTTAGAGATACTTGCTCATCCATGTTTACTGCTGCTTTATTCACAATAGCTAAGAAATGGAACCAGCCTAGATGTCCCTCCACAGATGAATGGATAATAAAGTTGTGGTACATTTACACAATGGAGTCCTATTGGTAAAGAAAAATGAAATTTACAGGGAAATGGATGGATCTGGAAAGGATTGTACTAAACTAAGTGAGGTAACCCAGGCCCACAAAGCCAAATGTCTCATGTTCTCTCTCATATGTGGATCCCAGCTACAAATGTATAGACTGGTGTGTGAGGTGGGACCAAAAATTGGTATCAGAGACCAGTAAGCTAGAAAAATAATATAAGGGAGCGAGGAGAGGGAAGGACTTAAGGAGATAATATTATATATATGTAAGTAGAAGAACAAATTACAGGGACAGTAAAGGCCTAAGCAAGGCCAGGGGAAGAGATTTTATAAAAGAAGGGTGGGGGGAGCATCAATCAAAATTCAAGATATTCTCAGTAAGACTTAGGAAAACCTACTCTTTTGAATAATGGCACGTCTAGAAGCCATAGATTGTTACTAGAAAATTTTCAGTGTCAGGGATGGGATACCTTCCAGTGAGTTGTTGGCCTGGGAGGTCCTTGTTGCCTCCAAACATTACAGGCTATTGCCAAGGCCTTTGGTTTCCCTTGAGAAACAGATGGTTAAGATCCTATTGCTGAAGAATTTACATGCCTGGGTGAACAAGGTCACTGAGAAATCAAGCTGGTGCTGAGCAGAAAACCTTCTCCCTGAAGACCAGCCTACTGAAAGCTGGAGAAAGCTGCACTGCATGCAGCCCTATGGGAGACAGAAGCCATCAGTGGTGAAAACAATGGACACTGGAAGCCTCAAGTTTGGCCAGACAGGCTAAATTCCTGAACGGGTGCAATAGTGGCATGTCTGCTCTGGGGAAAACCAACTGCTCTCTAATTGGACTGAAGGTCCACTCAATGGGAAGGAATACATGCCTGGTACTGAAAACCTAATCAAAAGCCTATGGCAGGGGAGGTCATGAGCCTTAGGGGTATAAAGCCTGCTCTTGTCTTGCTAAATGTATAATTATTCTCACCAAACTGCCCTGAAAGCACTACACTTAATATTTATATTCATATATTAATGCTATTCTCACTTCTGGTTAGAAGCTTCTCTTTTCAGATGGCAATGACCACTGGGATGACCCAAAAGGTAACATAATGCTAAGAAGAAGGGACAGAGGAGTGTCCAGCCCTAAAACATCTATATCACACCCTCCAAGGCTCCGGGTCCATTGCAGAAGAGGTAGCAGAAAGAATGTAAGAGCCAAAAGAAGGACTCCTTACAATGCAACTGTCCAGACAGAAATTGGCCTTGAGATCCATGACCTAGTAGTGCCTAGCAATACCTTCACAAGACCCTCATAATAGGAGAAAAAGATGATGACATCAAATTAAATGAGATCCCAGTAGAGAGAGGGAGAGGATATGATGGAGAGTGGAGTTGTAAAGGAGAAAGTGGGGGAAGGGAGGGAAATATCATGGTTGATTGTAAGTATAGAAGTTGTCAATAAAAAGTAAAAATTAGGCTTGGAGAGATGGCTTAGTGGTTAAGGCTGCGAAGCCTAAGGACCCCGGTTCAATTCTCCAGGTCCCATGTAAGCCAGATGCACAAGGGGTGCATGCATCTGGAGTTCATTTGCAGTGGCTAGAGGCCCAGGCACACCCATTCTCACTCTCCCTCTCTCTCCCTCTCTCTATATCTAATTAATTAATTAATTAATTAAAATTAAATCTTTTAAAAAATATTTTATTTATTTATTTGGGGGGGGGGAAGGCAGATAGAGAGAAAGAGAGAATGGCACGCCAGGGCTTCTAGCCGCTACAAAAGAACTCCAGACTCTTGTGCCCCTTGTGCATCTGGCTTATGTGGGTCCTGGGGAATCGAACCAGGGTCCTTAGGCTTTGCAGACAAATGCCTTAACCACTAAGCCATTTTCCCAGCCCCCAATAAAATCTTTTTTTAAAAAAGTAAAAATTAAATAAAAAGGCCAGTCTGTTGAGCTTACCTCAAAAAAAAAAACTCAGGTTTGTTAAAAAAAGGCACATGCCTTTAATCCCAGCACTTGGGAAGCAGAAATAGGAGATCGCCGTGAGTTCAAGACCACCTTGAGACTACATAGTGAATTCCAGGTCAGCCTGGGATAAAACGAAACCCTATCTTGAAAAACCAAAAAACAAACCAAAACAAAACAAACAAACAAAAGAAAGATTGATTTGTGGAAAATTGTACTCCTTTAGGAAGTATGGTATTAGTATTGAACACTAAGAAAACTAAACAAGAAAATACGGCAATCATTAAGTTCGAAAGAAACAAAAAAGAAAAGAAATATATGGAATATTATAAAGCTCAACTGTTATGAATATTTATGAGGACATAAGAATGTAAATACAGATTACTGTTTAAAATAAAATATTACATAGTCACATTGGAAGGATGGAGATGGGAAAGCCTAACGGAAAGGAGATGCTAAATTCTTATCAACTACTTAAGTACATGTAAGAAGAAAGAGCTTTAAAAAAAAAAAAGGCCAAGCATGGTGGCACATGCCTTTAATCCCAACACTTAGGAAGGCAAAGGTGGGAGGATCACTGTGAGTTCAAGACCAGCCTGAGACTACATAGTGAATTCCAGGACAGCCTGGGCTAAAGCTAGACCCTACCTCAAAAAAGATTGTCAAGCTGGGCATGGTGGCGCACGCCTTTAATCCCAGACTGGGGAGGCAAAGGTAGGAGGATTGCTGTGAGTTCGAGGGCAGCCTGAGACAACATAGTGAATTCCATTCCAGGTCAGCCTGGGCCAGAGCAAGACCCTACCTCGAAAAACCAATATATATATATATATTTTTTTTTTTCATAAAAAACTTTTGGGTTAGACAGATGGCTTAGCAGTCAAGATACTGGCCTGCAAAACCTAACAACGCAAGTTCAATTCCCCAGTATCCATGTAAAATAAAGCTGGATGCACAAAGTGGCACATACATCTGGAGTTCATTGGTAGTGGCTAGAGGCCCTGGTGCACCAATTCTCTCTGTCTCTATATATCTTTCTCTCTGCTTGTAAATAAGTAAATAAAAATATTTTTTTAAAAGGCCAGGCATGGTGGTGCACACTTTTAATCCCAGCACTAAAGAGGCCGAAGTAGCTGGATTGCCATGAGTTCCAGGCCAACCTGGGACTATAGAGCAAGTTCCAGGTCAGCCTGGACAAGAGTGAGACTCTGTCTCACAAAAACAAACAAACAAAAAAAAAAAAAAAAAAAGGAAGGAGGAGGGGCTAAAAGACTAGAAAGTGTCCAAGGAAGGGGGAGTTCAGAGAATGGGAAGGGCTGGGACAAGCAACTTACATGCTTGGTTATAATTTTTTTTTTGTACTCTTGTAATTTGTACAGTGTGCATGAGTAGCTTTGATAAAGTGTTATATATTCACCTGTGTAATGTGCAGACATACACAAATATATATTCATGTGTATATTTTTAAACCCCAGTTATGTCTTCCTAGAAATAGAATGTTGAGTTTATGAGAACATAACTTCTCTTAGGCAAATCAGTACTTTGCATTTTGCTCTTTGGAGCTAAAGTATAGGTACCTCAAGATTAGGAGGGAAACATGGGGTCTATTGATCCTACAGACAAGCTAGCCAGAATAACACAAGAAATCAATTCTTTAACCACACAGGAATGAAAAGACAGGTCCTGGATTGAGGGAAATCTTGGGATTAAATAGATTTCATAAATCAAGATCTTAGGAGACAGGTTTCCTGTCTGAAAGCCCCTGTTCACTGTGCCTGTGCAGCTTGGAGGTCCCAGCTTGTGTAATGAAGGAGGCCCTCTTGGCATCCACATCATCATACAACCACGCTTTTGTTTCTTTGCCCCCTCCTAAGGCAGGGGCTCTCAAGAAGGGAAATTCTGGTGTGAGCACACACAGACACACACAGACACACACACAAGTGGGGAGCCTTTGGCAATACCTGCAGACATTTTTATTGTCAAGACTGGAGGACAGGGGTGTTGGGGGGAAGCTGCTGGCATCTAGTGGAGAGAGGCCAATGGCACAGGACCCCACCCCCACCCCGCAACAGCAACAGTTAAGAGCTAGCTCAACCAAATAAAGCTAATGAAGCTAGATAAAGAAAGCCTGTCTTAAAGACTGGAAATTCTTACAGTCAGGAGCTGTGTGTATTTCACTTCAGTCTCCCAGTGCCAACCCAGTGGGTGGCAGGGGGATGAACAATGGTAGACAAAGTTAATAAGGGAACATCAAACTCAGACTATAAGTCTTATGAGCCCGTAGCAGAGCTTGTCGACCCAGCAGGGATCTGGCAGGGAGTCAAGAGGTGTTGATTGAAACCAAGCATGGTGGTACACACCTTTAATCCCAGCACTCGGGAGGCAGAGATAGGAGAATCACGGTGAGTTCAAGGCCACCCTGAGACTACAGAGTAAATTCCAGGTCAGCCTGAACTAGAGTTAAAGAAAAAAATGCAGGCTAGAGAGCTGGCTTAGCAGGTGGGGCACTTGCCTGCAAAGCCAAAGGACCCAGGTGCAATTCTCCCACGTAAACCAGGTGCACAAGGTGGCACATGTGCCTGAAGTTCGTTTGCAGTGACTGGAGGCCCTGGTGCACCCATTCTCTCTTCCTCTCCCTTCATTCTCTTTCTCTAAAATAAATTTTTAAGAAAGTGATATTTGGCCAGGTGTGATGGCGCACTATTTTAATCCCAGCACTCGGGATGCAGAGGTAGGAGGATCATGATGAGTTCAAGACCACCCTGAGACTACATAGTGAATTCCAGGTCAGCCTGGGCCAGAGTGAGACCCTACCTCAAAAAAAAAAAAAAAAGGTGTTGATTGAGTGCTTCCCACCATTGCTTGACCATCTTCACCATGTTTACTGAGGCTCACCTAGGTGCCCAGTACAGCACAAGTGAGGGAAGGAGAGAGAAATGACCGCTGTCAACTCAGGAGGTCACAAAGAGCACACATGTTGGTCACTTACAAGAGCATCTCACTGTAGCTGTCCACAAACAAACTCTTGATGGACGGCCGCCTCTGCAGGAAATATTGAATCTGTAGAACAGAGAAGGAGTAAGTTCCTGGGAGATGTTAGATGTGGCTAAATGGTGAGCACCAGCATGCTTCCTGTCACCATGATGAACCACTGGAGTATGTGAAGAACAGACTGGAGCAGGTGAGAGGGTGATGTCATGTGACTCGGGGAATGAAATGAAGTGAAATACAATGTAATGCAATGCAATGCAATGCAATGAAATGAAATGAAATGAAAGATTAAGGCCTGGCGTGGTGGTGCATGCCTTTAATCCCAGCACTATGTAGTGAATTCCAGGTCAGCCTGGGCTAGAGTGAGACCCACCTTGAAAAAAAAAACACCTAAATGCTATTAAATACTGTGATTTAATGTTAAGACTGGGCAATTTATATTCTTTTTAGTTAGTACTTTTTTTCATTGGCTCCCTTAAACATTATAGTAAAATTTTGTTTATCCAGCTTCCACTGAACTAGCTCACCAGATTAACTACTGGTAGGTAGGAAATCCCCTGCATGACACTGACATACATCTGCCCCTCCCAGGTTAATCCTCTGTTTGCCAAGAGCATGCTTGTCCCAGCTGCACTTGCTGCTGGGGCTTTATGCTTTGTTATAATGTAAACTATGGATGTGAAAAGAAAGACAGCTGTTTCTGGGAAGACAAAGTCCAGTGATTACAGAGAGTCCATAAAAGTAAGTCACTGAAAAAAAAAGTGGAAATGGCTAACACCAAAAATCATATTGCTCTCACTGGGTGTGGTGCCACACCTATCACCCAAGTGCACGGAGGCTGCAGCAAGGAGGATCATGAGCTCAAGGTCAACCTGGGCTACATGGAAAGATCCCATTTCAAAATAAAACGTTAAAGCCAGGCGTGATGGGACACGCCTTTAATCCCAGCACTCGGGAGGCAGAGGTAGAAGGATCACCATGAGTTCGAGGCCATCCTGAGACTACATAGTGAATTCCAGGTCAGCCTGGGCCAGAGTGAGACCCTACCTCAAAACAACAACAACAACAAAAAAAGTTAATAATAATGACTTCAAATTTTGCATTCAAATCTTGTTTACAGATCTAACTTTAACTCCTATTTAAAGAAAGTGAAACTAGAAATTATAAACCATGCATTCCTTATTGCTCTGGTTTTTGTAAGAAAGTTGATGGAAAATTCTACAAGACAGACCTCCATTCAAAGAAAGAAAAGGTCACTCCCACAAGAAGAATGGCCAAGGAATGTGTGTGCATGAGATTTTAGTCACAATAAAGAGGTTCAAACATGCATGTAGATTTCACTTATTCTGAACTTTAAAAGACTATTTTGAAGGATTCTCACTTAAAAGGCGTCCACTCTACTCCTGTAATGAAATATCACATCCTGTGGGAGGCTCATGGTGAAGATCCCAGACTGCCAGACTTCAAGCTTGACCACCTGGGCCCCTGGGATGCACTGGGCAGTCCTCCCACCCCATCCATGAATGCTTGAAGGAGTCTCAGCTTCACCTGCTCATAGCTCAGAGATAAGTGAGCAACTAGTGGTTCTCTTGGACTTTTTCCAGCAATTGCAGAAACTCACAGCTTGTGAAGGAATGCTTACCCCTCGGAAAAAAAAGTAGATGCCTCCTAATACAGATAGGATCTCTCCAGTGACTCGGAAGTAGTCTCCAACTGTGTTCTTCAGCTTATAGGGAGGCTGTGGGATGGAGAGAAGCTGGTGACTCTATTTACTCATTCATTCATTCATTCAACAAACATTTACCAGATGTGAAGCCTTGTGATTAAGACTCAGCCCGAGCCTAGGAGACACAGGCTCCATTAAGAGAGAGAGAGAGAGCCACAAAGAACCACAATGCATGAGTATGGGACACATGCAAGGAAGCCCCTCTGTGAGACTTGATTTCCCCACAGTGGCACTGTCTGAGTGCCACGCTGAGGATCCTCACAGGGCTTCTGGATGAAAGCAGGGTGATGAGTGGGTGAGGCACTCTTACAAACCCTCTGCATGACAATCCCACTCCTCCCACAGCTTGTGATGTACACCTGTCAGAATGTCCCGTGGGTGAGGGAGAAAGGGAGGGAGGGAGGGAGGGAGAAAGGGAGGGAGGGAGGGGTTACCCCATGCACACTTATGGGCTCAGGCCTTGTGTTTCAGCCATCGTTTTCTGTAAAGGGTCACCATTGGTATTTTATCAGTACTAGTTCACAGCCTGTCTTATTTATTAGTATTTCTCTCTTTAATTCATATTCATTTGTTCTTTCTCTCTCTCTTTCTTTCATGGTGCTGAGGATCAAACCAAGGCTTTGCGCATGCCAGGCAAGCACTGCACCACTGAGCTACAGCCATAACCCTTCTCTTCCCTTCAAATGAAGTCATTAAATGCCCTTTAATGGATAGCAATCAGATTTCAATTGACTAGGAAATGGAGTTTTTAAACTAAATTTATAGACAGAATATCCCAGAAATTAAGAGACAAATTAAGTTCCATGGGTATTGAATGGGAGGGACTCAATTCAGAAACGCAGTGGAGTCTATGATTCAGGGTAGAAATAAAACTTTCATCGTAAGCTGCTCTGAGACCTGGCCCAGAGCATAGTCCAGGAAGCAAATACTGAGCAAGCAGGTGAGGCAAACAGTGCAGGTCAGAAGGTCATGATCCACAGAAACCCAGCCCAGGAGCAACTGCTTTCCCATGCCTGAGTCCCCAGGCTCAGGGAGCTCCTTGAGAAGAGGCTCAGGCTCCCAGGACTATGGGCCAAAGGAGAAAGCCCAGACATAGGATAATCACGAAAGGAGAAACTGAGGTCAGGGTCAGGGGAACAAGGCTTCCCAGGTAGTTCTTTCACCTCTCAGTGAGCCAGAAAGGGGTGCAAGGCAAAGTCTGGGCATGGAGACATCAGTCTCTTATGAGAGCATCCCACCTTCAAGCCACCCCCCAACCAAAGCCCACACCACGGGCCGCACCAAGCCATCTACAGGCCTGTGGTAGGCAGCCATGGTGAAGACGACCATGTACAGGCAGTAGACGAAGAAGTTGAAGTAGAAGATGCGCTTGACGAATCTGTCCCACTTGTCCTGTAGAAGTCGGTTCAAGGGCTCCACCAGCAGCATGTCATGACGATTCTAAGGAAGCAAAGAGAAGTGCTCTACACCCACATCATCCCACGGTGCTCCTATCACCCATGTCACCCACACAGGCTAGGCATAACATCCTTTCAGCCTGCTAAGCAACCAAAGGTCACTGGAAGTTTAAACCATCAGGTAGCCAAGACCTAAAGTTCATCCTAGCTCGGCTGTTGTTCTGAGTGACCCACCCTCAGTATGCCCTTAGGGAGAAACTGGACAAAACCTAAGTGTCCACTTAAGGACCCAGGATATTTCCCAACATTCAATGCCCATTTTCACTAACTCACTTCCAAGAACCATCATCCTTCTTACTCCCTTAACTGGCTCAAGCAGAGCCTAGCATGCAACTACTCCAGCAGGGATGAGGGTAGCCAGGAAGGAGCCTGTGCATCCTTCATTTCTCGTATCTTTGTAGCCCTGTCAGACAGGGGTGGCAACTACCTATGCCTGAGACAGGAAGGAACCTCAGAGGTCTTTCCTGTAACAGGGGACTGCTGCTGCCCATGTACAGTCATTATAAGCATGCCTTAGGACCTAACGTTGAGGCAAAGTCTCTTGTCAGGAGACTTTATTAAAGCACAAGTGATCCTAGAATGTAGGATAATAATCCCAACTCAGCTTGCCCTGGCCTCTCCTATGCCCTTGAGTCCAAGTCCAAGCTTGAGCTCCGCCAGCAAGTTCCCTGTTCTTGAAGACTTTGGGGGATGGGAAGTCCCCACTCTCTCAAGGAGCACATGGGGAAGTGCCAGCTGTAGGGATGACCTATGGTTTGAAATAAATTTGATCTTCTCTACCTTCCACCAGTGATCTGAGCTCTGACTTAACCCCAGGCTCAGGTTCTTAGCCCCAGAGAGTCTTTGGGGACATAAAGAGTTTGGTGGCAGCCCCAGAGCTTTCTCTCTGCCAAGTGAACTCCTCAGTCCATTATGAGGACATTTCCTATCCAGATCACCTCTGTGGGAGTGTTGCATCTGGGACTATGAGTCAGAAGCAAGACTTAGCATGGCAGCCCAGGTGGGGCTAACAGAGCAGGGCAGGCTAGGCCCCAACCTCCCTAGACCCTGCAACCTTGTCCAGGGAGGCACCATGACATTCCCTCAGTATCAACAGCATGAACTCCAATCCCAAGTCTGCTTTGGGAGCTTGGAGCATCAACAGGGAGAGGTGACAGGTGAAGTGGCCTTTCAAAGTAGTGACAGCAGAAAGTACTACTCAATGAGTAATATTGGTTCTTCACTTAGAACCAAAACAATTAAGTAAAATGCTGTCGCCACACTACACAAAAAATACTTTCTAATATGATGGAGATTGGAGTTCTATAGGGGAATGGGGGAGGGGAGGGAAATATCATGCATTTTTTTGTATGTAAGTATAGAAGTTGTCAATAAAAAAATTTTTTAAAATACTTTCTAGATAAAGTGTAATACCTAGAAAAGGAGCTAAAAGGAAACAAGAAGGCTAGGTATGCAGCTTGGGAAAGCAAAGCCCTCTCAAATAAGGCACAAGTTACAGAAGCTATTTTAAAAAAAGGTCAGCCAACTTGACACTATCAAAACAAAAACATTTTATAAGCAAGCAATACCGTAAGTAAAATGAAAAGGCAAGAGAGGTAAGCTGAGAGTGAAAAAGAATCTTTGCAACATGAACCACAGAGAAAAGATGGATTCATCTGTAGAAAGACCATCTACAAACCAAAAAGGAGTCAGCACACAGTCCTGTGAATCTTTGGAAATCCACCAAAGAAATTTGAAAGGTCAGTAAATATATAAAACTGTTCCACCTCACAGTAATCAAGAATGAGGGGTAGGAGCTGGGCGTGGTGGCATATACACACTCATCATCCCAGCACTTGGGAGGGAGAAGGATCATAAGTTCAGGGCCAGCCTGGGCAATATAGCAAGAGCCTGTTTTTAAAAACTAGAACTATGGGCTAAAGAGATGGCTTAGAGGTTAAGGCACTTCCCTGAGAAGCCTAAGGACCCAGATATGATTCCCCAGATCCCACATAATCCAAATGCACAAGGTGGCACATGCATCTGGAGTTTGTTTGCAGTGGCTGAAGGCCCTGGCACACCCATTCTCTCTCTATCTCTATCTCTCTGTATAAATAGCTCTTTCTCTATCTCTCTCTCCCTCTCTCTAGTAAATAAACAAATAAATAAAATATTTTTTAAAACTAGAACTAGAAAAAATTAAGTTCACAGACTTTTTGATTTGAAAATTCCAATTTCATATATCTTTCACTGAAAAACTCTCAAGCCAGTACCGAATGGCTGCAGCATGATAGTAGCGTGGGAACTGCAAGTCCCTTGACTATCTCGTGGACACTGACTCCTCATCCTAAGTGTGCAATATTATGCAATAATTGTGATAATTCTTTACATGAGACAAACCCATATGTACTATCTACAAGGTATGCCATTGAGTGGGGAAAGCTGGTCATTCTACAATATATATGATATGATTTCCATTTCTATGAGCAAAATGAAATTTTTATATGGTATAAAAAGAGGGTTGTCCTGTCTGTAAACTTCCAAATGTTCCCATTTTTATGAGGCAATGATTATTTGTTGTTAAGAAAGCATTCAATGGAAAGGAGGTGACAAGGCAGCAGGACTTGGGCTCTAGGCAGCAAGTTGCATAGTGAGAGGTCAGGGGGAGCCAGAATAGGAGCAAGGGGTGGGTGGGGTAGGGTCTGCTGTGTCCCAGCCCCAGCCACTCACAGGGGTCTCACTGCTGCTGTAGGCAATCACCTCTAGCACTGAGTTCTTCTCACAGGTGTCAATGCAGGACAGGTCATAGAGTGAGGAGTGCACCGGCCCGTAGGCCCATTCCGTGAACTTCCTGGACAGGTGCCGGCACTCGGGCTCCTGGATCTCCCTCTGGAGAATATAAGCCAAGACCTGCAGCAGGGAAAAGAACCATCCCTGTGAAGACCCTGAGTTCCCCTAGGAAATGAAGTTAGCTTTCCAACCCATCAGAGAGCCAGCTCAAGCCCTCCGCTTCTGCCCCCCATCAAGATCCACCTGCCTGCTACCTCCAGTTCCAGCCGTAGCCACATCACATGCCCACCACTCCTAAGACTCAAGTGATACCATCCCTCAGTGAAGGACAGTGATGGTCCATTCTAGAAAACCTTGAGCCAAAGCTGGGCATGGTAGCTCATGCATGTAATCTCAGAACTGAGGAGACTGAAGTAGAAGGATCATAGTGAGTTCCAGGTCAGGCTGGCTAGAGAAGACACTAACTCTAATAATAATAATAACAATAATAATAATAATTTTAAGAAAGAAAAAGAAAACCTCAAGCCAGAAGGAAATGACCAAAATCCAAGAAATAGGGCTGGAGAGATGGCTTAGTGGTTCAGGCGCCTGCCCACTAAGCCTAAGAACGTCAGTTCCAATCTCCAGGTCCCACGTTTAGCCAGATGCAAAGTGACACAAGGGCGCAATGCCGCACTTGACCACAAGGGGGTGCACACATGTGGATTTCGTTTGCAGCTGCTGGCGCGCCCATCTCTATCTGTCTTCCACTCCCTATCTCTCTGTGTCTCTTTGTGTCTCTCTCCAAAATAAAAACAAATATTAAAAAATCCAAGAAATAAGCTGCGTATGGTGGCTTATGCCTATAATCGCAGCACTTGGAAGGCTAAGGCAGAAAGATTGCTATGAGTTTGAGGCTAGCCTAGGCTACAGAGTAAGACCCTGTCTCAAAAAAAAATTATCCAAGAAACAAAGCTAAAGGCATAAAGCCAGGCTCCTTTGAGACTTAATGAGAAGGCACAAACTTCCAGAATGCCCTGATAGTTAGAGTCCCTACCCCCTCCAATTCCAGCAGACCCAACCCCACCATCAGCCTCCATGGCCTGACATCCACAGGACCCTGACATGACTTGGGCATGGCCTACTTCAAGGTAGGACCCTCCTTGTCTTCCAAAAATCTTGCTCACCCTGGTAAAACACCCACAGCCTCTTTCTGTCTCACCCTAGGATTTACTGCCACCCCAAGTCTCAGTGACCCACAGAGCTGAAAATTAGAAATGGCCATGTCTGCCTTGCTCATTTCTTCTTAGAAGGTCACAATTTTTCTGACTTATTCTAACAGTCTGAGCTTGTGGACTCAGAGTCCTGCACATGGTTCTCCCCGCCTGGTACCTCCAGCTCACAGCCAAAGTCCTCCACCATACCCCAATCTTCCCAGTGCTGGCAGCCAGAGCCAGTGGCGTGAGCCCCTTCTTGTTGGTAAGCTCCTCCAACTTCAGTGTGGGGTGGAGTTTGGCCCCCAGGATCAGAATTTCATTGTACATGCTTGTCACAAACTTGGTGTTGTCAGCTGTGTTGTCAGCCACTTCCACCAGGGCATGCAGCACAGTGTTGCCCACTGAGTCCCGGGCACTGATATCTGCAGGCTGCCATGAGTTCTGCAGCAGGAACTTCACGATGCCCAGCTGGTTGGTACATGCAGCAAGGGACAGGGGCAGCTCTCCTGTAACCAACACAGAGTCCCCAACAGGTGTCAGGAATTAGACTGGCTGGTCCCTGAATCAACAAACCTCTAGTCTTCATATCTGCTGCATGGTCTCCCTACCAAAGTAGAAGCCAGGCCGCCCTTTGGTTTTCTTAAAGAAGTCCCCATTGGCTGCAGCCTGGACATCTGCTCCATTCTCCACCAGGAGGGTCACCAGCGCCATATTCCGCCTCTCAATGGCAATGTGCAGAGCCGTCTGGCCTATGGAGGATGCCCACTGTTGGCTTCATGATCACATCCTGGGGGGGGGGGCTAGACAGAACACCCAGGAAAGGACCCTGGGCTGGTAGCAATTGATGCTGGAAGAACCAAGCACAAAGTGCCTAGACAACCCCCTTGGCAGGAGTCCAGATCAGAGTCCCCAAAGTGGGCCAGGGAGGCCTTGAAGCAGGAGTAGAGACTCCTGCCAACAGATTGCAAAGGAAAGGAGGCAAAGTCACCCAGGAACAAGGGATAGTAGCAGAGAGAGGAAGAAAGAGGAGGAGAAAGAGAGAAGGGCAAGCCAGAGAATATGACAACAAGGAGAGGAGGGTCCCCCCAAGTCAGCAGGAGGGCAGCAGGGTCCCCAGGACCATGGGAAGAGATGACAGGTGGGAAAGTAACACAGGGGCTGGGACTGGAAACAAGAAGCACAGAGGAATCTCCCTCGGGGTCCAGTGTGCTTCGGCTAGCCAGGCCCCTCCACCTCACCCTTGTAGTAGCTGTCTGTGTAGCTGGCGTTGACGAACTGCTTCAGGCTGTCCGTTTGCCGGGCAATGTCCAAGAGCAGGGCAATGGTGTCGTTCTGCCCATTGTGCAAGTTGAGCATGGCTTTCAGCAGACAGGTCTTCCCTGTCTCAGGATCTGAAAGGCAGAGGGATAGTCAGAGCCAGGCCTGAGCAAGGAAGGGGAGATTCCGGGGAGCCTCTGGGGGACACCTTTGAACTCGCTGTCAGTGAGGCGCTTCTTGCTCTTCTGCAGGAAGGGCAGCAGGTTCTCCAGCTCCTGGCAGTTACTCTGAGCCACAGCATCGAAGATGCTCCTGCGGTCATAGAGTTTGAGGGGTTTCTCGGCACTGGTGGAGACAGAGTCCTGCGATGACTGCCTGGGGAGTAGATAACACCCTCATCTCTGGTCCTGACCTCCCATGAGGCCTTTGGGAATGTGACTAAATCCCAAGGCAAACCCACAGGGGAAAAAAAACGTGATACGAAGGCCATCCTTCTGCTTAGGAAACCAATGGAATCCCAGGGCAACCTGGGGCACATATATCCCCATCCTGCCCCTGTCCTCTCTGTAGGCCTAATGGAAAAAGTTTTGGCCACTCCCACCCTTCTTACATCCAGTGATATTACAACCTGCCTTCCTGCTGGGGCTCAAGACACAGGAGCCTGGAGGGCCAGGGGCAGGGTTGGCATGGCCCCTGCTAAATAAAAATGCATCATCACACTGCCCATAAGTCACTGCCTTGCCTTGACGGAAGTGAAGGGCTGGTAAACTCCTCACTGGAGCTGTTTGTCCTCTCAATCTATGAGCTCCAGGTCTTGAACTTGATGTCCAAGTTTTAGGGGATCATAAACATTCCAGGCCTAGACACCTATCAATATGCTGGCAGCTGGGATCAGTGTACACATGCCAGTGTCCCATGAGGTCACATGAGTATAGACGCTGGGCTAGCCCACCTCTGAAGGCTACCCAGCTCCTTGATCACAGAAGCAAGGTCACTTTGTGGTGTTAACCCATCACCAGGCCTACCAGCAACACAGCAAGTTGGACTCTTGGCAGGAAAAGGCCTCCAGACTTACCTGGCATAGGTGGGACCATCTCTAGGCCTCTGTATGGTGACCACAGAGCTGACGGTGATGGTAGGGCACGAGGCCATCCCACCTTCCTCATAAGCACAGTCCATAGGCGACGCCTCCTCAGAGTCACCCTTCCCAAAGAGCCGAGTGCGGCTCTTGGCCATAACAATCTGGGGCTTGGCTGGAGGAGGCTTGGAATTAGGGTCTCCTTCTAGGGGATCCGGGCAAGAATCCTCTTGGGGTATATCCTCATATGCCTTCCGGTCTAAGCTAGCCCACTTCTCCATCTTTCCCAGGTCTCCTGTGGCCCAATGCACGGCAACCTGCAGACGACAGCCACAGAGAAGGTGTCTGTGCCCAGCCTGAACATTCACATTCCCAGCACCACCCTGCTCTCCTTGTCAAGGTTCCTGTGAAACAAAACACTGCCAAAGCCCACCCAGTGCTACCCCAGCCCCTAAATCTAAAGCTTTCAGGCCTTCACCCCCCACACACACACACACCCCAGCACCCCAAGTGAGTAGGCTTGCAGTGCCCAGGTGGTTCTGTAGTCATAGCTCTTGGTTTGGAGGTGGTCACATTCTCCAGCTTAGAACCAGCATGCTCTGGGGCTGCAGTCACAAGGACCCTGGCCCTGGGGTTCTCTGGGCCTCAGCTATCTGTTGTGAAGACCACTGCTTTGCCCGTCTCCCAAATCGGAATAGAGAAATCACAGGAATGGCCTCATTTTGTACAGGATTCAGGCAGGAACTTGGTTTGGTGGTGAGGGTGATGAAGATGACCAAGCCCCAAAGAACTGGGATGCCTGTGTTCCCACAAAGGGGTAACACCTCCACTCCGCACTGCACAGACCTCCCGCACCTGATGCCCACATGCCACCCACTACACAGACCTCCTGCACCTGATGCCCACATGCCACTCTGTCTACCTGTCTTTGCCTTCCCCATGGCTGCTTCAACCACCGAGTCAGAAAGGGTTGTACGTGTGTGTATGCGTACTTTGGTCATTTTTGTGAACTTAGTGTATTTCAAGCATCCCAGCCTGTACTTTGAGGCTTGAACTATGTGGGGCTGGCAGACCTTTCAGATCTGAGCCTCTAGAAGTAAGCTGGCTACTTGGGTGGGTCCACCCAGCTTAAGTGGAAGCCCCCTCCACCTGCTAGGCATTCCACTTTCTGGTGCTCAAGGCAACCCCATCTCAGGAGCCTTTGTTCCCAGAGTACCTTCACCTAGGGTGCTTTTTCCTCCTCTTCCTCCTCTTCTCCAAATCCTCCCAGCTCTCAGATGCAACCTCCCCTCAGGATACAGCACTGATATAGTCACCTCCACAAAGCCCCCTTGTCCCTGCACCAACCTTTCCCCTCTGGAGCATCCAGACTCCTGGTCCATCCGTTCTCATAGCCCTCTTAGCACAGCCCAGCATGTGGTCTAGATATTTCTCTGTTTTCGCTCCCTGTACGCTATGACCTCCTCATGGGCAATGTCTTTGCCTGACCTGGTGTCTATGTGAGAAATGAGAGCAATCAAGACATGGACCCTCCTCATGCTCATTTCTGTCATCAGTTGTGGAGAATGCCACGTAGGGAGAATGAATGTTCCAGCCAGCCATGTCTGGATTCTGGAAATCAGCCATCCAGGAAAGGCTCTCCTGTCCTTCATTTTCAGGAGAAAGTTCAAGCAATGCAAATCCCAAGCACATGGCCAAGCCAGGCCAATAAATCAGCTGTGGTCTGATGTCCACAGCCAGGAAAAATAAAACGAAGATAGCCTCACCAATGTACAATGGGCAGACAGCTGGACACCAGCCTCTCCTTCCCCTGCTGGTCTGCTCTCAAGAGCGCTTCAGTCTCTGATACGTACGTCCATCAAGAGGCCACTCCTATAGGGAGAGTTACCAGCCACAGAAAGTCCTGCTTCCAGTCACCCTCAGCACCCACCCATCTGCAACATCCCATGGGTTCCAGCACTACGCCACAGCTGTGACCAGAGTCAGAACTAGGACAGAATGAACCAGAGAGGGCTTTGGGTGCTGGCAGAGACTTCATGGAGAAGGTGACAGATGGGCTGAGTCTGAAAGGGGAGCAGCTGGGGCTGAGGCTGGGGCTGAGGCTGGGGAGAAGACGGGACCCAGGGACAGCTAGTAAAGAGGAAGTCAGAGGCATGGCAGGAGCTGATGGCTGTAGGCCTTGAAGGCCAAGAAACAGAATGTAGACATGATTGGGTGGACAGCAGGAAGCCAAGAGAAGCTTCAGAAGCATGGAGACTAGGTGCCAGGCGGGGCTTTTGAAAGATAATTTCCGGCAAAGACTGTCCATAGTGTAGGAGGCCTCGGTGGTTCAAAAAGCACAGCAGGGCTAAGGATGCAGCTCGGTGGTAGAATGTTTGCTGAGTGTACCTGAGGTCCTGTGTTCCATCCCCAACGCTACCAAGACTAATTAAAAATGAGTAAATGATGGGCTGGAGAGATGGCTTAGCAGTTAAGGTGTTTGCCTGTGAAGCCTAAGGACCCAGGTTCGCTTCCCCAGTACCCACTAAGACAGATACACAAGGTGGAGCATGCATCTGGAGTTTGTTTGCAGTAGCTAGAGGCCCTGGTGCACCCATTCTCTCTCTCTCTTTCTATTTCTGTGTGTGTGTGTGTGTGTGTGTGTGTGTGTGTGTGTGTGTATGCCTCTTTCTCTCAAGTAAATAAAATAAAATAAGTAAATGAAAGACACTGGAGGCAAAAGAGAATAAAAATAGCTGACATGGTCAGCACATACTATGTGCAAAGCAAACTGCCCCAAGCACATTACCCGCATTCACTCAATTTCTCACATCTCCAAGAAGCAACTAGTTCACAGAGAGGTCATGTCACTACCGCAAGGTCACACATACAGGAACAGGAACCTGGATGTGATCTAGATTCTGGAACATCTCTACTACCCTGCCACCTCTCTGGAAAGCTCAGGGCTCTTACTAACATGCCAAACTTGACCCCTGTGCTAGGGCCAGGGTGGGGGAAAATCACACCAGACACTCCCACTGCCATGGGGATAGTCAGAAGTCCCAAACCTAAAGCACCCTGCTGATTAAATAAGCATCCTAAAAAGCTCCAAACCCTAAACAAAGAACAAATGAGATATAGGCCATGCCTCATACCTCACTTTCCCAAGTAATGTCTATGGTCCCCCTTGGTAAGGCTGACTGCCAAACCAGGATAAAGCAGCTCTTAGCAGCCCAACAAGAGAGAACCTACCAGCATGAGCCCCACGAACTTTTCAGCAGTGTTCTTGGCTAAGATCTTTGCCTTTTTCTCTGACTGGTCCCAATCTAACCAAACCCAGGAAACAGTTCACAAGGTATTAACATCATTCAGTCAATCAACAAACCCTGAATGGGCTCCGCACACTCTCCACCCAGTTCCCCATTGGAAACCAGGATTTACCCAGGTGTAAAGATGGGAAAGGTATTGAGAGAGGCATTTGCAATGGGGTTGGGGAAGGAGACAGGATAGTCTGCTATAACCAGACCTGGGGTGCCCCATGCACATGTGCTCCCCAGTGATACACCTGCCATTGCAAAGGGTTTTAAAGTGATCCGGGGGAAATGCAGCCAGGTTTTAGGCAGACATGTGTTGTTATTTGTCTGGTGAAGATAAGGATTCTGGTGTATGGCAAGGCTACAAAGTCAACATGCACTGAAGGATTGTCCCTAAAGCCTGCCCACCAAGACTTGGTTTGACTTCTGCATCTATCTCACCGCCAGAGCCAGGCAGCCAGGAAGAGAGACCCTCCTTTCTCTCGGCCCAGGGAGGAGATCCTGAAGGCAGTTCTTCCATTTGCCTCTGCCCAGCCCAAAGCCGCCCTGCTGGCAGGATGTTGGGAATCTCACTGCCCTGGATTTTGAGAAGCTAGGACAACGTGGTCAGCCCCGTTGTTCTCACCCCTCATCCAAGCTGAGCATCAAGTCGGGAAAAACAGAACTGTGTGTTTCCAAAGCCAGGAAGAACAGAGAGAAGAGTCAGGACAAGAACCCAGGCTTCCTCTGCCCACCGCTGCCAGCCAGCCCTGCACTCATCCTCCACACAGCAAGGCCAGTGTGCTGAAAACCTCTGCCATAAACCTCCTGCCTCTGCAACAGCTGCAGCCTCCACACCCTTGGTGCAGGAGCCAATATAACAAGCACAGACCCTAACAACCACCACTCCCACTGACCCCATGCCCACAATCAGCCAAGCCAAGTGTTCAACAGTGTCACCTCCACCTCCCAGCAACCCTGAAGCAGCCATTCTTCCTAGTCCCACATGGGGTACCTAAGGCCCTCAGAGCCCAATGGAAAAGTGGCAGGCCTGGCTTGTGAGTTTTATGATACCATTCTAAAAACATCTGCACTGGCCATCAAATGGAGAAGGGACTCACCAGCTAGGTGCAGGAACACCCCAGACCTGGCAGGCACCAGGGAGCATGCAGCAACTGCTCTTGGTGGGAGAGTTGGTCTGGTGTGGGGGAAGAGCTGTCTTCCTGCCTGTGTGAGGGTCCTTGCCCCTCCCCTGGATGCGCTGCAGGGGTGGGCTGTGAGCATCCTCTGGCGTTCAAGGAAGCATTTCCAGCAATGGCAGCAGCTGCTGTTGCCACGGCTCTGATTCCCAGAGGATCCTAAAGCTTTTCCCATCATTTTTGCCCTTTTTCAGAAACCACTTAGCTGCTGCCCGCCTCCAACCATGCCAGGACCACAGTGTACTTATTGCCTGAAGCCTGGTCCAGCCTGAGCTCTCAGAGCAGAAGAGCCTTGGCCTCCCAAACTCACCTCTCCCATATGCCATGATCTGGGAGTAGCTTCCCAAATGGATTGTCACAGGCAGAGATGCAGCACTCAGCTTCCTAGAGCCACCCTATTTTCAAAGTGAAGAAGGAGTAGGACCCTTGTGGCATCCATCACACAGTATTGGCCTGGTATTTGGGGAGGTATCTGGTGGCCCTGCCTCTTTGGGCCTCTGGTTTATATTGTACTCAAGATCAGGATGAGTCATGAGTTTGAAGGGCTTCTAGGACTGTCAGCTTTTCTCAACTGGGGTTCCTCAGTGAACTACAGAATGTTATGAGTGTCTGCTTTCTCACTTCCCCTGGGATAATCCTGAAGGCAAGGAGACAAGTGTGTTCATCATGCACAGTTGGTGAATTCTCTCCCAGGACCTGCTTAAGAAAAGTCCCCGTCTTTCTGGGTGTGCATAGAAGCTATAAGCCAAAATACTTTGCAGAAGCCATTAGAGCAGCTACCCCTAAGAACTTGATGGGACTTAGACAAGCCACGGGTAGACATAGCCTGGAGGAAGTAACTAGGGCCAGAAAGCCCAGTGCAGCCCCACAGGAGTAGCACAGCTGTGGCCAGAATGGAGGCCTAAAGGGCGGCCACTCCCACAGATCCCACAGAAGGGTTTACAAAGAGCTTTCTCAAACCCAGCTCCCAAGACCTGCAGAGACTTCCGTACCCAGATTACAGGAAGAAATCTGTGGTACCAAGCTGGTACCACATGGCTGGTCTGGGCATTAGAGCCAAATGCAGGACATGCCACACTTCTTTTTCTATTATACATGCCATTTAAGCTTCAGTTAACATGACCCCTAGAGTTTTTTTTATCATTTTTAAGTTATAGTAAGATAATATATATATCCCAAAATTTAGCCAAGCATGGTGGTACATGCCTTTAACCCCAGCATTCAGGAGGCAGAAGTAGGAGGAGCACTGTGAGTTTGAGGCCAGCCTGGGACAACAGAATGACTTCTAGGTCATCCTGGGCTAGAGTGAGACACTGCCTCAAAAAAAAAAATTTTTTGCTGGGCTGGAGAAATGGCTTAGCGGTTAAGGTGCTTGCCTGCAAAGCCAAATGACCCAAATTTGATTCTCCAGGACCCATGTAAAGCCAGATGCACATGGTGGCGCAGGCATCTAGAGTTTGTTTGCAGCATCTAGAGGCCATGGCGTGCCCATTCTCTATCTATCTGCCTCTCTCACTCTCTCTCAAATAAACAAAAAAAAAAGGTTTTTGAAAATTGCCATCTTACCTTATCAATTTTAAGTGCACCACTGAGCAGCATTCATTACATTCACACTGTCACACAAGCAGAGCTTTTCTACCTTCTCTAACTCAAACTCTGACTTCATTAAACAGTTCCTCCTTCCTCATTCCCCCAGTCTGTGGCAAGCACAAGTCTACTTATTGTCACTAAGAATTCAATCAAGTGCCTCCCATGAGGCAGTATTCCTCTGTGACTGGCTTCTTTCACTTAGCATAACATCCTCAAGGTTTGCCAATATGGTATCATGTGTCGGACTTCCTTCCCTTTGAAGGCTGAATGACAGTCCATTGTATGCCTATACCATACTATGCTTGCCCATTCTCTGGTTGATAGACACCTGGGCTGCTTCCACCTGTTGGCCATTGGGACTGATGCTGCTCTAAACAAATATCTGTCCCTAGTTCTGCCTTTTTTTTTTTTTGTTTTTATAATTTTTTTATTTATTTATTTTTTTTATTTTTTTTGGAGAGAGACACAGAGAGAGACAGAGGGAGAGGAAGACAGAGATGGGTGCGCCAGCAGTGTCTCAGCTGCTTAGAACGAAATCCAGATGTGTGCGCCCCCTTGTGGTTAAGTGCGGCATCGTGCCCTTGCGTCACTTTGCATCTGGCTAAACGTGGGACCTGGGGATTGGAACTGCTGGAGATTGGAACCAGTGTTCTTTAGGCTTAGGAGGCAGGCGCCTTAACCCCTAAGCCATCTCTCCAGCCCTTTTCTTTTGTTTTTAAATATTCAATGATTTGTGATATCCACCGATTTCTATAACCATTATTACAATGGATTTTAGAATATTTTATATCCTCAAAAAGAAACCTCCTCTGGGCATGGTAGTACATTTGGAAATGGAGACAGGAAGATCAGAAATTTAGTGTCAGCCTCAGCTACATTGCAAGTTGAAAGCCAGCCTGGGCTACACCAAACCCTGTCTCAAAAAGAAGGTGCTGGACAAAAGGCAACATAGTGCTGAGAAGAAGGGATGGAGGAGTGCCCAGCACTGAAACACCTCTGTCACATCCTCCAGTGGCTCAGGGACCATTGCGGAAGAGGGGGCGGATAGAATGGAAGAGCCAAAGGAAGGATATGACCTCTTACTATGCAGCTGCCCAGACAGAAATTGGCCTCGATATTCATGATCTTGCAGTGCCTAGCAATACCTTTGCAAGACCCTCAAAATAGAAGAGAAAGATGATGTCATCAAATTAGGAGAGAGACTAATGGAGAAAGGGAGGGGATATGATGGAGACTGGAGTTCTAAAGTGGAATGGGGGAGGGGAGGGAAATATCAGGTGGGGTTTTTTTGGTATGTAAGATTAAAAATCAATAAAAAAAAAAATTTAAAAAAATAAAAAAAAAAAAAAAAAAAAAAAAAAAAAAAAAGAAGGTGCTGGAGAGATGGCTCAGTGGGTTTTATTCCCAAAATAAAATCAGATGCACAAAATAGAGCATGCCTCTAGAGTTCATTTGCTGTGGAAGGGGGCCCTAGTGTGTCTATTCTCTATCTCCTTCTCTCTCCCCCTCTCTCCAAATAAATAAATTAAATTAAATTAATTAAATTAATAGAAGAAGAAGGGGCTGGAGGGATGGCTTAGTGGTTAAGGTGTTTTCCGGCAAAGCCAAAGGACCCTGGTTCAATTCCCTAGAACTCACGTAAGCCAGATGCACAAGATGGCACATGCATCTGGAGTTCCTTTGCAGTGGCTGGAGGCCCTGGTGCATCCATTCTCTCAGTCTCTCCCCTACCCCAACTCTTTCAAATAAAACTTTAAAAATAAAAATTTAAAAGAAGGAGGAAGAGGAGAAGGGGGAAGGAAGAGAAGGGAGAAGAATGAAAGGGAAGAAGAAAGGGAGAGGAAATGTCCTCCCCACACCTTCTTTCTCCCTTACAACAATCCCCAGGCCCTGGTAACAGTTTATTTCTACTTCTGTGGATTTCATTTTCTGAACATTTAATGAATGGAGCCTCACCTATATACTCCTTCATGACTTGTTCCTTTTACTTAGCTTAATAATATCTCTTTTTTATTTTCACTTAAAGTTATATAACTTCTTTTTTTATATATTTTATTTATTTATTTATTTATTTATTTGAGAGCGAGAAAGAGGCAGAGAGAGAGAAAGAGAGAATGAGCACACCAGGGCCTCCAGCCACTACAAATGAACTCCAGATGCATGTGCCCCCTTGTGTACCTGGTTTATGTGGGTCCTGGAGAATCGAACCAGGATCCTTTGGCTTTGCAGGCAAACACCTTAACTGCTAAGCCATCTCTCCAGCCCCAAAGTTGTATAACTTCTTGTTACTTCTCAGGAAATTAGTACAGTTGAATGTAAATTATGTGCAATGACTTTTGATAGGTCACATTTTTTCCAGAAAATTCATCATTGGCTCTTAAAGATTCTAATTTTTCTCATTTTATAACAACATAGTTAATTAAAAATTGATATCTGCCAGGCGTGGTGACGCACACCTTTAATCCCAGCACTCAGGAGGCAGAAGTAGGAGGATTGCTGTGAGTTCAAGGACACCCTGAGACTACTATAGTGAATTCTAGGTCAGCCTGGGCCAGAGTGAGACCTTACCTCGAAAAAACCACCCCCCCAAAAAAATGACATCATAGCTGGGCATGGTGACACACACCTTTAATCCCAGCATTTGGGAGGCAGAAGTAAGAGGATCGCCATGAGTTCAAGGACACCCTGAGATTACATAGTGAATTCCAGGTAGGCCTGGACTAGAGTGAAACCCTACCCCATCGCTCTTGACGACCCCCACAATGCGTGAACCACATTCCCCATTGATGAGGGTCTCTATGGAAGAGGGAGGACAGGGAGGAGGATAATGGAGTCACTACTATGAATGTAATATTAGAATAATATACATAAAAATAAAAAATAAATTTTAAAAAATGTGATATCATGTGGCTGGGGAGATGGCTCAGTCAGCAAAGTGTTTGCTGTGTAAGTTTGAGGACCTGTGTTAGAATCCTGAACACCCACATCAAGAAAAAAACTGGGAACCTCTAAGTGACTTAGTCAGCTGAGACAAGCCCATAGTGCAACAAAGAGAGCCCAACTCCTCAACCCAGCATACAGAAGCTTCTTTTCAGATGGCAGTGACCACTGGGGGGACTTAAAACTCATCAAAGTGCTGCAAAGTGACAGTGGAATGTCTATCACATGCACCCCCAAGGCTCAGGAACCATTGGGGAAGCGGTGGTGGAAAGGAAGAGGAAGGAAGGGGAGGAGTGCCTTGGAATGCTGTTTTCCAGACACAAGTGGTCTTTGTATTCATGACCTCACAGTGGCTGACACTATTTATACCAGACCTGCATAATAGGAGGGCAAAAAAAATGACAAGAGAATAGAAGAGGGCCTAGTTGGAAAGAAGTGATTTAGGAGAGAGGATAGGGGAGGGTGTACACAAGAGAATAGTCAGAGGGAATTATAATCAGGGAACATTGTATGAATGACGGATGTCAATTAAAGTGTGTTTTTTTGGTTTTGGTTTTGGTTTTTGGTTTTTGGTTTTGGTTTTTCGAGGTAGGGTTTCACTCCTAGTCCAGGCTGACCTGGATGGAATTCACTATGTAGTCTCAGGGTGGCCTTGAACTCATGGAGATCCTCCTACCTCTGCCTACCCAGTGCTGGAATTAAAGGCATGTGCCACCACGCCTGGCTAATTGAAGTTTTGTTTTTTTTTTAAAGGAGGAGAGAAAGAAGGCAGGAGGGATCATAGCAAATTCAAGGCCAGACTGGCCTACAGGAGAACCTGTCTCCAAAAAAAAAGAAAAGAAAAAAGAAATATTATTATTACAAGAATAGAAAAAAACTGCTGCTGTTAATTTTTATTATTTTAGTATTCATGTAACATAATGGCCCTCTCGTGACATTTTCTTTTTGTGTGAGCTTCTGGGAAATTCTGTCTCTACCCATCAGAGTGCTGAGATGACAGAAGCCCTCCATGGCTTCAAGCATTTTTATGTGGGGTCTAATGATCAAACTCAGGTACTGAGGCTTGAGTGGCAAGCATTTTATCCTCTGAGCCATCTCCCCTGGCCTCTTTATGACATTTTCAAACATCATTGTACTTTGCTTATATTTGCCCCTCTATCAGCTTCTCTTTTCCCCTCCTATAGATATTCCCTTCCTCCCCTTTAATAGTCCCCTTTTCTCCCTCCCCCAAACACACACACGCACACACACACACACACACACACACACACAAAGTCTAGGTATAGCATATGAAAAAATATATGATATATATTTTTCTTTTGTCTCTCCTATTATCTTCACTTGCCCCCTCTCCCATCTCTTTATACCTCTTAGACTTCTTCTTCCCTGTACATGGTCCATTTTCTTTTATAAAAATTTTTATTTGTTTATTTTCAAACAGAGAGAGATAGAAGAAAGGCAAACAGAGAGAGAATGGGCACACCAGGGCCTCTAGCCACTGAAATAAACTCCAGATGCATGTGCCCCTTGTGCATCTGGCTTACATGGATCCTGGAGAATGGAACCAGGATCCTTGGGCTTCACAGGCAAACACCTTAACTGCTAAGCCATTTCTCCAGCCCCTACATGGTCCATTTTCTACATTCATTTTTTTTTCATCTATATTCTACATATGAGAGAAAACATTGTCTGAGTCTAGGACATGAAGATCTCCAATTCCATCCATTTTCCTGAAAATAACATAACTTTACTCTTCTTTATGACTGAATTAAATTCCAGTGTGTCATGTTTCAGTTGAGGGAGGTACAGAAATTGATCTGGAACGAGATGGAAGCATCCTCCCTGCTGGCTAGCTTTCTCTGTACCAGAAAGTGCTATGCAAGCTGTTAGGGGAGAAAATCTATCGGTACTACCCAACAGTGAACCCTGTATACCTCACAATTGACCTGCCAGGCAAGGTATGGCCACTGGTGCAAAAGTGGCATGAATGTTATGAGTGGAACCATCCATCCACTTTCTGATTAGATGTGAGAGCCACTTCTCAGGAGGGTATTCATGCCTGATACTGTAAACCTAGCCAAAAGCATGAGGCTAGAGACATAGATCCTGAGAAAAAAAGAATCTACTACTGTGGCTATGATAAAGGGTTAGCATGTCAACCTGCCGTCTAGGTATCTATATTAGTATCTAAATTAGTACTGCTTGAAGCCTAGATCACAGAAGCTTCATACTATAATGGGCAGAGGTTAATGCAAAGCTACATAGCTGACAAAATTGCTGAGAGTAAGTGACTAGTGTGTGTTCTGCCTCTAACAGGACATCTAGGCCACCCCCTCCCAGGCTCAGGGAACGTGGCAGAAAAGGGAATAGGAAACTGTAAGAGTGGGAAGATGAGGACGAGTGCTGTGAGTTCACAGCAACTATAGTTTCCTGCACCACATTGAGCCTGTTGATGTTTCATCATGGATGGGGAAAGGATTCAGATGACCTCACACTTCCCAACCACTGGTAGTTCCGCGGAGAGGGGGATCATGTTCATCAGTGTGCAGCCACTGATAAGCTGCCCATTTCAGTCAGTCCTTCCACCCATAATCATGCAGGCAACTCTGATTTAACTCAGTGGGTCAAAAAAAGGATGGGGGAAAAGGCATGAATGTTAGATGGGGATTAATGGAGACAAAGAGGGGTGTTAGTGGAAGGGGAAGGAAATAAAGAGAGGGTAATCAGAAAGTTGAAGATCAATATATATACACGTGTGAACGTGTCAAAAATGAAAAGAACAGGGCTGGAGAAATGGCTCAGCCGGTAAGTGTGCTTCCTGCACAAGCATGAGTGCCTGAGGAAGCCTGAGACCACTCCAGTTCAAATTTTCAGAACCCACATTAAACAGTTAAGTGTGGCTACATACATCTGTAACCCCAGGCCCATTGGAGAGCAAAGATCCAGGAACTGCCGGAGCTGACAAAAAGAAAAGACCGTGATGGCGCACACCTTTAATTCCAGCACTTGGGAGGCAGAGGTAGGAGGATTGCCATGAGTTCGAGGCCACCCTGAGACTATATAGTTAATTCCAGGTCAGCCTGCACCAGAGTGAAACCCTGCCTCAAAAAACCAAAAAAAAAAAAAAAAAAAAAAAAAAAAAACTAAAAGCTCCAGGAAAAAGACTCCAGAAAGAAAAGAAAGTGATGGAGCAGGACGCCTAACTTTTATTCCATAACAAGCTGCCAGGATCAGTAAAAGACTCAGCTCAAAAAAGAAAGGGGGGTTAGAATAGTGATGGATTTCACTATGGTCTCAGGCTGGCCTAACTCAGAGTGATTCCATCCACCTCAGGTGGGGAAAAATGTAATGCTTTTCAGCTGCATGGGCACAGTGGCACATGCCTTTAATCCCATGACACACTATTGTGAGGTGAAAAAAAAAAAATGCAAGAATGTCTGTGGCTGCTCTTGTTAAATGTATATACTCTCCCACTGCCTGGCCCAGGCTGACCTGGAATGCTACTATTCTGGTTAGAAAAGCTCTCAGGCTGGCCACTGGGATGATCAAAAGGCAACATAGTGCTGAGAAGAATTCTCCTATTTCAGCCTCTCAAGGCTCAGTTGGGGGTAAAAATGTAATAAAATTTTTTCAGCTGCATGGGCCTTGATATCCAGTGGCACATGCCTTTAATCCCATGACCCTCATAATGTGACTAAAAGATGTGACATCAAATTAAAAAAGAGACTAATGGAGTGATGCAATAAACACCGAGTTCTAAAGGGAATGCAAGAATGTCTTGTATGGCATGCTGAATAAAAACAAAATTAAAAAAAAAAAAAGAATGTCTTTGTGCTATATGCTTTGTGTATATGCTTAGGACTCCTGCAGCTCAGTAGTTCTATGTCTGCTTCTGATTCTTTGGGGCCCTGTCTGCTCAGAGGTGGAATCTATTGTGTAAAGGACTCACTGATATCAGATGGTAGGATCTTATGGCATGAGAAGAGTAGAAATTCAAGCACCTGGGCTGGATAGATGGCTTAGTGGTTAAGGTGCTTGCCTGCAAAGCCTAAGGACTCAGGTTTGAATTCCCAGGACCCATATAAGCCAGATGCACAAGGTGGTTATTTAGATAAATAAATAAATAGTTTTCAGAAGAAATACCACAGAACCACAGACCAGGCTCCTTTCCTGGGACACAGATGGAGGGGGTATCAGATGATCTTCACCTGATACATGGGAGCAACAGGCTTTTTTTGATTTGGGGGGGGGTTGCTAAAGTTTGGTGGTTATCTATTAGTCCTGAGCATGATTTGAGAGACAAAGTGTCTTTTCTTTTTGCCAGTCATCCTGGATGGACCTATCCTTGGTGGGTTAGCAGGTGGTCAATTCCATCAGAAACTGCTGAGTTAAAGCTGACGTCATCATCTTTCATAAGGGCCCTGTGGTAGAGCTGATAAACTTCCAGCGCATGAACTGCTGAGAAAGCACAAATAGAGGCAACAGGCCAAGTTCACTCTGCATTACAGTCTTTCAAATGACAACATATCTATATGTAGAGCTGAGTAGACTGACTCAAAGGCCAGGGCAGCAAAGAGAACAGAGACAACAGGAAGACAGAGAAGGCTGGCCTTCTGTTCCATTTTAATATACGACCAGATGTCTGGTCAGCTCAAGAGAAGAGTGATAGACCACCTATCAGAGGTGTTATCTCTGCAGGCCAGCAGGAAGCTAACTCAATTGTGTGCTCTCCAAAATGAGTGGGATTTTTTTAATCTTTTTTTTTTTTTTTTTTTTTTTTTTTTTTTTTTTTTTTTTTTTTTTTTTTTTTTTTTGAGAGAGAGAGAGAGATAGAGGCAGAGAGAGAATGGGCATGCTAAGGCCTTCAGCCACTGTAAACGAACTCCAGATGCATGCGCCACCTTGTGTATCTGGCTTATGTGGGTCCTGGGGAATCAAATCTAGGTCCTTTGGCTTCACAGGCAAATGCCTTAACCACTAAGCCATCTCTCCAGCCCCTTTGTATAATCTTTTTTAAATTATTATTTTAGTTTGCAAAATGAGTAGTTTTTGAGTTAATTAGAGTAAGTGACACTAGAGGACACCCCTTGTCCTTATTTGTCACCTGTGTGTCTATCTCTAACTCTGTTATTGTTCACTAGTTCTTGTCATAAGGGGTTGCAAGTCTCTACACATTCTTGCCTTGTGGCCTGACCTGGTGTTTTATGACAAAGCTATTCCAAATATGATTTTAACTAACAGGTTCAGGGCCTGGGTTTATTTGCCTTTTGTCTTCTTATGGTGGTCCCTACCTGTTTCATTGCCTTCAGGGTCAAACCATACCTCACAAGTCTTCTGGAGTCATTTTTCTTCTAACCATGTGGACCAGAGCAATATGCACAAAAGTCTTGGCAGGGCCATCTCCTTACCTCCAAGGTGACTGCTGATTCCCATAAAGACAGTACATGTTAGCTGGGCATGGTAGTGCATGCCTTTAATCCCAGCACTCGGGAGGCAGAGATAGGAGGATTGCTGAGAGTTTGAGGCCACCCTGAGACTACATGGTGAATTCCAGGTCAGCCTGAGCCAGAGTGAGACCCTACCTCAAAAAAAAAAAAGGGCTGGAGAGATAGCTCAGCAGTTAAGGCGCCTGCCTCCTAAGTCTAAGAACGCTGGTTCCAATTTCCAGCAGTTTCAATCTCCAGGTCCCACGTTTAGCCAGATGCAAAGTGACACAAGGGTGCAATGCCGCACTTGACCACAAGGGGGCGCACACATCTGGATTTGGTTTGCAGCAGCTGAGAGGCTGCTGGCACGCCCATCTCTATCTGTCTTCCTCTCCCTCTCTCTGTCTCTCTCTGTGTCTCTCTCCAAAAAAAGAAAAGAAGAGAAAAGAAAAGAAAGAAAAGAAAAAAGACAGTACATGTTGCTAAACCTGTGTTAGCAGAGCCCTTAGGTCCTAACAGTATCCCCCAGAGTCTACAGAGAACTTTGCATGCTTCAAAGTCTGCTGGGGGTCCTGGCTCTTCTCCTTCTCTTCCCCAGCACTTCCTGCTTGATCTCTGTGTCTGCACCTCCTGGCCATGTGTTCCCCATACACAAAAGGGTTCCTCATTAGCTAGTCATCTGCATTACTGCCATCCACCCCTACCCTCCCTGGGGATGTCCATCCTCCCAGACCCATCTGACATCTCCAAGCCACTGACACCTTCATCCATTATCCAGGCCTTGAACTCACAGCAATCCTCCTACCTCAGCCTCCCCAGTGCTAGAATTAAAGGCATGCACCATCATACCCAGCACTTCTCTGATTTTTTTTTGCATGTTTACATCTGTTGTATGCATACACGTGTATATAGTTGTTCATTTGTGTGTAAGCACACCTGTGTGTGCACGTGAGCACCAAAGTCAACATTGTTTGTTTGTTTGTTTGTTTATTTATTTATTTAAAAGAGAGAAAGAGGCAGTCAGAGACAGTGAATATGGGTACACCCAGGCCTCCTACCACTGCAAACAAACTCCAGATACATGTGGCCACTTAGTGCATCTGGCTTTACATGGGTACTGATGAATCAAACCTGGGCCATCAGGCTTTTCAATCAAGTGCCTTTAACTGCTGAGCCAACTCTCCAGCCCTGCTTTTCTTTCTTAATCACTCTCCACTTTATTCTTTGAGACATGGTCTCTCACTGAACCTAGAGCTCAGGAATTAGCTAGACTAGCTAGACAAATGAGCCCCAGGGATTCCAGTCTCCACCTCCCCAGCGCTGGGATGGCAGGTGTGTAATAGAAACTTCAGGTCTTCATGTTTACAAGGCAAGCACTCTGCCTACTGAGCCATTCTCAGCCCAACTTCTCTGAATTTTGGTGACTTGCTTTTTTGATTCTAAATGGTCCAGGGAAAGAGAAGCTCATATATATTATTTATTTATTTATTTGAGAGAAAGAGGCAAAGAGAGAGAATGGGTATCCCAGGGCATCCAACCACTGCAAATGAACTCAGATGTGTGCGCCCCCTTTTGCATCTGGCTTACGTGGGTCCTGGAGAATCGAACAAAGGTCCTTTGGCTTTGCAGGCAAGTGCCTTAACCACTAAGCCATCTCCCAGCCCGAGAAGCTCTTGTTTTTACCATCCTTCTCAGAACTGAGAGATCCTTCTCATACCCTGAACATGACCCATCTTATCAGAACCAAGCTCTATGCCTTGCCCAAAGCAACAGGCATGAATTATTATTGATTGACGGGACTTTATCTGAACAGTCCTGTGCTGAGTGCTGCCCCTGAAACTCATGACACAGTGCTGTGTTTGGACATCATGGTAACCAAAGTGGCTTTCTGAGTCATAATCTGAACCATGGTGTTCTTGGATCTTTGGAGTGATGTGCCTGGTAAAGTTCCTGGACACTGATCGTGTTTTAATGATGACTTCTGGAGAGGGTGCTTCTCTAAGCATGAGGCTTATGCAACAAGAGGCACAGAAGAGCAGTTAAAGGACTCACTTGCCAGGTATGATAGATGCTAAAAGCCACTAAGGTCACAGAAGGCCACAAATTTCTTTTAATGCTGCCACCAGAGAACACACTGACTCAGGCTGAGTTTTGACCCTAGTCATTGAAGCCAAGTTTCTTTGTCTACTTGACCTTTTCTCAGATTTTGTTTGATTGGTTGGTTGACTGGTTTGGTTTGTTTGTTTGCTTAGTTTCACTTTTAGATATAGAGTCTCACTGTGTAGCCCTGGTTGGCCTGGAACTCACTATGTAGAGCTGGCTTGCCTCAGACTTTTAGGTATCCTCCTGCCTCTGCTCCCAAGTACCAAGATTATAGGCATGAGCCATCATGTCTGGCACTTCCTCTCAGATTTAAGGCTAGACTTTCTGATATAGGTAGAAAGCACAGAACTCGTACATACTTTAAAGCAAAGCCTCTATTTTTAATTTTATTATTTATTTATATTTATTTGCAATGAGAGAGAGAAAATGGACACACCAGGACCTCTTGCCACTGCAAACAAACTCCAAACACATGTGCCACCCTGTGCATCTGGCTTTATGTGAGTATTGAGGAACTGAACCTGTGCTGAACCTGCCAGCAAGCGCCTTTAACTGCTAAACCATCTCTCCAGCCCCAAGCAAAGCTTCTTTTTAAAAATATATTTATTTGAACTCCAGACACATGAACTACTGTGTGCATCTGGTTTTATGTGGGTACTGGAGGACTCAAACCTGGCCTTACAAGCAAATACTTTTAACCACTTATCCATCTCCTCATCCCAAGCAAAGCTTCTTAAACTATGGGTTGTAACTCCATAAGTGGTTACATAACTGAATATGGTGGTTGCAAAAAAAAAAAAACACTCAATTTCTGAACACTCAATTATCAAAAAATTAATTCAAAACCAAATACATAACAAATGTGAGATTTCTCTGGCAGCACTTGCCCGCAAGGGTTGCATCACGCAACTCCACTGCAGCCTTGGGTATGACTGACGCTTTGTGCTGTGTATACTGCCACACCACACACCACACACCACCAATGAGTGCCAACTGAAACCCAGCTCAGATTCAAGACTGCAGTATGCTCTTAATAACATTGTTTTTACCGTACTTTCAAAGTTTTCTGCTCTTATAAAATAGCTTAATTACAGAAAACAGAGATTTAGTATTCCCCTACCATCATTCCTTTGTGTCCTTACAGCCTTAGTAAATATCAAATCAGTGTTTCTTTGGACTGGATTGTCAAACAAGCAAATCCATCTCATTAGTATGCAAATTTGCTTTCAATCTTTAATAAAAGATAAACTTATATGTATATCGAAGATTTGTTTCAGAATAAATTTATGATTTGTCTTCAGTAAACATTTTATTTGTATACTTATTTTGCATTGTATGGAGTATGTGTGCATATTCCCATGTGCAGGGGCAAACATATGCGTATGCAGGTGTGCATGTACATATATGCACATGTATAGAGATGCCAAAAGGTGGCATCAGGTGTCATTCTCCTTCTCTACCTTTGTTTTTTTTTTAATTATTTATTTATTTGATAGAGAGAGAAAGAGGCAGATAGAGAAAATGAGCATGCCTAGCCCTCCAGCCACTGCAAATTAACTCCAAATGAATGTGTCACCTTGTGCATCTGGCGTACATAGGTACTGAGGATTCAAACCTGGGTTCTTGGGCTTCACGGGCAAGCACCTTAACTGCTAAGCCATCTCTCCAGCCCTCCACCTTGTTTTTTGAGAGGGGAGTCTCTCATTGACCCTAGAGCTCACTGATTCAGATAGACAAGTTCATCAGCTAGCCCTGAGGATCCTCCTATCTCTGCCCCCAAGCATTAGGATGGCAGGCACACATCACCACACTGTTATCTGGGTGCTGGGAACCTGAACTCAGGACATCATGCTTGCATGGCAAGGGCTTTATGCACTGAGCCATCTCCGCAGCCCTGATACCTATTTTATATCCCAATAATCCCAAGGTCACATAAAACGTTCTCAGGCAAAAAGGAATCGTAAGTGGAAACAGCTTAAGAAGCCCAGATTACCTGATTAAAGGACCGATTACCAAAATCAGGAACCATTCATCTGGCATCTCCGAAGAGCCAGGTAGGAATGGGTGGTGACAATCTCAGCTACAGGGAGCCGTTAAGGTGCCAGGTCAGGTGCTACAGGCTGCCCGAGCACAGAAGCAGCTCTGTTCGGCTCACCTTGAGCTGGCTACATCTTATATTGGGCTTAATTTCCTGGATTTTCTGTCTGGCTTCTCAGACTGTAATGGCTTCAGGAGTCCCACATTCAGAGGTCAAACTGTAAAACCTGGAAGGAAACTCGTCCCTTTTTGCATTCTGTCTTATATTATTGTCACCGGGTATCCATGGGAGTCTAAAAGACCAAGTCCAATGGAGAATGGGGGTCTGTGAGTCAGTGTGTTCCAGAAGCAGAAGGAACTGACGGTCTGACTGGGAGGAATGAGGCACCCACACTTGCACAGAAGGCTGCATCCTGCTCTGCAGAGCTGTTCCATGGTAGCAACTGTGTAAGAGAAGGAGGGCAGCTGGAAGATTGGGTGTGGGTAGAGAGTGGATTGGCACTGAAGAAGCCTGAGCTGGTAGCCACACTTCAGGGCTATGACTTCATCCACAAAACTGGCAAGCACTCATACCCTGTGTGTTTCGTAGGGTTTTTCTGGGGATGAATAAGGATACTGGGAGTGGGTGGGCTCTGGGAGCCAGTAAAACCCTAGGCAAGCAGGAGGAATTGTGTTCTCAGAGCCACAGCTGCTGACTGACTGCTGAGCTGCATCCGGCCATTAGCATGAAGTCGCGACTAATTGTTCTCTAATGAAAAATAAAATAAAATAAAACAATTTTTTTTCAAGGTTTCATGAGCCAGGGCATTACTCTATAATGAGAGTAACTTATTGTCAAAGACTCAGCCCAGCCAACTGCCCATGGCTGAGGGAAAATGTCCGATGAGACCCCCACCACGCACCTCACAAACCCCCCAGCAGTGCAGTAGGGTGAGTGCAATGGCTTCCACTGGCTGGCAGTCTACCATACATGACAAAAGGAAACCTGCACAGACTTGCTCACACCAGGCATGGCCAAGCATCCTGTACCTGACACAGCCAGAGGCCTGGCACCCACAGCAAGCACTGTGTGATGAGCATATTCCAGGGAGACGCCATGCAGTAGGTAGATGGCTCTTGGGCAGGGCTGTGGACAGGGTAGGATGCTGCCTTGTGAGGAGACCATTCCAAACATGGGCATGAACTTAACTGAGGTGGAGGAGACCAAGGCAGAGAACACCTAACGGAAGCCTGACCTTCAGGAGCCTTAGGTCTACTTGAGAAGGGAAGGAAAACAGACAGCACGAAAGCCACATGAATGGCCAAAGCCCAGAGCAGAGTGTATGGCAGGGAAGAGGAAGCAAACTGGGGAGGCAGGAATCCATGCCTCTGTCTTATGCAGGGCAGGCTGCCTGTCTCTCTCCAGGCAATTATACAGCCCCCTCTTTGGGACTGCTGCCTCCTGTAGCAGCCACCCTCCACTCCAGCACCCAGTCAGCCATGCTGCAGCCCACCGAGCCCCACCTTCCAAACACCACTGACCTCAGGAGAGGTCCCAACCCTCCACCAGGCACCCAACACTGCCCACCACAACTCCTGTCACATCTTTCCATTGGTCCCCTGACCAAGTTACTCCAGACCAACTGTCATACCCTGGACATGTCCACTCTTCCATGTGGACAGATTCATCCAGCCTGGTCTGTGTTAGGAACAGTGGAAATTTTTTAGACACCATGCTACTGTGGCTTCAGTGGTCAGGATGAACTAAGGTCTGCTGTGGTAACAAACATCCCCAAAGCTTAATGGCTTTAAACATCCAAGAGTGTTTTTGTTCATTCACACTTGTGTCCCTCATTGGCTGGTGAGGACTTGGCACCAGGAAGTCCTCACTCAGGGATCCAGGAAGACAAAGCCTACACTGGGGCAAAGGGAAAGGAGGGTGGTAAACAACATGCTTGCTCCTAAAGATCTCTACTTAGAACAGACATGATTCTGTTCACCCGTCCCCAGCCTGAGCAACTCAGGTGGGAAAACATAACTCTACCATGTGCTACGGGAACCATAACAGCAGTGTCTAGTGTAATGCTAAAGTAAGCCTAGTTTATCATCTGAAGAACGCACTGGCCTCCAACATATCCCACCACCTCATGGGAATAAAGGTAGAAGCAGTGAGAGGTTTGTGACTTCAGGCTACAGACATGAGGTCCTGGCAGCTGAGCTCCACTCTACCCCACTGAGTGCCCCAAGCCGCATGCAAGGGAAGCAGTACCAAGACCCTTAGCTAACAAGACTGGGCTCATTAAGGTTCAGCCTCCAACAGGATGGGGGGCATGTGGTCTGGAAGGGGGACAGGGAGTTCCAGGGCCACAGTGATTGTGGGGATTCCATGGCACCATCCAAATCCTAACTTATCTACACACTACCCACAGTCCTCTGAGCATGCCAGGTAGGCTGCCTCCCTGAAGCTTAAAGGGCTCAACTCCTCCAATAGCAGGAGTGCCTGGGCTCCCTCAGCCTCTCCTTCCCTCTCATATGGCCTTCCTTGGGGACTGCCCTATGACTGTGTCTCAACTTATCTGGCTGAGAAAACGCTGATCGACCTGCCTGAGTTGTACATCCATGTCCCGGTGAACACTGGTGTGAGGCTTTCCTATAGGGAAATGGAAGAGGGAGGGTCCCCACAGCCACGTTAGCCAAGCCAAGCTCCCTGACTATACAGTAGCATCACTCGTCCCAAAACAGAGAGACATGACTGACAGAATGAGCTTTATTCATTCTCTGAAATGCCATGGGCATCAACAGGCAAAGGCATCAAAGGGCTTCCAACAATCACATAAATGATACTTTCAAAGAGACTTTTTAATTTTGTTTTTCAGGGTAGGATCTTATTCTAGCCCAGGCTGACCTAGAATTCACTATGTAGTCTCAGGGTGGCCTCAAACTCACAGCGATCATCTTAAATCTGCTTCCCAAGTGCGTGTGCCACCACGCCCAGCTTTCAAAGAGACATTTTGGCTTCCCAAAGTCAAGGGTGCCACAGGTGCCTCAAAGCCAGTCCTGCCTGAGTCTGGGGTCCTTTGAGAGTCTGGGAGTAGATACAGTGATGATGTCCCTCTCCTGGAAGCCACTTCAAGGCCAGCCCTTCCAACCCTGGGAAGAGTGACAATGCTGTGATCCTTCCTTACAAACTTGAGCAGGATGTTTCTGCTGAGCCAGGAGCATATGGAGAGCCAGCAAGGCCCACCATAGGAGAAAAGGGTGATGCTTATAGGATAAGGGGTCCTCTGTGATGAAACTTCTGAAGCAGGTGGAAAAACATCTGGCTGCACAGGCATAGTCATAAAGAGAGGTCCTGCTGGTGCTTTGCCAATATCTGGAGAACAATGTCATAATGGTGCTAGCCACAGAACTTTGGCTCCCATTGCTGGTTATGCCATCTGTCTCCTTCACTGGGATGTGCCTTCGAGCCAGTTGGAAGGACCTAGGGTAGCCCCAGGGTCAAACACATATAGCAAGAGGACTGGAGCAAGCTTCTGCCTTTTCCTCCATGTAAGCCTGCTTCAAGGTGCTTGGGCCACCCTCTGTCCAGTTAACCCACTGTAGCTGAAAGACAAGACTGGGAAAGGGGCCTCTAGCCCACCTAGTACAATCCAACAGGAAGGACTTTTCCAAAAGTGGATCTGACTCAAATTTAGGTTTCATGTTTTTAAAATCAGTCCAAAAGCTAGACAAGAGGCAGGCCTTTACTGCTTGCTTGGAGCCACGACCACCAGACTGTTAGATGTCTGAAGTCATATTTACTTTCTCCCCTTACAGATTAATCACATATAAGCCCACTAGCCAGAAAATTTACCTAATTTACCTATCTTTCCCTCTTTCCTTCTTTCTCTCTCTCTTTCCACCCCCTCCCCTTTTTCCTCCCATGTTTACATTTGCAGCCAGCTCTCAGATAGGTCTTTTCTTGACATGCACTGCTTTGGAATCCTGCTGGTGATTCCTGGCTGCATGATTACTATATGCTGTGTAAGTAAGCTCGTGGTCAATCAAGATAATGCCCTGAGATCAAGCATAATTTCCAACCTCCCCACAGATTTGTCCAGGAAAGGATGACCCAGAGATTGTGTCGGGAATGTCAATTAGGTAAAACTCCCAGCATTTGGTTTTGCTAAGACTCCTTCTTGTTGAGGTCTCTCTGGAGCATGACCAGGGCTGCCCCAAATGCTGCGTCCACATCCTGGCCAAAGGACACAGGCAAAGGGAAAGCCCTCTGCACCTCCTGCTTCAGCACCTCGTTCCTGGACAGCGCACTCCCACTCCCCATCACCCGCTGCACGCCCCACTCAGCCAGTTGTTGAAAAGGAAGCATGGACTGCAGATTCTGAACAATGCCCCTGCACAGCGCCCGGGTCACATGCCCTAGGGACAGGTCAGAGGAAGAGATTCTGGTCACAGAGGCCAGCTGGTCTGGTAGGTGCCTCTCCCCCAGCACTGTTGGAGTGATGGTGAGACGGGTGTCTCTCTGCTGTGCAGCTGCTTGGATCATGCGTGAATACACAGTAGATTCTTCAACCTCGAGGCCTGCCGGAAGCAAGGAAGATGGGGGTGAGATTGCAGCCCCTGGAGACAGGCTGTTTGGCATCCCCAGGGGGCAGGGACAAGTCTACTTGTTCCTTCTCACACTGTGACTAGAAGCTTCTAGACTCAGGGACTCACACAGTCTGGCTGGCCAGATCCCAGCCAGACTTCAGGGAAATGTCACAGCACTGTAGTTGTGAAGGCTAACCCTAGCCCAGGTATACTAAACACTGCAAAGCTATAGGATCCCAAGAGAGCTAAATGCAAACATTCCTTAGTAAGCATCATTAGAGCTGCTATTTGAGCCATCAGCAGTGTCTCAGTGATGTCTCAGCCTAGGCCACCCTCATATGTGCACGAACATCTGAGCCCGGAAGAAGCCATGCGTTATCCTCAGCAGGTCGGTGTTAAATCAAAGTCCCAAGATAGAGTTTCCTATGGTAATGCAGCATGCTAAACAAAATAATGGCTGGGTGTAGTGACATATATCTGTAATCCTAGCACTCAGGAGGCTGAGGCAGGAGACTTATAAGTTAGAGGCCAACCAGGGCTACATAGCAAGACCTTGTCTCAAAAAAAAAAAAAAATGGCTGGGCGTGGCAGTGCACGCCTTTAATCCCAGCACTCAGGAGGCAGAGGTAGGAGGATCACTATGAGTTTGAGGCCACCCTGAGACTACATAGTGAATTTCAAGTCAGCCTGAGCCAGAGTGACACCCTACCTCGAAAAACCAAAAAATAAATAAATAAAATAAAATAAAAATGTAAATAATAAGGGAGCTCTTTGGCTTCAATCTACTTTGAACTAAGATCACTCCAGGGGCTGGTTTATATAGCTCAGTGGTAAAGCAAGTGTGAGGCCCTGGGTTCAATATTCAACAACCTCACAAAAAGAACCAGCCAGGCATGGTGACTCTCACACCAATAATAATACCAGCACTTAGGATGCTGAAGCAGGTGGATCACTGTGAGTTCAAGACCAGCCTAATCTACATAGTGAGTTAGGACAGCCTTGGCTACAAAGTAAGAACCTGCCTCAAAAAAGGAAACAAGCCAGGCGTGGTGGCATGCACCTTTAATCCCAGCACTTGGGAGGCAGAGGTAGGAGGATGGCTGTGAGTTCAAGGGCCACCCTGAGACTACAGAGTGAATTCCAAGTCAGCCTGAGCTAGAGTGAGACCCTACCTCAAAAAAACAAAAAAAAAGAAAGGAAGGAAGGAAGGAAGGAAGGAAGGAAGGAAGGAAGGAAGGAAGGAAGAAAGAAAGAAAGAAAAGGAAACAAAAAAATCATTTTTAATTTCTAACTTGCCATTAACTGAGGGAAAGCAGCTTCCAGCTTTGATAGGGAAAATGTTTTCCAGACTGGTGGTTCTTTGCTGGGTGATTCATTGCAATCTCCTGAATTGCCCTGAAGGCACTGTGGGCCTCAGCCCCAGACACTCTGATGAGTTTGGTCTGGACAACAAATTCTGATATACAGCCAGTTTGGAGAGCCACCAGCATAAGCCTGTAGCTGCTTCTCAAACATGGATGTGCAAATGAACTACTTAGGGATATGTGGTCTCTGAGGCAAGCCTGGAGCAGACCTGATATTCTGCATTTGTTAAAAGCTCCCAGTGGCAGGGTTTTTCTGGCCCTGACTAGAGCTGTGTGCATGCATCAACATGAGACTTGCCTGAGGAGCTTTTATAAAATGCCTGTTCAGCCCCACCAGATCCTCAGGCTAAATCAGTATTTCTGAGCATGGGCCCAGAAGGTGACTATTGTTTTAAAACTCACAATTCTCAAGCTGAGGATATGGGTCAGTAGTAGAACACTTGCCTAGCATTTGTGAGGTGCAGGTTGTGACCTCTAGCACCATGAAAATAAAATCTCTACAATTATTTCCAGCGTGTAACTAATGTTGGGCACCATGGAACTACATGGAATCACATTGTCAGAACAGAACACTTAGCACAAACAAATTCAACTGTGCACTTTCAGGAATGACAGAGAAAAGCAATTTCAATACCACAGGCTACTAGTCCAAATTTGATCCCTCTAGGAATTCCACTAAACTACTGAGTTTGGTTGCTTGCTTGCTTGCTTTGGGGTGTGTGTGTGTGTGTGTGTGTGTGTGTGTGTGTGTGTGTGTGTGTGTGTTGTGGTGCTGAGGATAAAACCTAGGTCCTGGAATGTACTACACATGTGTTCTAACAATGAGCTACACCCCTAGCCCCAAGGTTCTTTATTAAGTGAGAAAGATAATGCAGAAAAAAGCATAGAAGAGGGGACAGCCAGAGTAAGAATTCTGGGCCCATAGGGAAGAAAAGCAGTACAGAGTGAAAACTGACTTTTCCAGCAGAGCCTAGAAGCTGTCACAGTCTATGGAGGGAGGTGCCAAGGAGCAGAAGCTGGCTCCTCCCTCTTCCACAGGAATTGGAGCCTGAGTGACTCAAGATGCTTCAGACAGCAGGGATACAGCCAAAAACCCATAAACTCTTCTGTACCCAATTGGCCAGCATGAGCCAGTAGTCCTGTTGGAGACCTTTCTGCCAGTAGTTCTCAGCACACATTTGCAGAGGATACAAAATCCTGACCCTGGTCCTGGCTCTCTAAACTCTGCACAATGTGCCAGCCTCATCCTCTCCTATTTTCCTCCTAAGGATACAGGGTCCATGCATATGACTCTGAGAATCAAAGCTAACTTCCCTAAAGCCAGTCAGAGCCATCACACTCTGGCTGCCACACCCTGCTCCAGTTAGAATCTAGTTTCCCAAATAGAACAAAACTAGAGTATCTAAAAAGCACATAGACAAGCTGGAAGAATTTAAAGTGAATGCCTGTTAGGACCATGACTGATGTAGAAATGGTCAGAATGTTTTTCCCTATAAATCTTCATGAGTGGGAGCTGGAGAGATGGCTCGAAGTTAAAGGCATCAGCTTGCAAAGCCTGATGGCTCTGGCCTAATTCTCCATTACCTACATAAAGCCAGATACACAAAGTGGTACCTGCATGTGGAATTCATTTACAGTGACATAAGGCTCTGGTGTGCCCATTCTTCCTGTCTCAAATAAATAAAAATATTTTAAATGCTAACCTTCAGAGTACCCCTTGCTTCATCAAAATAAGAAGCATGAATATATAAAAGTATATTTCATTTATGTCAAGAGTAAGAAGTCCCCCACTGAAGGCTCAATGAACAATTGGTAGAATCAATCCAATTCCACAACTTGGGTTTGCCGGAGGTTCAGAGGACTGGTTCATTACTTGAAACTCATGCCTGGTTCTTTCCAAGAAGCAACCCTAAGAGGACCCCAGCTAAAGCTGACAGAGTTTACCCTGTCATCTCCCCCACCTCTGGCCAGCCTAAAAGCACTGGCATGACTCTGGGCACTTGTTTGCACAACCAGTATGAGCTTCCCGTTTGCTCTCTGCTGCCTGCACCCTGCTGTGTTCCCATGTTAGTAATTTCCTACAGTTACCTGACTATGAGCTCCTCCAGGTGACCATCACACCTGATGGTGATTTTCCTAGACCTGGACAGCTGACCAAAAATGTCATTTCTATTTTTTTTTAATTTTTGGAGAGAGACACAGAGAGAGACAGACAGAGAGAGAGGGAGAGGGAGACAGATAGAGAATGGGCACGCCAGCAGTCTCTCAGCTGCTGTGAACGAAATCCAGATGCGTGCACACCCTTGTGGGCAAGTGTGGCATTGCACCCTTGAGTCACTGCATCTGGCTAAACATGGGACCTGGAGATTGGAACCCAGTTCTTAGGCTTAGCAGGCAGGCGCCTTAACCACTAAGCCATCTCTCCAGCCCTCTCATTTCTATTTTAAGTGCTTGCTGAGTAGACTCTGGTGGACAGCAGTGGCTACACATGTAGCTGTACATACAGAGCAGAGGAAAGCCTGCTAATTTCTCCCCTTAGGATAAAAGGGAATAGAAGGGCTGCAGAGCATCCAAAGAGCTTCTAAGAAAGTGAGCAAGGAGCCATTCACCAGGAATAAATGCTAAGAGGGTTTTATAGTGTGGCCAAATACCAGGAGTCTTTTCACTCACATGTCTAGTCATTCTGTCTCCGCTTTCTGTGGTCATCAGAAGGAAGAATTAAAATGCAAAGGTCTCAGGAGTTTTCTGGAAGAGAAAGGAAGGCCGTGGGACCAGAGGAGGCTAGGGAAGTTCTTGTAGCACTCACTCCATAGTCCAAGTCAAGGGGAGGTAGCCCACCACCTTCCATGAAGAAGAGAGTAGACAATGGAAGTGCAAAGACAGAGAGAAAGAGGCTGCAAGCTCAGACCCCTGGGGCAAGAAGTAATATGTTGTGGCCCAGCTGGGTCTGAGGCTAAGCCTGCCCAGTGTATAGCAACAAGCAGGGTAGACACCACTCCAATGGCCACGTCTTACCTAGGTCTGCCATCCACTGAACAAGCATGTGGACGAACGTAGCCAGCACATTGCCCCCATTGAGTGATGCTGCCACCCCGAGGTAGGTCCTGTTGAAGTACGGGAAGAAGGCGACTGGAGCCGTAGGGTCTGGAGTCTGAGCTGGCTGGAATCCCAAAGGCATGGAGGCTGCCAGCTGGACCGAGGTGCTGATGTTGAGAACTAGGGTTCAAAGAGAGACGGGTTTAGGCCTGCTCTGCTAACTCGGGATCACACATCATAACAGGGCGGGGGGGGGGAAGTGTGGTGGTTTTAAAAATATGTCCATAAATGTTTTGACACCCCTTCTTTTAAGAGGTGCAGCCTAATTCTCCCTACCATCCCAAGCAAGAGCCAGACTTGGTAAATGGCTTCTAACAAATACAGCCAGGCAGAAGTGGTGGTGTGTGACATCAGGAACTAGAGGGCTTAAGGGCTGAACTTGCTGAGGTCATCCTCACATCTCCCCATCTGCTGGGGGGTCAGGAGCAAAAGCAAGTCTCAAAAAGCAAATAACTAACCTTCACATCAAGTCCTTTACCATGCCTACAAGGCAGAAGTAACGCGCTCCCCACCTGTCCCTGAGCTCAGGGAAAGGGTCCCATCAACACTGCTCATGGACAGGGCACAACTGAGCACATGCCAGTGGCTCCAACCTGGAACCAAAGAATCTAGCCACCTCAACAAAGAAGGTCATTGCTGTGGCTTGAATGTCCCCACTCAAACTCATGCTGGTATTTAATCCCCATTGTGAAGAAGGGAAGAAGGAGCAGACAGGAGCTGTCCTGGGTGACTAGGTAGGGAGGGGAGGCCTCATGAACTAATGGGTTCATGGTTGATGGGGAACAGCTTTATTAGAAAGGCCAGCTCAAAGCCAGGCGTGGTGGCACACACCTTTAATCGCAGCACTCAGGAGGCAGAGATAGGAGTTCAAGGCCACCCTGAGACTAGAGTGAATTCTAGGTCAGTCTGAGCTAGAGTGAGACCCTACCTCAAAAAAACAAAAAAAGAAGAAGAAGAAGAAGGAGGAGGAGGAGGAGAAGGAGGAGGAGGAGGAGGAGGAGGAGGAGGAGGAGGAGGAGGAGGAGGAAGAAAGAAAGAAAGAAAGAAAGAAAGAAAGAAAGAAAGAAAGAAAGAAAGAGAGAAAGAGAAAGAAAGAAAGAAAGAAAGAAAGAAAGAAAGAAAGAAAGAAAGAAAGAAAGAAAGAAAGAAAGAAAGAAAGAAAAAGAAAAAGAAAGGCCAGCTCACACTAGCTTATTTACTCTGTCTCCCCATAAGATGTCCATCACCATGTCATGACCCGACAAGAAGGCCCAGGACCAAATACGGCTCCTCAATCTCAGACCAGATTTCTAGAACCATGAGCTGGATAACCTACTTTTTAATAAATTACCCACTTGTAGCTTTTATCTATAGTAACAAGAGACTAAGACAGGCCTAACTCTTATCTTATTTCCACTGGACTATCCCAACACTGCCATTTAGCAAGCACATTTACATCCAGGCACAGAGAGATTACCCTCAGGACAGGGGACCCCCTAAACCTGGAAAACCGTTGAATACAAAGAGAAAGCCATGTGGTACGTTATGGTGTGGTATGGTATGTGTGGTAATGCATATACTGAGGTACTCTCTGTGTTAACTTTTTGTTGTTGTTGTTTTGAGGAGCTCACTAGCCAGGCTGACCTGGAATTCACTATATATTCACAGGTTGACCTTGAACACAGAGATCCTCCCACCTCAGCATCCCGAGTGCTGGGATTAGAAGCATGTGCCACCACTCCCAGCTCTGTGTTAACTTTTTTTTTTTTGAGAGAGAGAGAGAAAGAGGTGAGAGAAAGAGGCAGATATATAGAGAGAATGGGTGTGCCAGAGCCTTCAGCCACTGCAAACGAACTCCAAAAGCATGTGCCACCTTGTGCATCTGGCTTCTGGGGAATCGAACCTGGGTCCTTTGGCTTTGTGACAAGTGCCTTAACTGCTAAACCATCCCTCCAGCCCTCTGTGTTAATTTTTTATCTGAAAAAAAATCTTATAACATATGTTCAAACAAAACTGGCAGAGTTTCATCTCTCCCTATCAGCTAATCATGTTCTTGTTGCATACAGTGGTAAGAGGCATATCAGCCATTAAACACACAGCTACCTCAAAATGTCTGCCTCTTAACTCAATGTCATGTTTGAAAAAGTAAAATATGATCAAAATGTATTATATACATGCACGAAAATGTCATAGTGAAACCTATTATGTATAATTAATACAACCAAAACAATAGATATCTTTGGGTGAATCTAAAAACAAAATATAAAAATCTGATTAAATAAAAGATCTTAAAAATAAAATAAAAAGTAAATTTTATTCATTTTTCAAACATTACCTATGACAGGAACAAAGGCTACCCCTTCCCAACAGAAGAAATGCCCTCATGGGACCCGGACTGTCCCTCAAGCTCTGGAATCACCATGCAGAATCAAGACTGATACAATGACCAACCAGACCATCACTGGACCAGGATGGCTCACTAATGCCTACCTCTCACCACCCCCCACACCAAGTTCTTCTTCCATTTAACCTAAAACTCATGATCTACCCTGCAGAGAGCCTGAGATGCTTACCCTCCATCTTCCCAAAATGGCTGTTTTGGTTAAAATGCTGTGCTGCCAGGACTGGAGAGATGGCTCAGTGATTAAGGCACTAGCCTGCAAAGCCTACCTGGAATTCCCCGTACCTAAGTAAAGCCTCATTACAAGGTGGTACGTGTGTCTGGAGTTCACTTGCAGTATCTAGAGGCTCTGGCACTCCCAGTCTCTCTCTCTCCCCCTCTCTCTCTCTCTCTCTCCCTCTCATTCCTTACAAATAAATAAATAATAAAAATTATCTTTAAAAAAAAAAAACTCATCCTACCTTTGTGCCATTACTTTGCTTTCTTTGGAGCAAGTGGCTAGCTCTAACATGTTGGAGCCTAGAAATGAGCCTCTGACGTAGGACTTTGATTACCTTGTCACATGCCTGTAGCATTCGGAGACTAAAACAGGATTGCTAAAGCTAGCCTAAACTATACAACAGACCCTATCTCAAAAAAAAAAAAAAATGAGGGGCTGGAGAGATGGCTTAATGGTTAAGAGCTTGCCTGTGAAGCCTAAGGACCCCGGTTCGAGGCTCACTTCCCCAGTACTCACGTAAGCCAGATGCACAAGGTGGTGCATGCATCTGGAGTTCATTTGCAGCGACTGGAGGCCCTGGTGCACCCATTCTCTCTCTGTCTGCCTCTTTCTCTCTCTGTGTTGCTCTCAAATAAATAAGTAAAAATAAAACAAAAAAATATTTTTAAATGATAGGGCTGGAGAGATGGCTTAGCAGTTAAGGCGTTTACCTACAAAGCCAAAGGTCCCCAGTTCGGTTCCGTAGGACCCACATAAGCCAGATGCACAAGGTGGCAGATGTGTCTGGAGTTCATTTGCAGTAACTGCATGCCCTGGTGCACCCATTCTCTCTCTCTCCCTCTCTCCCCATTTCCCTGCCTCTCTTTCTCTCTCTCTTTCTCTCAAATAAATAAATAAAAATAAAAAATTTTTTTAAAAAAATGGCTAGAGAGATTGCTTAGTGGCTAAGGTGCTTGCCTGCAAAGCCAAAAGACCCAGGTTCAATTCCCTAGGACCCACATAAGCCAGATGTACATGGTTGGCCATGTGTCTGGAGTTTGTTTGCAGTGGCTGGACACCCTGATGTGCTCTCTCTTCACTCTCTCTCTCTCTTTCTCAAATAAATAAATAAATGTTTTTAAAATGAAATAAGAATAAACTACTATACAGGGAATCATACTAGCCAGAAGTTTTTTTAATACTTATTTACTTATTTATTTATTTATTTATTTATTTATTTATTTGCAAGCAGAGAGAGAGAAATGGGCACACTAGAACCTCTAGCCACTGCAAACAAACTCCAGATGCATGCACCCCTTTGTGCATCTGTCTTTACATGGATACTGGGGAATAGAACTCCAGTCATTAGGTTTTGCAGGCAAGTGCCTTAACTGCTGAGCCCCCAGTCACAAGTTTTTATTTTGGAGTTGAGTTATAACTGTTTTTGAGGGCACTAGGGATTGAACTTTGTATAGGCTAGGCAAGTGCCCTACCACTGAGCTACACCCCCAGTGTAAGTTATAACATTTCTCAGTGATGGAAGAGGGGGAAAGATGTCATGACCAACAGACACAAATAAAACAAACAACTTCTGTGTTCCCCTTACAAACAAGAAGAACTCCCAAAGTGGATTTGCTCAACTAGACTTCAAGAAGCATCAAGCGAAACATGTGCTAATATAGGTGATGGTGGCTACACCACCCCTCAACCACCTATTCAGGCAGGCAAGCGCAGACATGATTCCAGACCAGAGGTGGACAAACCGTAGCCTACTAAAGGTGAGAGCCAGCCTGCCACGTGATGATTTTATGGCCCAGGACCAAAAACAGCTTTTCCATTTTTTAAAATCTTTGCTTAATGGAGATGTAAACCACACAAATCCACTATAAATTTTTCTTAAAACTTTTTATTGATTTGGTGTGTTTTTTTAGCATTAAAGATTGAAGGTATGCTTTACTACTGACCAGCATCCTCAGCCCCAAAATCCACCCTGTGATTATATTCAAAGTTTCACAACTGTGATATTATGACATGCATTTTTGGTTTTTGTCACAGTTTAAAGGCAACATGGACAATGCATGCCCAAGGCAGGCCACAGAAACAAAAAGCTCTCCTCCACAAAGCAAATGAAACTCCAATCCTCCCTCCCTTTCTCAGACCTTCATGGTATGTCATAAGACCCCCATCCCGGAAGGGGTCCTGTCCCATATTTGGGAAGAGGGAATGCTGTAGAGAAAGGCCAAGAAGAATCTCAACAGGCAGGCCTTTCTGGGTGTTCCCACCCAGTCTACCAGCATTCAACTATGCATTAATTCTCCATAAAAGCCCAAAAAGAAGGCTGGAGAGATGGCTCGTTAGTTAAATGTACTAGTTTGCAAAGTCTGATGGCTCAGGTTCAATTCCCTAGTATCCACATAAAGCCAGATGCATAAAGTGGTGAGTTCATTTACAGTGGCAAGAGGTCCTGGTATGCACTCGCTCTCTCTCTCTCTCTCTCTCTCTCTCTCGCTCTCTCTCTCTCTCTCTGCTTTCAAATAAATAAAATTTTTAAAAATGTTTCATAGGGGAGGATGAACTCTCTAGAATTGACCCGTGGGATCAGACACTATCTCCAGATAGAAGGCATCAGGGTGAACTGAATTGAGGATGGCCAGCTGGTGTCCACTGCTGCCTAGTTCATTGTTGGCTTGGATTGAGAGGGAAACTAGACACATCGAGTATCAGCAGTAATCTGTGTGCTAACTCTATAGTAGCAAACAAAATTGTTTTCTACCATATCCTCAGATCAACTTTCACCACTAATTTTAGAACATGTCAGTCATCACTACAAAGGCAAACCCTACCCTTTAGCAGTCACTCCCTTCAGCCCCTATCAACCTTTCAAATTCTTTGGATTTGCTACTGAAGACAGTGCATGAATGGAATCGCATCACCTTTGTGTCTGGCATCTTGTTCTTCCCTTTCACTTATGTTTTGTAGTACCTTCCATACTTCATTTATTTATTTATTTTTTATTTTTATTTTTTGGAGAGAGACAGAGAGAGAGGGAGGGGAAGACAGATAAAGATGGGCGCACCAGCAGCCTCTCAGCTGCTGCAAACCAAATCCAGATGTGTGCGCCCCCTTGTGGTCAAGTGCAGCATTGTGCCCTTGCATCACTTGGCATCTTGCTAAACGTGGGACCTGGAGATTGGAACCACTGGAGATTGGAATCAGTGTTCTTAGGTTTAGGAGGCAGGTGCCTTAACCCTTAAGCCATCTCTCCAGCCCCTTCATTTATTTTTACCTATATGAATGTGCTCTGTTTTAAAAACTGTGTAGCATTGTTTTTACTTGGCGGCACTGCTTTGAACATTAGGGTGCAAGTGTCTGTGTGGACATATATTTCCAATTTTCCAGCTGGGTTTCTACGATTGGAGTTTTAAGCCCTGCTGTAATGCCACTTTAGGAACTGTCAGGCTGTTCTCCAAAGAACCACACCACTTTACAATCCCACTAGCATGCCCTCATGTTTATAAATACTTGAAAAGAAATAAAGACAAATATTTCATGACATATGAAAACTATATGAAACGCACACCTCAGTGTAATAACATTTTATTTGGAACATACCTGTGCCAATTCATTTATATACTGTCCATGGTTGCTTTTAACCTCCAATAGCAAAGATAAAAGTCTGCATGGACCATACAGTGAAAACTATTATCTAGCTCTTTACAGAAATAAGTTTTTCAACCCCCACCCTAAAGTGTGACCTTCACCTCAACTATCATTCTCTTACCCCAAATGCAGAAAAGATTCTGCATATAATAGATATGACACAGCATTCACTGAAAAAACACACAAGAACAACAGCTCTAATCTAGTCATCTTTTCTCCCCCTGTGCTGTGGACGGAACCCAAGGTCTTGTGCATGCTAGGCAAGTGCGCCATCAGTGAGCCACACCCCCAGCCAACTCATTTACTTTCTCAGTTTTGCAATACCCAGAAGGCAGCCACAGAGAGAGAGAGAGAGAACCATTTCCCTCACCTGGCCCTCAAGGTCAGTAAGCAGAGCCAGAACTCTGCAAGCCTGTCAGCTTCCTGAGCACAGCGATTCCTCTTTACAGAACAATGAGTTCCCCAGGATGCCAAAGCTGCTGCATTCTACATGGGCCTTGGACCCTCACTCAGTGCTTGTATTTAGGAGGCACCAGCAAAAGTCTAAGAAAAGAACCAAAGGAAATTTTACCTGCGTCAGTCCTTTGGCCCATGCAGGAGTAGACAGAGGCCTGTAAGTCTCCCACAGCCACGCCCACCTGTGTCCCCCTTGGAATTTCAAACCACTGGTGAGTAGTTCTGCCTGCCACATTGCCCGGTTCAGCAATGTCCGGGAGCAGGTGGACGGGAAAGCCCGCCGTCTTCAGTCTGCAAAAAGAAAGTGGACACCTAACTTACCTGCTGCTCAGTAGTCTGATGTTGGTTGGTTCCAGGAAACTAGGCAAGGGAAAGTGCTCTAGGCCACACAGAGGAGAAGGGAGGATACAATGCAATATTGTCACAGACTGCCTCTGGCCTTTTAAAACCACGCTGGGAGCTTGGAGTGGATGGAGTTCCTGAAGAACAATACCCAAGGCTGTCCTCTGGCCTTACACACATGCACCTACACACACACATTAAAACAAACTTGAGCTTGGCCTTCGTGGAGAGTGACCAAAAGCCGGGGATTCACCTTGGGTGGTGGGAGGACAAGTAACCTCAGCACCAAAGATGACTGGAGAAGAACCCAATTTGCGAGGGCTGCCAGTCCTGTGTTCAGACGGGAACAAACCCTCTGCCAAGGGAGATGCCAGGGCAGCAGTGCTGTTAAAGTTGGTTAACATGGTCTAGACCAAAGTCTTGCCCAATGCATCCATCACTCAGGGTTAGTAAACATGGGGCTACCACTTGCACAAAACATGCCAGAAAGTTCTTTACCTGAGCTACTATGTGCTTTTGACTTTATTTCAAGGCTCATATTGGGGCCCTGAAAGAAGTAAATTACAGGGCACTGGAGTTCTGAACCTGAAAAGGCAAACGAGTGTGTAAAATGAACTTAAAAGGCATTCCACCAGATTACAGCCTCTATTCTTAGTATTATTTTAAAATGGGGACTGGAAAATGGCTCAGCAGTTAAGGCACTTGCCTGTAAAGCCTAAGAACCTGAGTCAGATTCCCCAGTACCCACATAAAGCCAGTTGCACAAAGTGGCACATGTATCTGGAGTTTGTTTGCAGTGGCTAGAGGTACTCGCATGCCCATTCTCTCTCTCTCTCTCTCCTCTCTCTCTCTCTGTTTCTCTCTGTCTTAAATAAATAAATAGCCAGGCATGGTGGCGCACACCTTTAATCCCAGCACTCAGGAGGCAGAGGTAGGAGGACTGCCTGAGTTCAAGGCTACCCTGGGACTACAGAGTGAATTCCAGGTCAGCCTGGGCTACAGCAAAACACTACCTCAAAAAAATAAATATAAATATGAATAAATAAATAAATTTAAAATGTTTTAAAGAGTAAAAGTTGCCCCACTGAAGCTCTTCCTAGAGACATGCTCTTCACCAGGAGCTGCCCAAGAAGTCATACTCACATCTCCAAGTTCCAGCTTTGGCTCTGGGTGTTGAAATATCCCCAGCTAGCAGCATTCTGGTCAGACATCAGGGGTCTTTGCAAGCCACAGAGCATGGCAACCACATAGTCTTGGATGGTGCCAGCTGTATCATAGGACTTCAGGAACTCTGGGCTGTTTTTTACACCAAAACAGTTCAATGTGATCTGATATGGATGTGGAAGCATGTATTGTACTTAGCTATGCACACAAGGGACTAGACATGGCATTGCTGCAGCATAGGTGCGACCCCACACACTGAGGCTCAAACTGACCCCTGGGAAAGGACTCCCAGCCACCTCAGACAAAACCATCCCAAGCCAGCCTAGGGTTGGGGGAAGGAGACTTGGGAAAGAAGCACTCTGCCTGGGAAAATCATAGCCCTCTCCATAGCCCTGCAGGCCTGACCTCACTTGAACTCACCTCGGCAAGCCCTCTCTGTCCACTCCCCACCCCAGATTAGAAGTGGATAATCAATGGAGAGCCTGCTGCAAGGGAAGTGCTCTGAACAAAATCTGGGCCTTGTGACTTTGCACAGGGCCACACTCACTAGGGCACAAGCCAGCAGCTGGAGAGATGCTGGCTGGTCCTGTTCCCAGAACCCAGCACCCATTCAAAGAACAGTTGTCATACCTATTTTTCAAAAGCCAGAAGATGGTTGCACAGCCAAATCCCGTGGCCACACTGAGATGGGACTCTGGCTGGGGCAGAGAAGCCAGGAACCCACTGCTACACCGGCCATCCTGCCATGTCACCAGGCGGCTCACAGCTCTGGGCTCAAACACAGAGAAAGACCCTCCTTCTGTCCAGTCACAACCTGGAACAAAAAGATGACAAAAATGGAGAAGAGACCACTGAGTGGGTACACAATTCTCTGCTGGTGAGTTTACAGTACAGATAATTTCTCTCCATGACAATTCTTGTCCCACAGAGTTCTGATATCAGAATGACTCTAGGCAAGAACCTTCCTTGTATCCCACTTCTGTTTCATTTTGTTCACGCATTCTTTTGGGGGTCAGGAGGGCTAGATTTTGTTTGGTTTGGTTTTTTGAGACAGGGTCTTGCTATATAACTCATAGCCAAGATTGAGCTCAAACTTGTGATCCTCCTGCCTCAGCTTCCTGAGAGATGAGAGGACAGTCATGCACCATCACACCCAGACTATTTTTTGCTTTGCTTTGTTTGGGTTTGGTTTGACATTTTAAATTCATTTCTAAGTTGGTACTTTATCTCTCCCACCCCATAAAAGAAGATGTTTGGCACCCTCTCAAAGTCCCCTGGTCTCCCTTGTCCTTCCAACCCTCATCAAAATAACATTACCTGGGGCTGGAGAGATGGCTTAGTGGTTAAGAGCTTGCTTGTGAAGCCTAAGGACCCCAGTTTGAGGCTCAATTCCCAAGTACCCACGTAAGCCAGATGCACAGGGTGGCGCATGCATCTGTAATTTGTTTGCAGTGGCTAGAGGCCCTGATGCGCCCATTCTCTCTCTCTCTCTCTCTCTCTCTCTCTCTGCCTTTCTCTCTGTATCTGTCTGTCACTATCAAATAAATAAATAAAAATTTTTTTAAATAACATCACCTAGGCTTAATTCTGGAAAATGAACAATGTGTTTTCTATTGTTCTTTGATCTTAGCTAATTGGTTGATTGTTTGTTGTACTAGGGATGAAATTCTGGGCTTCCATACATGCTAAGCACATGTTCTACCACTGGAGCTATACTTCCAACCATTTTTGTGTTTTTCCTCTTATGATTCCTCTGAAACAGATCTTGAAGACAAGAGCTAGTGGTCGTGCTAGCTTACTATCTTGGTGGTAACTGTTTGTGGAGGTCCAGGGTTAGAAATTCCTCTCTGAACTCTGGTCCCCTGGATCCTAGTGGCTCTGACACTTTTCTCTCAGGCTGGTAGCAAGGGGAAAGTTATAGTAAATGAACTAACACATGTACAGCACTCACAACAGTACCAGCACATACTGAGTACTCAGTAAATACTAGTGAAGGGGATGGTGATGATGAACCTTTAGCTTCTTCTATGGTTTGGATGTGGAATATCCCGCCCCCCAAATCCACCTATTAACGGTTTGGTCACATATGGTACTATTGGGAGACAGCAGAAATTTTAAGAGGTGGGGCCTAATAGGAGGCCTTTAGGTCATTGGGGGAATGCACAGAAGAGATTCATTTTCATTCTCATATTCTTTCTAGCCTCTCTCCCCTGTCCCATCTTTCATTTCTCTGTGTGTGTGTGTCTCTCTCTCTCTTTCTCTCTCTCTCTCTCTCTCTCTCTCATTTCTCAGTCCAGTGAGAAGTTTTTCTCTACCATATGTCCCATCATGATATGCTATTACAGGCCCAGATCAACTAGAACCTTTAAAACTGTGACCTGAAACCCCTGTGTAAGTCAATTATATCAGATATTTGTTAGAATAATGGAAAGCTGACTAATACAGATTCTAACTGTGCCTTTATTCCCCAGCCCTTTTGTAGCAGACAGCTTCAGGTTCACTGAGATGAACTTCCAGACCAGGTACAGTTATGGAAGAAGGATTTATTAAAGCTTACAGATCCAGAGGAAGTTCCATAATGACAAAAGAAGCTGGCCTGCTTTCACAGGTCTAAGCAGAGAGAAAGAAACCACAAGCCAAAAGCTACACAGCACACTTCAAGAACTCCAGCTAGGCATAATTTGCATATCTTTAGATTGGAATTTCAAACCCACCACCACACCTTATGGCTGGACCCTAAGGTCTACCCAGTGACACTGCCTCCAGACAGGTGGCTGCAGATGCAAGCTACAAACTAATAAACACTGAATATATTGGGTACCATCTATTTAAACTACCACATTCTGCCTCTGGCCCCCAACAGATTCATAACCATCACATAATATAAATTGTAGTCAGTCCAATTTCAAAGGTCCTCACAGTCTTGACCAACTTAAGATCATGAGTCCTGTAAAAATCAAACAAGTTAAATACTTTCAACATATAAAGACACAAAATAAACATTTTCAACTGGTATAAGGCATAGCAAGGAGAGACTAGAACAATGCAAATGCAAACACTGTCAAGCAAACATCAGACTTCTGCAGTTCAAGTCCAGCGACTGGCAGTCTCTAGATTTTCCAATTTGGCCCCTCTAGCTGGGCTGAGTAGCCAGGGAAAACTTCCATCCTGAGCTAACAGTCTCCATGGTAGCCCTTGCACAGTCCTGATATATCCAAATCATCTTCAGGTCTCCATGCAAACCACGGTCCATCTTCCAAAGGTTCTTCCAGGCTATCAGGGTCATTATGCCCTGCCTCATTCTGCATCTCAGCAGTGGCTCCTGGAACCATGTGTGCACTCCTTGACCCACTTCATGCACTTTCCATGCTTCCAAACTAATACCAGCTGTGCAGGACACAGTCATATTCTTAATTCAGGGACAAAATAAATAGTAACCTTGAAAAGCAGATATTTTTCTCCACTCAACTCTTTCCTAAAAGAGTATGCATTTCTTTTTTTTTTTTTTTCTTCTTTTTTGGTTTTTTGAGGTAGGATCTCACTCTAGCTCCAGCTGACCTGGAATTCACTATGTAGTCTCAGAGTGGCCTCAAACTCATGGCGATCCTCCTACCTCTGCCTCCCAAGTGCTGGGATTAAAGGCATGCACCACCACATCCAGCTTAAATTTTTTTAATTAATTAATTAATTAATTTTAGAAGGAGGAAGAGGCAGATATATAGAGAAAGAATGGCTATGCCAGGGCCTCTAGCCACTGCAAATGAACTCCAGATCCAGGGAGTCCTTCCCAAAGTCTACAGGAAAGGTGTGGTAGTTTGAATACATGGCCTCTACTATAGTCAGTGCTTTATTAGTTTGTAGTTTGCATCTTCAGCCACTTGGCTGGAGGCAGTGTCACTGGGTGGATCTTAGAGTCCAGCCCTAAGGTGTGGTGGTGGGTTTGAGATGCATGTGCCACCTTGTGCACCTAGTTTTATGTGAGTACTGAGGAACCAAGCCTGGGTCCTTAGGCTGCACAGGCAAGTGCCTTAACTGCTAAGTCATCTCTCCAGCCAGTATCCCAGTTTCAAAAAATCCTCTGCAGTGTTTCTTTCCCCTTAAAAACTCATAAGCCAAGCCTCGAAGTTCAATACTGTCTGCACTTAGCATTCTCAAACTCTCATCAGAATAGCCCATAATACTTGGCTTACCACCAGAAGGCATCTTCAGTTTGCAAGCACCAAGTCCATGCCATTGCTCCAAAACAAAAGTTTGAAAAGACCAAAATCCACATGGTCAGGTTCATTCTCACCCCACTCCTGGTACCAATTTCGGTAGCAAACAGCTTCAGGTTCACTGAGATGAACTTCCAGACCAGGCACAGGTATGGAGGAAGGGATTTATTAAAGCTTACAGATCCAGTGCAAGTTCCATAATGACAGAAGAAGCTGGCCTGCTTTCACAGGTCCAAACAGAGAGAGAGAAACCACAAGCCAAAAGATACACAGCACACTTCAGGAACTCCAGCTAGGCACATCTTTAGACTGGAATCTCAAACCCACCACCATACCTTAGGGCTGGACCCTAAGATCCACTGCCTCCAGCTAGGTGGCTACAGATGCAAACTACAAACTAATAAAGCACTGGCTATAGTAGAGGCCATCAATTCAAACTACCACACCTTTCCTGTGGACTTTGGGAAAGACAATATACCTCCCTATGTATCTTCTCCCCAAACACAGCTGTTCCCCATGCCACCATACAATCTAAACACAACTACTACAGCAGAATGGGGAAAGAATGCTGACATGAAGAACCAGTCTAGAAAAGCTCACAGCAGTTGAGGACACCAAAGACACACTGGATAGAAGTGAGCCAATGGGTGCAATAGTGGCATGTCTGTTATAGGGGAAACCAACTGCTCTCTAATTGGACTGGAGGCCCGCTCCATGGGAGGGAACACATCCCTGATACTGAAAATGTACGACAGGGGTAGTCATGAGCCCTAAGGTTGTAATGTCTGCTGGTGTCTGACTAAATGTATATACTATGCTCACCAAACTGCCCAGTAAGCATTTCTCTTAATGTTCACCCCATATATTAATGCTACTCTCACTTCTGGTTAGAGAAGCTTCTCTTTTCAGATGGCAGAGACCTTGGGATAACTCAGAAGGCACCATGGTGCTGAGAAGAAGGGACAGAGGAGTGCTCAGCACTGAAACATCTCAAACCTACCTTCCAAAGCTTAGGATCCATTGTGAAAGAGGGGGTGGAAAGAATGTAAGAGCCAAAGTTAGAGTAGGTCTCCTTACAATGTGCTCCTCCAGACACAAAATGGCCTGGATATCCATGACCTCACAGTGCCTGACACTACCTACATAAGACCATCATAACAGGAGAAAAAGATCATGACATCAAACTGAAAAGAGAGACTGATTGAGAGGGGAGGGGATATGATAGTGAAGTTTCAAAGGGGAAAGTGGGGGGGAGGGAGGGAAGTACCATGGGATAGTGTGTACAATGAAAGAAGTTTGTCAATGAAATAAATAACAACAACAAAAAAAAAAAGTGAGAATCTGGCCCCATTGCAGAAATGGTGCCTGCCTTTAGCCAGAGTAGAAATGTCAGGGTCATGTCCAATCTCAAACTCCAGATTTGGGAGCCAAGGTATATTTTCCTATAAATTTGCTCATAAGTACCAAAGAAAGAGTTACCTGTCTCTTCCTATTTAGCTCCAGTCTATTAAGCATCCATTCATTCATGCCTGTATGCATGACTATGATATATTTATCGAGGGTCTAATGGACATTAGATACTGTTCTAGTCTAGCCTTTGAGCAGGAAAAGTCACTGCCTTTGTAAAGCTTGTATGCTCAGGATGGAGACAGAATACACATAAGCAAATATATAATCATTTTTGTTGCTATGGAAAATGTGCAGAAAGGTAAGGAAAAAGAAAGGGGCAGGTTGCTGGAGGTGGCTAGGGAAGTCTTCTCCAAGGTGACATGTGAAGGAGGACCTGAATAGAGTAAGAGAATGGGCCTTATGAATAGATGGGGAGAGAATACATGTTCCACTCAGACAGACAGTGAGGGGAAAGACTTGAGGGATCTTTTCCACCAATCTGTGGTTAGTATTCCCACCTAAGACCCAGTACAGCAAAGTGGCAGATGACAAGTGAAGGCTCTGGAGATCACATATCCACACATCTGCCTGGTATCATGTAGTGTCACATGGGGGCAGGAATAGGAATGGGGCATCTGCGAGTTCCCTGGCCTACAGCTGCGTTTCCACCTCAATTAAGCATCTAAGGCCATACCTCCCTGAACATGCCTCATCTATCTAAGTTCAAGGCTGGGCTTCTTATCCCAGTACTTGAGCTGAATCTTAGCAGCTTTAATCAATCCTTTTATTTCCTTACAAAATTCGTTTGATCCCGTTTTTAATTTTTTTGAACTGTCATCTCATTATAAAACAAAAAACGGAATGTTTATCATATACCAGGTGTTGCTTGACATACTTTTAAAATATTAATCCAGAGGCTGGAGAGATGGCTTAAAGGTTAAAGGCACTTATTTGCTTACAGAACCTGATGGTCCAGGTTCAATGCCCTAGTACCCATGTAAAGTCAGATACACAAAGTGGTGCATAGGTCTGGAGTTCATTTGCAGTGGCAAGAAATCCTGGCACATCCAATCTCAGTTTCTTTCTCTCCCTCTCTCTGTCATTCTCTCTCCCTCTCTCCCTCCCTCCTTGCAAATAAATAATAAATATTTTAATCATTAATTCAGGATAGAGAAATTGCTCAGTGGTTAAGGTCACTCGCAAAGCCTGCTGGCCTGGGTTTGATTCTCTAGTATCCATGTAAAGGCAGATGTACAAAGTGATACATGTGTCTGGAGTTCATTTACAAAGGCCCTGGATTACCCGTACACACACACACAACACACACACACACACACACACACACATACACACATTCTCTCTCCCTTCCTCTCCCTCTCAAATAAATAAATATTTTTAAAAATTATTAATTCATTTAAACTACATGATAACTTTATAGGATGATGTGCTCATTCTCTCCACATAAGAAAAAAATGAAGAAAACACATATATGACAAATGAAATGGAAAATTGTTAAATTTTGCCCAACTTCACACAACTAATAAGTGGTAGAATCAGGATAGAAACCTAGACAGTTTGTCCCAAATCTGACCCAATGGATATCTCCTTTCTTTCTTTCTTTCTTTCTTTCTTTCTTTCTTTCCTTCCTTCCTTCCTTCCTTCCTTCCTTCCTTCTTTCTTCCTTTAGTTAAAAAAGACACATTTTAAATTATCAATATCATAAATGATACATAAATGCATTCTCAATAAGAAATTTTCAGGGCTGGAGGGATTGCTTAGTGGTTAAGGTGCTTGCCTGCAAAGCCCAAGGAAGGACCCAGGTTCTGTTCCCCAGGACCCATGTATAAACCAGATGCACAAGGGGGTACACATGCCTGGAGTTCATTTGCAGTGGCTAGAGGTCCTGGCATACCTATCCTCCCTCCCTCTCTCTCTCTCTCTCAACTAAATAAATAAATAAATAAATAAATTTTAAATATATTAAACTATAATTTTCAGGTAAGACCAGGTGTGGTGGTACATACATGACTTTAATCCCAGCACTTGGGAGGCAGAGGTAAAAGGATTGCTGTGTGTTTGAGGTCAGCCTAGACTACAGAGAGACTCTACCCCCCAAAAAAATCTTTTTTCAGATATTGAAGATAAGAGTCAAGGTCCTGTTTGCCCATCCCCACTTGAGTCACAGCTCCCTTCTTTTTTTTTTTGAGGCAAGCACAACCAACTAGCCTTTTTAAATATTTTATTTTTATTTACTTATTTGACAAAGAGAAAGAGGGAAAGAAAGAGAGAACGGGTGTGCCAGGGCCTTCAGCCATTGCAAACGAACTCCAGATGCATGCACCACCTTGTGCATCTGGCTAATGTGGGTCCTGGGGAATCAAACCTGTGTCCTTTGGCTTTGCAGGCAAACACCTTAACTGCTAAGCCATCTCTCCAGCCCTATCCTTTTTTTCTTTATGCAAAAGAGTGAGACAGAGAGAGAGAATTGGTGCATGAGAGCCTCCAGCCAATATAATCAAATATCAGATACGTGCACCACCTTGTGTGCATTTGCAATCTTGCATGTTTGCATCACCTTGTGCATCTGGCTTACATGGGACCTGGAGAGTCGAACATAGGTCCTTGGGCATTGCAGGAAAACGCCTTAATTGCTAAGCCATCTCTCCAGCCCACAGCTCCCTTCTTATCCCTGGCAGCGCTTGCTGAGTAACTGGCTAGTTTTTACACTCACACAACAGATTTGTTTTCTGTAACTGATTTGGGTGTGAATCTTTTAAGTGTATTTTCTTAACACAGATACTGTATTTATTGTTGCCCAACATGAACAGTTCTTTGTATGTCAAAACACTTGAATGCGTCTTGTTCTTTTTAACTACCGATATCACCTCCCAGCATGGGCCTGGAGCATTTATGTAATGACTCCCCACAGCTAAAAGTTATATTTTCACTACTACAAACAAGGATGCCTCCTCATACATGTATGTATTCAAGGATTTTTCCTGGACTGATTCCAAGAACTATAACTCCTGAGTCATAGCAGCCACCTTACTTGTAATAGGCCCTGACAAGGTGCCATACAAAACAGCTCTACTAATTTACACTATTTAAATAGCTGTGAGATTTAACTAGTTTTCCACCCCTTTGACAACTCTTAACATTCCCACACTTTTTGATTTCTTACAGTCCACGGGTGGAAAATAATTTCTCACAGTCACTGTCAACTGCTGTTCCCCAATTGCTGATGACACTGTGCCTCCTGTTTCTCAGTCAGCCCAGTCCCTCTTCCAGGAGGTGTCTCTCAGCTATCCTTTCCATGCCGCCTTTTCTTTGTTATTGCTGTCTTTTTTGCACTGCTGTCTGTCCTTTCTCTACTCTACTGGCAAATGTTGTCATCAAAATGATGCTCACTTTTTAGCTTAGCTTTACGATCCTCATTTCTCTCCCGCTTTTATTGAGCCTGGAAATAGAATCTGAAAACAGGCATAACCACAGGCCTCTCAGAAAACGCTAATCACTCCCAGTCCTCCAACTGGCTCACGCATGTCCTCACTGAAGCACTTAGCTCTCTGCTCAGGTTACAGGTGCCTGACTGTGCTGGCTCTGTTCTGGAAGGTACAGGCTCTTCCACTCATTTCTGTGTCTCCCGGAGGACCCACCACAGGACCTATTATGTGGAGGGTACTAAAACCACCCTAAATCATGGCCATTAAAAACAGCACAACTTGTTCTCAAATCTGATTGCACTGGACTCCACTAAGCAGGAATCATCATGGCTCGCCTCCTTCCCAGAAGCAGAAAACAAAACAAGGCAGCAGGCTGGCTCAACTTTCCAGTGATGCTGCTGATGGTTTGTGTGGTCGGTGTGGAGTCCAGGAGATGAGCAGAGAGGAAGGCAAGTGACCAGACCACAATCATTAGATCGCTGCTATCCTCTTTGGGAAGGGTTTTAGTATTAAAAGGACATTTAGTCTCATTAATGAAGAAGTAAGGAATTTAAAAAGCTTTTAAACCTAGACTCCCTGGGAGAGGCAGCTCTGGTGCCTTCATTGGCCTCCTGCTCCTGCCACTCCTTGCAGCCAACTCCTTGAAATGACAACAGACAGACGTGGGAAATGGGGAGGGAGGAGAGAAAGACTGCAAAGACTTCACTGATACCCACCCCCTTCTGGGACAGTGGTCAAAGATGACATCACTAGACAAAGCAAGTCACCACATGCTCAGTCCAGGGGACTAGAGTGGCTTACCCTCCAGGGGGTGAATCCAATGCTCACATCAACCAGAAGCTGTACCTCCTGGGGCTCTAGTCCTCCTGGAAGCCTTTTAAAACTGTGTTCACAATTGGGCTGAACTAGGTTCAAAAGCTGGAGTCTCTGAGTGTGTTATTCTAACCTCTCTGAACTTGCAACTCCTCATCGGCACAATAGTGACATTCATCTTCATTAAGGTGGTTGGAAAAGATAGAAGATGTCATGCAGGTGATGCCCTGAGCCCAACACCTGGCATCTGGAGTATTCTTTATTGTTTTCCTGGCTTAGTCTCCTGAGGGCCACCGAGACCAGGTCAGCACCTCTGCACTATGGCAGACCTTCGTCAGATGACCTATTAAGTAATGCTTTGCAGGCATGTGCTCAGCATTCCTGAGGCCCAAGACCCAATCCCCAGCACCAAACAACAACAATGATGCTAATGATGATACTTTGATGGGCTGGAGAGATGGCTTAGTGATTAAGGCACTTGCCTGCAAAGCCAAAGGACCCAGGCTCAATTCCCCAGGACCCACGTAAACCAGATGCACAAGGGGGCACATGTGTCTGGAGTTCCTTTGCAGTGGCTGGAGGCCCTGGCGTGCCCATTCTCTTTCTCTGTATCTTTCTTCCTATTTCTCTGTCTCTCAAATAAATAAATAAAAATAAAAAATAAAATATTAAAAGGGACAGGCCCTAGAATGATCAATGATTATGTAAAGATTAAAGGCCATGCCCAGGTGGGCCTGGTGATACAGGCCTATAATTCCAGCTACTCAGGAGGTTGAGGCAGGAGAATCACAAGTTCTTTATAGGCTACCTGAGCAAGAGTAAGTTCCAGGCCAGCCTGAGCAACTTGGCAAGATAGTGTCTCAAAATAAAAAGCCTAATATGTATGAGGCTCTGGGTTAAATCTCCAGAACCATTAAAAAAAAAAAAAAACAGATGTAATGGCACATGCTTGTAATCCCTGGAGGTAGCAGGATCAAGAGTTCAAGGCCAGCCTGTACTACATGAAACCCTTTCTCAGCCAGGCATGGTGGCACATGTCTTTAATCCCAGCACTTGGTTGCTTGCAATGCCTAACAACCAGGTTCGATTCCCCAGTACCCATGTAAAGCCAGATGCACAAGGCACATGTACGTGGAGTTTATTTGTAGTGGCTAGGGGCCCTGGTGTACTAATTCTGTCTGTCTATCTTCTTATAAGTAAATAAAATATAAAAATAAAGAAGAGGACTAAGAAGGTGGCTCAGTGAGTAAAGTGCTTGCTACACAAGCCTGAGTACTCAAGTTTGGATCCCCAGAAACCACATTAAAAAGCCAGACACTGGAGCTGGAGAGATGGCTTAGCAGTTAAGGCACATGCCTGCAAAGCCTAAGGACCCTGGTTCAATTCTCCAGGTCCCACGTAAGCCAGATGCACAAGGTGGCGCATGCATCTGGAGTTTGTTTGCAGTGGTTAGAGGCCCTGGTGCGCCCATTCTCCCTCTCCCTCCCTCTCTTTCCCTCTCTCTGTCTCTAATAAACAAACAAATAAATAAACAAGAAATAGTGGATCACCTTGGACATAGGGATCTTACACAATTTTTTAAAAAGCCACATACTGAGGTTGAGGAGATTTCTCAGTGGTTAAAGGTGCTCTCTTGCAAAGCCTAATGGCCCAGGTTCAATTTCCCCAGGACCCACATAGATCCAGATGCATAATATGTGGTGCATGCATCTAGAGTTTGTTTGCAGTGGCAGGAGGCCCTGGCATATCCATACATTCTCTCTGTCTCTATCTCTCTAGCTACAAGTATTTAGATTTGTATGTGAGTTGGCATAAAAGTCAGTAATAGAGGTCAGTAAGCTAGAAAAGGGCTAAGAGGAAAAAGAGGGGAGGACTTAAGGGGAGGTAATTGTATATGTGTAAGTAGATGAACAGATTATTATGGGATGCAATGGCCTAAGTGAGGTCAAGGGAAAGGATTGAGTACAGAAAGTATGGGAGGATATTAATCAAAATTTAAGTTGTTATGAATAAGCCATATAGAAACCTACTTCTTTGGACAATGGCACACCCAGAAGACATAGATTGCTATTAGAAAAATTTCAGTGCCAGGTATAGGATACCTTCCAGTGAGTTGTTGGCCAGGGAAGTCCCTAATGCCCCCAAAATATTACAGGCCATTGCTGAAGCTCTTGGTTTCCCACCAGAAACAGAAGGTAAGATCCTATTGCTGAAAACCCCACATGCTTGGGTTGCAGATCACTGAGAAATCAAGTTGGAACTAAGCTGGAAACCTCCTCCTTTTTGACCAGCTGACAGAAAACTGGAAAAAGCTATTCTGCATGCAGCCCTATGGGAGAAAGAAGACATCAACGGTGGTAAACAACAGTGGACATTGCAAGCCTTAAGATTAGCCAGCCAGGCCAAATGTGCCAACTGGTACAATAGTGGCATGTCTGTTATGGGGGAAACCAACTGCTCTCTAATTGGACTGGAGGCCCACTCCATAGGAGGGAATGCATCCCTGATACTGAAAACCTAATAAAAAACCTATGGCAGGCTGGAGAGATGGCTTAGCAGTTAAGGTACTTGCCTGCAAGCCTAAGGACCCCTCTTCAACTCTCCCGATCCCATGTAGAACAGATGCACAAGGTGACACATGTGCAAGATTGCACATATGCACAAGGTGACACACGCATATGGAGTTTGATTGCAATGGCTGGAGGTCCTGGTGCACCAATTCTCTCTCTCTCTTATAAAAAGAAGCCTATGGCAAGGGAGTCATGAGTCCTAGGGGAGTAACGCCTGCTATTGTCTGGCTAAATGCATATATTATACTTACCAAACTGCCCTGTAAGCACTATATATATATATATATATATATATATACATATATATATATATATATACTAATGTTACTATCGCTTTTAATTAGAGAAGTTTCTCTTCAGATGGCAGTGACCACTGGGATGACTCAAAAGGCACCATAGTGCACAGAAGAAATGACAGTGACATGTTTAGCACTGAGACATCTCTATCACACCCTCCAAGGCTTAGGGTCCATTGAGGAAGAGGTGGCAGAAAGAATATAAGAGCTAAAGGAAGGATAGGACTGCTTACAATGCAATCTTCCAGATACAAAATGGCCTGAATATCCATGACTTCACAGTGTCTGACACTATGTACACAAGACTTTAAAAATAGGAGGAAATGCCAGGTGTGGTGGCACATGCCTTTAATCCCAGCACTCAGGAGGCAGAAGTAGGAGGATCACCATGAGTCCAAGGCCACCCTGAGACTACATAGTGAATTCCAGGTCAGCCTGAGCTAGAGTGAGATCCTACCTCGAAAAACCAAAAAAAAAAAAAAAAAAGGAGGAGGAAAAGATGATGACATCAAAATAATAGAGAGATAATTGAGAGGGGGAGGGGATATGATGGAGGGTGCATTTGAGAGGGGAAAACTGGGAGTGGGAGGGAATTATCAGGGTTTATTGTCTATAATTATGGAAACTGTCAATAAAAAGGTTTTTTTAAAAAAAAAAAAAAGCCAGCTACTATAGCACAAACATCTGTAATCCCAGCACATCTACAATGAAAGGGGAAACAAAGATAGGAAAATCTCATGGGCCAGCTAGGCTGGCAAACACAGTGGTGGACAGTAAAAGATCATGCCTCAAACAAGGTGTAAGATGATGACAACATCCAAACTTGTCCTTTGATCTTCACATGTGCACACACACACTGGGAATTGGGGTGGGGGAGAACAATGACCAAATTCTAGTTGTGTCTTGGTATCTTGTACATCACAGATAACCTTGTGGTTGTCAACACTAACATTCTGAAACACAGACAAACAAAGAAAACTGCAGAAAACCCTCTGCTGAGACTCACAGAAGAATCAAAGACTCACTTTTTCTTTTATCTATTCAAGGATGGACAAACAGTTCATTTCTTCATTCTGTATTTGACCCAGACAAAATATGGAGGGGGAACAGCATGTGTTATTTTGATCTGAGGAGCAAGACAGTATGCCCATGGCAGAATAACCTGACCCCAGTCAGAGAGCCCTTTGCCACCGTGTTCTCGGTTGGTAAATGACAGTCAGACGCATGTGATCATTGCCCACACACAACGTACCTTGTTGTGTTTTCCAAAACATGATGCCATGCATCTGTCCTGACACTCCAATACCCCCAACTCTCCGGAGCTGCTGTGGGGGAAGGTCAGCAAGGCACTCATTTAGGGCTTGGATGATTCTACTCACATCTTGCTCCTGCCCCTGGAAACAGAATAGGACACAGTGGGCATGGACACACAACAGGCAAACCAAGGAGAGCAGAATTCCTAGAGGGTGGGAAGTCAGCTCATTCCACCACGGTCACTTCCAAAGGCCTGGTGAGCGGCCTCCGAAGTGACATTTACAGCTAAGGGTTATCACCACCTAAAGCAGAGCTTGGGCTAGGACTGTCCAATGAAAGCCCCTTCCAAACCTCAGGGATGAGGCACAGATGAGATCCAGCAGATGGCCCAGACTCTGCCTTCTACCCTGGGCCATGCTGTACTGAGGAAAGGTGTGCTCCATGTTATCAGTAGGAGAAATAACAGGAGGGTCCTCTCCTCTCCAGGAAGTACATGGAGCACTAGGGCTGGGAGCAGGGAGGAGTCTGGCAGTGCAGTGACAAGAAATTCCATCTCCCTTGCCCTGTTCCAGGGTGGCTCAAATGAATGGACAATAAACAGATTTAATAGGAGAAAAGACATGTAGATTTATTAATAGACAAAAGGGGGAAAAATTAAAGCATGGAAGAAAATCACAGGAGTGTAAGGACCCACTGGCCCAGCATAATGCTGAAGCTTACAATCATTCCCTTATGGTAGAAAGTAAGGAAGGGAGAATGGGGAATGCCAGTAGTCTTGACAAGTCAAGTGATAATGAGGGGAGAGGCAGAAATGAGCTTGTAAGATCATCCTCTTTGGAATTTAAATGAGTCCATAGGATGGACATTAATTAGCCAGTAAGGGAATTCCATTCAGGTGGTATATCCCTCAGTCTCCTTGTCTGGACTAGATGAGATTTCAAGTGGGAGTAGAAAGCAATTCTAGTCCCTTTGTAGTTCATTGTTTTTTTAAATGGGTGCACAGGTGTCCTGCTGTGCTGCCCAAGCTAACCCTGAATTCCGGGGCCCAAGCAATTACCCTTCTTGCCTCAGCATCCCAAGTAGCTGGGATGTGAGGCCCACATCCAGCCTGAAGCCTGGTCTTACTGTATATAAGAGAAATCCTTTCCGTGTGTTTGGTTAGGGAAAAACGACAAAGTTGGACAGACCTTGACTCTGAACGTTCTTCTAAGACCTTTGAATTGCCTTCAGATCAAATTCCTCAGCATAGCAAAAAATGCCATATTGAGAAGTATCATTCTCTGAGCCTTAACAGAAAAGGTGTGCAAAGAAGAACTAAAAGACTACGTATTCTGGGATGAGACTGTGTTTTCATCTACTTGGCCCTTAGTTTGTCCATCTAGCAGGCATTTCCTGAGAACCCCATGCTGTGACAGACAGGATCTAGACTGGAAACAAGAACCTACCCCAACAAGGAAAAAGCCCAGAGGACATTTGGGCACAGTGCTAATGCACTGAATGGGGCAACAGGGTGGCAGGAGATGAAGTTGGGAGGGAAGAGAGATCCAATCACTGGGCCTCCAGCCCTAGCCCAAGGGGCTCTTTCTGAAGGTAACAGGACAGGACACAGGGGTGTTCTGACATAGAACATATGCGCACCAGAGCTGTTTCCAGAAGATGGGTTGGGCAATGGCATCAGTGCCACTATCAGACCAGAGAGTTTTTTAGGGGTAGAGAAGAGAGTGAGGAAAGCCAGGAGCACTTTTGCCAGGGAAGCCTTTTATTCTGACCTCCTCCAACCTTGAAAACTTCTCCAGGCAGAATAACTTTGAAAGACAACATTGAACCAGGTGCAGAGGTCCATACCAGTTACCCTGACTACTGGAAGTGGGGGTAGAGGCTGAGGCAGGAGGACTGCTTGAGCCCAGGAGTTTGAGACCAGCCTGAGCAAAGAGTGCATTTCTATCCCTTCAGATACACAGACAGGCCAACAGATAGATAAGTAGGTAGGTATATGGATGATAGATAGATAATAGCAAAACCTAAAAAAAAAAAAAAAAAAATCAGTGTCATTGAGCAGCAGAACCCACTCTTTATCATCTGTAAGGCTCAGTCTCCAAAAAAGAAAGTAATAAGCCAGGCGTGGTGACACACGCCTTTAATCCCAACAATCAGAAGGCAGAGGTAGGAGGATCGCCGAGAGTTCAGGGCCACCCTGAGACTGCATAGTGAATTCCAGGTCAGCCTGAGCCAGAGCAAGACCCTACCTCAAAAAAAAAAAAAAAAAAAAAAAGTAATTAAGTCGTGGAACTTAACCAGAAATAAATCTAGTGCTGCATTAATGCCCGTAAGAGTCAAATGGCCGGGCATGATGGTGCACGCCTTTGATCCCAGCACTCAAGAGGCAGAGGTAGAAGGATCACCATGAGTTCAAAGCCACCCTGAGACTACATAGTGAGTTCCAGGTCAGCCTGGGCTAGTGTGAAACCTAAAAAAAAAAAAAAAAAAAAAAAAAAAAAAAAGAGTTAAGTGGTTGTAACAGGCAATGATATGATGAGAATGCAGGATTTGAAAAAGTTCAAATTGAGTCTTTGGAGTCAGACGGGAAAACACATTTTTGCTAGCTTATAAAGAAATGCAGGGCTGGAGAAATGGCTTAGCAGTTAAGGCATTTGCCTGCGAAGCCAAAGAATCCCAGTTCGATCCTTCAGGACCCACGTAAGCCAGATGCACAAAGGGCACATGCATCTGGAGTTCGTTTGCAGTGGCTAGAGGCTCTGGCATGCCAGTTCTCTGTCTGCCTCTCTTCTATCTATTTCTCTCTCTGCTGGCAAATAAATAAATAGAAATTAAAAAAAAAAAAAAAAATGTGGCTTGAAGAGATGGCTTACCAGTTACTAGTGCTTACCTGTGAAGCCTAAGAACTCATGTTTGAATCTCCAGGTCTCACACAGCCAGATGCACAGTGACACAAGCACACAATGTCACACATGCACACAAGGGGGTCCATGTGTCTGGAATTCATTCACACAGGCTAAGGCCATGGCATTCCCATTCTCTCTCTCTCTCTCTCTCTCTCTCTCTCTCTCTCTCAAAATAAATTTTAAAAAGAAAGAAAGAAATGCCAGAACCAGACATAGTGGCACATTCCTTTAATTCCAGCAGAGATAGGAGGATCCATGTGAGTTCAAGACCAGCCTGGGACTACAGAGTGAATTCCAGGTTGGCCTGGAATAGAGTGAGACCCCACCTCAAAAAAAAAAAAAGAAAAGAAAAAAGAAATGCCAACTCTGATTGGGGCTATGGCTTAGTAGTTGAGTGCTTGCTTAGCAAGTACAAGGCCCTGGGTTCAATCTCCAGCACCAAACATTGGGGAAAAAAGGAAAAGGAAAAACCAAGTCCATTCAAGGAACACATCCAAACAGAGGAGTAACTCAGCTCCCAAAGTAGCTACTGACAACATCTAGGTTCTGTGACCACAATGCGTTTTTAATTATCAAGCCCCTGTTAAAGACGGGGTTTTGTCCCATTCCAGTAATGGCTGCAAACACTAGGGCTCATCCTGAGGTGCTGTAGTTCCTCTGACTTTTCTTAACAGTATCTTTATGTGTTGGCGGTAGAGAATGATACCGCACCCAAAAAAAATAAAGTCATTTTGAAGACATGCTGAGAAATTGGAGCCAAAGAAAATTAAGAAGGGCTGGAGAGATGGCTTAGCAGTTAAGGTGTTTGCCTGTGAAGCTTAAGAACCCAGATTCAATTCACCAGTACCCATGTAAAGCCAGATGCACAAGGTGGTGCACATGTCTAGAGTTCGTTTGCAGTGGCTAGAGGCCCTGGTGCATGACTTCTCTGTCTCTCTCATGCAAATAAATAAATAAAATATTCAAAAAAGAAAATTAAAAACCCTTAAAAGCTAGCCAGGCATGGTGGTGCACGCCTTTAATCCCAGCACTTGGGAGGCAGAGGAAGGAGGATCGATGTGAGTTCAAGGCCACCCTGAGAATACACAGTGAATTCCAGGTCAGCCTGGACTAGAGTGAGACCTTACCTCAAAAAAACAAAAAAGAAAAACAAACAAAAAGAAAAAAGCCTTAAAAGCAAGTTCAGAATCAAGGCCAGCTAACTCTCCAAATCTCAACAAGCTAAGAAGGACACTTGGCAAGGCAACCCAGATGGCTCACTATTTTTAGTGAATAAGTTTCAAACTGGAAAGACCAAGAATTGAACATAGGCATGTTTAGGAGCTGAAGAGATGGCTCAGTGGATAAAGGTACTTGCTTAAAAAGCTTGATGACCCAAGTTCAATTCCCAATATCCACATAAAGCCAGATGCACAGATTAGCTCATGCATTTGGAGTTCATTTGCAGTGGCAGGAGGCACTGGTGTGCCCATATTCACTTTGTCTGCCTATTTCTTTATGTTTCTGTCTCTCAAGTAAATAAATAAATGATGTTTTTTAAAAATTTTAAAGAGGGCTGGAGAGATGGCCTAGTGGTTAAGGTGCTTGCCTGCAAAGCCAAAAGACCTAGGTTCATTTCCCCAGAATCCACATAAGCCAGATACACAAGGGGATGCACGTGTCTGGAGTTTGTTTGCAGCGGCTAGAGGCCCTGGCGTGCCCATTCTCTCTCCCTCTTTCTCTGTCAAATAAATAAATAAAAATAAAATAAAAATATTTTCTTTTCTTTATTTATGAGAGAAAAAGAAAGGGGTGGAGAAAGGGAGAATGGGCACGCCAGTTCCTCTAGCCACTGCAAATGAACTCCAGACACGTGCATCCCCTTGTGCATCTGGCTAATGTGGGTTCTGGGGAATCAAACCTGGGTCCTGGGCTAGAGCAAGACTCTACCTCAAAAAAACAAAAAAAGCCGGGCGTGGTGGCGCACGCCTTTAATCCCAGCACTCGGGAGGCAGAGGTAGGAGGATCACTGTGAGTTCGAGGCCACCCTGAGACTACATAGTGAATTCCAGGTCAGCCTGAGCTAAAGTGAGACCCTACCTCAAAAAAACCAAAAAAAAAAAATTTATATATATATATAAAACTGTGCTATTAATATTTTTACTTTAGCAGTCTTGGAGTACTTAATGTTTTAAGCAAATTGGTACGTTTAAGAGAATCTGGCCTAAACTACCTTTGTAACTACAATTAAAAATGTGAAATTAGGGGCTGGAGAGATGGCTTAGTGGTTAAGCGCTTGCCTATGAAGCCTAAGGACCCCGGTTCGAGGCTCGATTCTCCAGGACCCACGTAAGCCAGATGCACAAGGGGGTGCATGCATCTGGAGTTCGTTTGCAGTGGCTGGAGGCCCTGGCGCACCCATTCTCTCTCTCTCTCTCTACCTGCCTATTTCTGTATCTCTCTCTCTCTCTCAAATAAATAAATAAATAATAAAATATTTTTTTTAATGTGAAATTAGGGCTGGAGGTGGGTTTGTGGTTAAGGTACCTGCCTGCCAAGCCTAAGAATGCCAGTTCCAACTGCCATGTCCCACGTTTAGTCAGATGCAAAAAGTGACGCAAGGGCGCATGCATCTGGAGTTTGTTCACGGTGGCTGAAGGGCTGCTGGATGCCCATTCTCTCTCTCTCTCTCTCCTCTCTCTATCTCTCTCAAATAAAAACAAAATAAATTTTTTAAAATGTGAAACTAGCCTGGTGGCGCACACATTCAATCCCAGCACTTGGGAGGCAGAGGTAGGTAGGAGGATCACTGTGAGTTCAAGGCCATCCTGAGACTACATAGTGAATTCCAGGCCAGCCTGCACTAGAGCGAGTCCCTACCTTGAAAAACAACAGCAAAATAAAAGTGGAATTAGCCAGGCATGGTGGTGCATACCTTTAATCCCAGCACTTGAGAGGCCAAGGCAGGAAAATCACTATGTGTTCAAGGCCAACCTGGGCTGCATGGTGAGTTCCAGGCCAGCCTGAGCTACAGAATGAGAACTTGTCTCAAAAAAAAAAAAAAAAAAAAATACAGTAACTGGTCTTGATTTGTGATTACAAATTCAAATCTTACTATGTGTCTAGGCATGGCGTTGCATGCCTTTAATCCCAGCACTCAGGAGGCTCAGATAGTAGGATCATTGTGAGTTGGTGGCCAGCCTGGGCTACAAAATGAGTTTCAGGTCAGCCTGCAGGCCTGAGTTCAATTCCCCAGTACCCATGTAAAGCTGGATGCACAAAGTAGCACATGTATCTGGAGTTCATTTGCAGCAGGAGGCCCTGGCATGCCTATCCTTTCTCTCTCTCTGCTCACAAATAAATAAATATATTTTCAAAAAGCACATATTCTAGGCTGGAGAGATGGTTTGGCACTTAAGGCGCTTGCTTGCAAAACCAAAGGACTCAGGTTCAATTTCCCAGGACCCATGTAAGCCAGCTGCACAAGGGGGCAAATGCATCTGAAGTTTGTTTACAGTAGCTGGAAGCCCTGGCATGCCCATTCCCTCTCTCTCTCTCTCTCTCCCCTTGCCTTTTTCTCTGACCACCCCATAAATAAAAATAAAATAAAAACATATATTCTGAGGAAAGCATGGTAAAACTGAGTCCTACAGCCTCTTGGTTGCCTCCAGGGAGTACCACCCTCCTTTTCTGAGAAGCCTGCTGCCTCGGTCCAGGACAGTTCTTGACCTAACAAGCATGAACTGAGGAAAGAAGAAGGAAGGCAAGGAGGATTCTGTTGGAAAAGTGGAAAGAGAAGACAGAGCATTTTCAAGGAGGCAGCTTCAAATCCTAACAAGAATCCTTTCCTCTGTGTCAGCAGTGAAAGATGGAGAAACTGAGGTGCATGGCTACATGTGATCAATAGAGAGGAAGAAAGACAGAGAGAACAGGCATGGAAGAAAGCAAAGGAGACGTGTTATACCTGCACCGTCCAACACCACAGACATTATCCATGTGTGACCAGTCTGAAATGAAATGTCATATGTGTAAAATACACGTTTAGTTAGCATTAAAAAAAGAATGCACAATATCTCATTAACACATTCCTATTATTCCATGTTAAAATTATATTTTGCAGCCAGGCGTGGTGGTGCATGCCTTTAATCCCAGTACTCGGGAGGCAGAGGTAGGAGGATCGCCCAGAGTTTGAGGCCACCCTGAGACTACATAGTGAATTCCAGGTCAGCCTGGGCTAGAGTGAAACCCTACCTTGGAAAACCAAAAATAAAAATAAAAAAAAAAATAAAAATATATATTTTGGCCGGGCGTGGTGGCACACGCCTTTAATCCCAGCACTCGGGAGGCAGAGGTAGGAGGATTGCTGAGAGTTCGAGGCCACCCTGAGACTACATAGTTAATTCCAGGTCAGCCTGGACCAGAGTGAAACCCTACCTCGAAAAACAAAACAAAACAAAAATATATATATTTTGCATACATTGGGTTAATAAAATATGTAATTAAAATTTTTTCCATCCCGGTTCTTTTTCTTTTGTTTTTAATTTTTTTGTTTATTTTTATTTATTTATTTGAGAGTGACAGACAGAAAGTGGCCGAGAGAGAGAGAGAATGGGCGCACTAGGGCCTCCAGCCACTGCAAACGAACTCCAGATGCATGCATCACCTTGTGCATCTGGCTTATGTGGGTACTGGGGAATCGAGCCTCAAACCAGGGTCCTTAGGCAAGCGTTTAACTACCAAGTCATCTCTCTAGCCCCTTGTTTTGTTTTTTAGAGACAGGGTTTCACTCTGGCCCAAGCTGACCTGGAATTCACTATGTAGTCTCAAGGTGGCCTCAAACTCAAGGCAATCCCGCTTCCTCTGCCTCCCAAGTGCTGGGATTAAAGGTGTGCGCCACCATGCCCAGCCCACCTGGTTCTTTTATTTCTTTTAATATGCCTACTCAGAAGCTGAAATTTATAAGTGTTTAAATTAGTGGCTTGCATTTCTACTGGACAATGCTGGGTTAGAGTCCCCATATGCCCATCAGATGGTTCATCATGTCAAGACAGAGGAGCCTCTGTTTAAAATGGACTCTGGGTGGTGTTGTGTGGGTGGAGTCTGTGGATGAGGGAAACAGGCTGGCTGAGAGTGAAGACAAGGAGGCAGTGTTCAGCAGCTCCAGTCTTAGGGGTAGTACTAGACAATGGACACACCCACACTGTAATAGGAAAGCCATTCTTTGGTTCACATCAGTTGGCCTACACCCAGATCAAATTCTAGAATTTAGCTGGGTGTGGTAGCACGCCTTTAATCCCAGCACTCTGGAGGCAGAGGGAGGAGGATCACCGTGAGATCAGGGCCACCCTGAGACTACATAGTGAGTTTCAGGTCAGCCTGGACTAGAGTTAAACCCTACCTCAAAAAAACCGAAGAAAAAAAAATTCTAAAACTTAAGACTTGAAAACAGTGCTGAGAAACATTCAAACCCACTCATCCCTATGGTCCTACAGCTGAAGAAACTGGGCCTAGAAAGGAAAAATAACTGAGGAAGGTCACAGCTTCCTCCAAAACCTTGTATTTTAGCTGGGCAGGGTAGCATACACCTGTAATCCCAGCACTTAGGAGGCTAAATCAGGAAGATTTCAAGTTTGAAGCCAGCCTGGGATACATAATATGACCCTGACTCAAAACTAACATATCAAACAAAGAAAGTAGGAAAACGTGTATCTTTAAATTGCAAATACTTAAAAACTTGATTTTCTACAAAGTTTTCACCTTTGACCATGGTATACATAGTACCTGCCTGAAAAGTAGGGACGAGAACAAAAAGGACACCATTAGGTGTTGGTATAGACTTGTTCTCCCTCAGGGGTGATTTGGCTCCCCTAGTGTGCATGTGGCAATGGAAATACATTTTTGACCCATCTGGGAGGGGGAAGTGAGGCCAAGGACATTATTAAATACCTTACAGTGAGTGAATAAGATAACCTACAACAAAGAATTAGGTAGCCTGATGTGTCAATGGTACAAAGGCTGAGAAACCTGCTAGAGATGAAAACTGTGGCAATGCTGTTTGTCCCAGAGCTTAGCACATATGTGGACGATGTGGGGGGGGGTAATTACTGGCCTCCTCCGGGCCTTGCTGGGACAGATGTGGCATGCTGGGTGTATCTGTATGCAGAGAACAGCTGGCTGAATGCTGAGGAAAGTGGGAGAAACTCATGTTAAAGTGGCTCTGGGCTGGAGGAGTGGGTAGCTTGGTGTTACAGCACTTGCTTCGCATTCATGAGACCCTGGGTCTAATGCCCAGTGCCACAAAAAATACAAAATACTTTTTAAAAAAATGAAGTGGCTCTACTTCAAAAGGAAAGGGAAGTACTTGAGACTATGGTCCTATAATCCCAGCTCAGCTGCTTACCCCTACAGGGTGAGACAAAATTTTACCTCCATTTCATAATGGATGATGTGAAATAATCATCGTAAAATACCTTCAGGTCCCAACCAAACTAAATTTAAAGGCCTCCTCAAAAATGCAGTGCTTTTGAAGTCTTTATATTCTCAAATGCTTCTCAATAAGATGGATTCTGAACCCTAAAGAACTGAATACAGATGTGTGGCAAGAGCTCTGAAAAACGGCTCTTGGGTATGGGACATGACCCAGATAATCAAAGTTTGAGGCTAGACAAGGCCTTAGATGTCACCTATTTCAACTCAGAGAATTAGTTGAGGCCCAGGAAAAAAGTCAGAGGTTACCCAGAAAGTTCCCTGACATTATTTTCTACTGTCAAATGACTGAACATAAGCCTTCCCTTTTCAGGAAACTATTAGGAGCTGGTTCTAAGAATTGGCAGCCTTTCTGAGTCTACCCACAGCTCCCAGCAGAACTCATTACCCTGAAATTCCACCTTTCTATCTTGTAGTTTTCACAAGCCAGTGGTTGTAGGGAACAGTTATTAATCTTTTTTTTTAATTAACCAACTCATTTCACAGTGTTGTCCTATGTCCTCTGACGTCTTTCCTTCAGGGAGTCATAGTTGGGCTAAACAAGTCAGTTTGCAGTCCACATTCGAACCTAATTAAATGAGGGGAGCCAGGTAGGCCTGACTGTGCATCTGGTTTCTGGATTACAGCCCAGCTCTGCCCTGGGCTACAAACTGACACTTGAACTTGAGGGCATAGGGCAGATGTGAGCAGTGGCAAGAGTGACAGGCAGACCTGTGGTCATTCTGCGAACGCAACAGGGCAATTCTTCGTATGTCAAAGTACAAAAAAATGGAGGGCAGACAGTACAGGAATACAGCGCCTTGGACAGAGCCCCAGAGGAGACCCGAGAGTGGGGAGATCGGTGGAAACCCAAAGGCTTAGGCAGAGGTCCCCGGAAGAGAGGGCAGCAGGCGGTCAGGAAGGCTGGAGGACTCAGGGGGACTTCTTGGTGGGAAGGGGCTGCCGGGAGGCCTCTAGTGCCAGGAAGCTCCAAGGGGCGGCGGCTCCAAAGCACTGCCTCACCTGGGGCCCGGCCACCGCGCTCTCCACCTCGGCTCGCGCAGCCCGGGAGCAGCTCGCCAGCACCACGAACCCGGATGGCTGATCGGGTGAGGCCTCCAGCAGCGCGGCCTTCACGGACGTGGTGCCCAAGTCGATGCCGAGAGTGACAGACCTTGAAGCCATGGCTGCGGTGACACCTGCCGAGGCTCGCGCTCCCGCACACTTCCCCCGGGAAGGAGGGGTCGGGGCCAGGATTCCTGGCCAGACGCTCAGCCACACTCAACATGGCGCCTTCGCGTCTTCCCATTGGTCGAGGAAAGCGGGCTCCTCGCGGCAAACCCTAGCGATAGGTGAAGAGGCAGAAGGGGGCGGGACATACAGGGACACGCCCCCTAGGGCAACGTTCGCGGACCGGGAAGCGAGGTCCCCAGCCTCCGTCACTCAAGCAACAAGGGTTTCATAGAAAAGCGATGGAAACTCCGAGAACCTTACTGCTCAGTAAGTGCCTTGATCTCCCATCACCGTGGACTCCCGTCCTTGGCAAGGCGCCTGCGCCGTTCCTCCTTCTCCTCAACCCTGTTCAGCTCTGTCGGCTACGAGTTGTGAAAACTACAATTTCCACAGCCCTTTGCACCGAGACCTCGCCTCCACGAGTCAGGTGGTTCGGGTCAGGTGACAGCTGGCCCGCTCTCCCACAAAGTCGGCCGGGTCCCTAGAGCCCGGTACATTCCCAAGCCGCATCTAGGCGCGAGGTTTGCTGCGTCCAGTGAGGTCGCTTCCCCGGAGCCTAGGAAGCCGTCAGGTGAGAGTCATCGTGGCCGGGACAGACTCCCCCACCCCACCCCAGACACTGGCCCCGTACATCGGTGGGACAGCCTGCCCCTCAGCTGCACCTAGATTTCATCCCCTGGTTCCAGCCCTGGCCTTGGGACACGAACAACAGGTTGAAGGGCCAGGGTAGCAAAACCAGTGACACACCGACTTCAGGGTGGTGCGGCTGTCTCTACTCCACTGCACTTGGAGCACCTTCCCTAGCTCCTGCTCAGCTGCCGCCTGAATCTGGCTTGGTGTGTCGGTTGCTTTGGAGAGAGGCAAGATGCTGAGAGGACCATCCCAGGATCTCCTTTTGATTTGCCCAGCGCTGGGCCCTGGGGGGTACTAAGCAAGGAGACCCCTGCCTTCTGGAATCTCATACTGGAAGAAGGGAACTTCCTTTTCAATGTTGAAGAAAATAACCATCTGCTTTGTGGGAGCTTGCTAGCTGCATTGGGCGGTAGCAGTAATCACATTACATCATTGTTTGAACGTTTTTATCTTTATCAATCCACCTCCATAAAAATTTTAATACAGTTGATAAGCTCTGTGTTTGTGTATTGTGGCCCTTGGGTTTTAAAAATACCTGTAAGATATCACAATGCCTGTGGCCCTCCCAAGAGCCAACTTTAGCATCCTTTGAGAAAGCACACCTTATGCCTCATCTCTCTTAAATGCTGTGAGGTAGTTACCACCATCTCTTTTTCTCCATTGGGAACTGAGATTAAGTAGCTTTCCAGAGTCACACAACTAATGAAAAGGGAGCCCTGGACCTGGGCAGTCTGTTCACAGAGAACACAGCCCTAGCCACATCTGTGTTGTCTGGAGGAAACTGCAGGTTGTAGGGCCAAGGATGGGACTAACTCGGATACCCAGCAGAGGGGAACTGCCCCAGGAGACCTGGGACTTCAGGTTACCCCTGAGAGGAGATGGTGGGTAGAGGCTCTTCAAATGGTGGCATCTGAATGAGGCCTGGAAGATAGACCTCACACCAGAAGAAGGGCAAGCCAGACAGGGTACGTTGTCATAAAGTACTTTATTTTGTAATTTTCATTAGCCACTAGTTGTGCATGATTAACAATTTGATTCTTTTGTTATGCAGTGTATATGTGTGTGGTATATGCACATGTGTGCAGATACTCATGCTCGTGCACACATGTGCAGATGCCAAAGGAGGATGTGGGTGTCCCCCTCTATCCCTCTTCTGCTTTATTTCCCTCAGAGTCTCTCACTGAACCTGGAGCTTTCCGTTTGTCAGTTAGACTGGCCGACCTGGGAGCCCCAGCAACCCTGCTCAGCTCATGCCTAGCTTTTTTACATGGATACTAAGAATGAAACTTGGGTCCTCAAGCTTCAATTTGATTTTTTTCTTTTTTTTTAGCACTGTAATCAATTTACTTGTCAACGTGTTTTTAGTCTGTCCTAGAGTCTTCCTTCAGTGTGTCTCAGCTTTGGGGGCTAGGGAACTTTTGCTGACCAAGGGTTTGAATTTCTCAATCCACATTCTGCTTCTGCAGAATAAGAGAGGAGACTTGTTGGGTGGGGTGAGGTGGAGAACACTAAGGCAGTAAAACTGTATTCATTCTTTCTGTTAACAAGGCTGCAGAAAACAGTTGAGGGGAGAAGACAAGCCTGTGTTCACTTCCTCAGCATGGGACTTTACACAACCCACTTAGCTGCTATGAGCTGATTTCCCCATACATGAAAGATAAACTCTCTGTAGGATCCTCTTCTTGGAGATTGTGATGCCAAACCTATGAGGTCAGAGTTGTGCAATCAAAGTCCTTTATGAACCATCCCATGGGATTCAGGGGGGGATACTGTCCACCTAGAGCTGAGCAGGTTCAACCTGAACTTATCTTTTTGTTTTGTTTTCCATAGTTCTGAGAAATAAGAGAACATGATAAAGAATTGGCTGCCTATTTTTATCCTTTTTCCCTGGAAGCTCATAGAGAATTGTGGTAAGTTTAAAAAATGGTTTATCAGCTCTGTAAATAAGGAAGCAGTAGAGAGAGTAACCTGACCTGTTTGTCTCTGAAGGTTTAGTGCTGCCCAGGACACATGTGTCTCCCAGCCAGTCAGCTAAAGGAAGTAGCCAGACTCATGTCTGGTGTCTGGATGTTTTACAAACAACCAAATGGTTCCACAAATAATTGGCCTTCTGCCCTTGGGTCTTCTAATTAGGTTTTTCTCTTTTTATTTTAAGCAGAGAGAGAGAGTAAGGGTATGCCAGGCCTCTTGCTGCTTTGTGCATCTGGCTTTATGTGGGTACTAGGGAATCTAACCCAGGCCAACAGGCTTTGCAAACAAGTCCCTTAACTGTTAAGCCACTTCCTCATCCCTAACAGTTGGTTCTTAAAGTCATACTATATAACTGGCTCTCAGAGTCAAACTGTAAAGCCTAATAAGCTGAGATAATATGTGTAAAGAATGGCTTGTGCTTCTGGGCTGTAGACCTCTCTGGTCCTAGAAGACACTGGGGAGGCAGCTGAGGTGGCTACCTTGTGTCTGGTTCTGACAGGCGCAGACACCTGCAGAGTCCTCCTGGCCTCACCTTGTAAGAGAAGAAAACTCTTCCATGGGAGTCATCAAACGGTAGAGCAACCCCAGCCACACAAAAGACAGACTCATTTGCACATAGGTGTCAGAAGACCCCTTCAAGTCCTGTACCACCCCAACAGTGCTCACACACCACCCAGAACATTTCTGGAGTTCCTTCTACAGATACCTCTGGTTAGCACACCAAACTTTCCATGTCCATTATTTTGATCATGGTTCAAAAACAAATGTCTCTTAAAGTCTCTAACAATTTCAAGCAAACCTGATACAAGTACTAAATCTTGCATGTTTTCCAATGCCATGCACACTGGCTACACTATTATAGTGGTTGGGCCTCTTGAATCTCTGAGGAAACTGGTCATCTGACCAGCTTATTCAGGTTTGTTAAGTATAAGTCATGCTCCTTTGCAATCACACCTTGTGGATAAGCAGTTTCTGAGAAAGGAAAGATCTGACCATGGGGCCTAGTATTTCTCTAGAGGGATGCCACAGCCTCATTCCAGCCCTACTAGGTCAGATTCTCTAGGAGCAGCGTGTATGTGCATGTGCTTGCAAGTGTGTGTGCATGTGTGTGTGCGCACATGCACACACACACATTAAGTTTTCTTTTTTAGCAAAGCTAGTGAATTCCCCCTTGAAAGCAGTAGAAAATCCAGCTAGTACTCCAGTGACTTAGAGAGGAGGAAACTGAGACCCAGATAAAGCAAAAACTTCACCAAATTGACAACACTAAAAATGACAAAGCAAGACCAGGATAGGATCTCCACTCCTTTTGCCTCTTCTCATGACTATCACAATGAAAGAGTGTTGTAAACTCGAGTACCTGGACTTGGATTTCTGCTCTCATTCTGCTGGGCCTTTCTTCTCTCCTTGAAGGTGTTAGCATTGAGGACCATGGATGAGCCAGTTGGCCTCCAGAGTGTCATCTCTGACTTCTTTGGATGATTCTGAGGCTCAGCAGGCTGACCTGGAATTCACTAGGTAGTCTCAGGCTGGCCTTGAACTCACAGAACTCCTCCTACCTCTGCCTCTCAAGTGCTGGGATTTAAGGCGTGCGCCACCACACCCATAGAAGTGGTTTTCTGACCATCCTTTCAGTGCCCCCATTCCAAACAGTGGCCTATTCTGGTACTTGCTTATCTGGTGGGGTTCTGAGCTCTGAGTAAAATTTAATAGAAACAATAAGTCCTATGTTCCCCAGCGAGGAAAGCCCAGAACAAAGCCTCAGGTTGGTAGTAAAGCAAGGAGTATGGAGAAGCAGAGCAGAGTTTCCAAAGCTGCCTCCAGGCCCCAAGGCTACAGGTAAGAGACCTGTAAGGGATCCTGCTCTGAGGGACCCACCCAGGCAAGAGGACTAGACTTGGACAGTGGACAATGCCAATCTCAAACAGGAGTTTTGCACCTTGAGACAGCTTCTGCCTCACCTTTGTGGGGCTATGGTGGAGAAGGCAGCTCAGGTATGGTCTAAGGGGCCCTAAGTGGCAGAACTGGGTGCAGGAGTCCACCTTGGGAGATGAGGTTACCCTCCCAGAAGTGTCCAGAAGACAGAGGACGAGAAACTATAGATAGAATACTGAGGAGGGAAATCAACAGAGGAGGAAGAGGTAGGTAACGTTACCTACTTCCTTCCAACCTGAGCTCTAAACATTCAGAGTCTCACTTCTTCATCTGCCTTAGAGGAATCTGAGCAGGACCTGGGCTCAGCCTTCAGCCTGTACTCCGTGAGGTCCATCTCCATCAAACTGAGCACCTGCTCCCCTACATGAGTTCCTTCCCCACCCCAGTCTAGATTCATGACCATAACTCCCCGGGCTGTGAGGCAGGGAAGGTAAGATAGCAGGTATGCTATTCGGACTTGAGTACACCTGGGATGGTGCCAGGACAGAAGTGGAATGCCCAAAGAATACAGGAAGAACTCAAAGGAGCCAACCCAGCTAACAGGCCATGATGTGCAGGGGAATGTTTGACCTCCCAAGATGATCTTTCTTATTCCTTCTTTGTTTTTTGTTTTTGTTGTGGTGGTTTTATTCTGGGTATTGAACTTAGAGCTTGGTTCATGTTAGTCATGTGCTCAACTACTAAGCTACACTCCCAGCCTCCCAAGATGATTTTCTAAAACCCAGACCTGCTCCCTCCCTCATCCTGGGGACCTATTTGTCTACTTCCTCCTGAATTAACACCTTAATGCCAAGAAGCAGGCTCTGGTAATAAAAAGTGTATATCCTTCCCACTGTGCCTCAAGAAAGGGATCACGTGTGAGTTGAGCTGGGTCCACATGGGAGCTCAGAATACAGGAATGAGACTGGACTGGATTTTAGTATCATCTTAGCCCATGAACCTCCGTGCCATTAATCTGAAGAGATAGTTCCAGTCCACCCTTCACAATCTCAAAATTTCTTTGTGATAATTTTTGGGCTCTATAATTGTTTTTAAAATATTTTTTATATTTATTTATTTTCAAGCAAAAGGAGAGATAGGAGAGAGAGAGAGAATGAGCACAACAGGGCCTCTACCCACTGCAAATAAACTCCAGATGCATGCACCACTTTGTACATTTTGGCTTTATGTGAGTACTGGGGAATCAAACCAAGGTCTTTAGGCTGCGCAGGCAAACACCTTAACTGCTGAGCCATTACTCCAACGCAAGGGCTCCATAATTCTTTAACCTATTTCTGGGTAACTCAGCCTGTCTGTGGAAGGAGAGAAGGAAGTTCTAGCACTTCCTGCTTTGGCCTTTGTTGCCTTCTGCTGTTTCTGACACAGGGGAAGAAGTTCAATCCCTTCCGTCACTTCACCTAGTAAGATAGAGTTGTCAGTGAGTCCGGGATCATGAGTTCAGATGTCAAGGGCCTCGTGCCTGCTTCTCCTCATAGACTGTTTTCTGACCTGATGACTTGTGTCATTGACTTGGGTCCTTCCAGAATCAGTGGCCAGCCTCACCGTTCCTCCCATTGTGAAGCTGGAAAATGGCAGCTCAACCAATGTCAGCGTCACCCTTGGGTAAGTGCTCAGGCCCAGTTCTGTCCTCAGCCCCACTTGAGGCTGACCTCTGGCCACTTCTATTTCATATGTGATACTCTTGCACTCAGCTGTAGTGAGCCATAAGAAGAGGGCGGTGCCATCCCAGGACTACAAAACAAGGTCCCACATCAGGCACCCACACTGACATACTTATTCCCACTGGGAGGAAGAAGAAGGGGTACTTTTCCCCAGAGACATAAGCCTTTACCTTAGTGAGGCGAGTCCATGAGTGAACAACAGCTGACACCAGACTTCAAGACCCTTTCTAAAACCAAATCTTTAAGCACAGCCTTGTAGGTCAAGGGGCAGGGAGCTGAACTACTGACCAGCACTGCTCAGGTGCCTTCCCAAAACAGAAGTGACAGCATCAGTGAATCCCACTCATGCCATCCTCACATGTAGTCTTTGTCCACATTTGCTGACACCTACCAGTTTAAGCAGAGGTCTTGACCTTGTCCAGACTGTTCTAGAATGCTTCGTGTCCTTTACTGCCTCACCCTTGCCTGTGTCTCCCAGCTTTAAGGATGCCCTGAGAGGAATATCTGGAAGCCTGTCCTCTTCTCTGTGTGCCTCATTCTCCTGGGAGGGCCAATCTCAAACCCACACTTTGGATCCCAGCCCGCCTTGAAAGCCTGCCATCCCATCCTCAGTTCCTAGGCCTCTGTACATCCACTCCAATAAGTCATCCTCATATCCAAGTCTCCCTGCGTCAGGATTTTTCAGTGGCTTCCCACTCTCCTCTAAATTAACTCTGAGGCTCTAAGCCCAGATTTGAAGCTCTTAAGAGCTTTCCCAGAAGGCCTTACCTACTTCAGTCCAGTGTTATTTTCATACCACACCATTCTCAGATCTGACCCTCTCTGAAGAGAGAGTCCTGTACAGGTCGATCCCCCTCCAGGTGCCTCACCTTTCACCCACAGCCAGCTTGCCACATTCTCATTCCACCCCAAAGGAACATCTAGTTTCCTGGTAAAGTAGGGTCAGGGATTCCTCTTTGGGATTGAACACATGACACTCACTATTCTTGACTGCTAAAGAAATGAAGTTCCAGTGTGAAATCCAGAGGGTTGGTTGAGATCTCACAGGTTCCCACTTCCCAGCAGTAACTAGACTCTTGTCCTCCACAGGCATCCATTAAATGCAACTCTGGTGATCACTTTTGAAATCACATTTCGTTCAAAAAATATTACTATCCTTGAGCTCCCTGATGAAGTAAGTAGCAAATTTTAAGTGATGGGTAGGGCGATGCTAGGCAGCAAGACACATTTTTTTTAATTGACAACTTCTTTAATTGTAGACACTATCCCATGGTACTTCCCTCCCTCCCCAGGACACATTTTAATTAAGAGTTTATAGCCAGGTATGGTGGTGCACGCCTTTAATCCAAGCACTCGGGAGGCAGAGGTAGGAGGATTGCCATGAGTTCAAGGCCCCTGAGACTACATAGTTAATTCCAGGTCAGCCTAGGCTAGAGCAAGAAAAACCAAAATACAAGAATTTATGAAAAAGGTCACCTAGGCTGCCCCTGTTCCTCATTCTAGAAATCTGGCTCTCTCTCTCTCTCTCTCTCTCTCGTCAATCATACCTTAATAAAGGTAGGGGGTGCAGGAGGAGGGAAATGCAGGAAAGACCTCAGTGGAGCCATGAGGTCCTGTGTGGTTGTAGAAATAAATGGGACTGTAAATCAAATCTGAACTCCTCAGAAAACAGACAGCAGTGAAGCGAGTTAGAAAATCTGTCCTTCTAATAAACTTCACTGCTGAGAGAGGAGCTTCAAAGTATCCAGCTAAAGGAAATCTGTGTGAAAGGTGAATTTTATGTCCCTTGGGCACTGAACTAACCAGTGCCACAGCTCACAGCTTTCTCCTGCCCCAGGCTTTGAGGTCTGAGGCCAGCATACAGTGCAAGGAAGGACGTGGTTCTAACAGCAGGTTAGAACCTGGCATGTAGCCGGGCGTGGTGGCACACGCCTTTAATCCTAGCATTTGGGAGGCAGAGGCAGGAGGATTGCCGTGAGTTCGAGGCCACCCTGAGAGTACATAGTTAAATCCAGGTCAGCCTGGACCAGAGTGAAACCCTACCTCAAAAAACCAAAAAAAAAGAAGAAGAAGAAGAACCTGGCATGTAGCCCTTTGAGCTCTGCTTGATCTGCAGGTCATATGTAGACTCTTCGAGGAACAGACAGACGCTCATCACATAGTTTAGAGCCAAACATCTAAATAAGAGTGTCCTCTTTTAAAAATAATAAAAGTTGGGGGGGAGGGAAATAACATGGGATATTGTCTACAATTAAAGAAGTTGTCAATAAAAATAATAAAAATAATAATAAAAGTTGGGGGCTGGAGAGATAGCTCAACTAGGAAAGTACTTGCCTTTCAAGCATAAGGACCTGAGTTCAATCTTCAGAACTCAAATTTAAAATCTGGGCATGGTGGCACCTGCTTGTAATCACAGCACTGGAGAAGTGGCGAGCCAGCCAGTCTGGCCAACTTGACCAGCTCCAGGCCAATAGCAGACCTTGTCTCAAAAAAAGTAGATGGTATCCCCCCAAAAAAAAACACTACCTGAGATTGTCCTCTGGCCTCCACATGCATAGTTATATATGTATGTGTGCATGCGTATGCACACAGTGAAAGTCAAGCATATGTCAAGCAAAAGAGGCCAGTACAATAAAGCCTGGACTGTACAATCCTTGTGATGGAATACAACATACACAATCTATGGTGTCAAGGCAGTTGTTATTCTCAGGGTTAGGAGACTGTAGGAGATCAAAATAGAAATTCTGGGGCTTTCTTGATCTGGGAGCTGGATATGTTCCATCTATAGACATTTCAGCAACCTGTGAAATGGGTACTTTTCTATATGTATGTTATACACCAAATTAAAAAAATTAACATTATGAGTTAAACCATTTGTGGGCACCAGAACCCATCTTTTTGGGCTCCTATATCACAGTCCCCTCCCTGTGCAGTGCTAGCCACTCCTGTCCTGTACCTGTGATGTAGGAAGCCAATGGTTAGAACTTGGAAGGCAGGTGGTCTAGGAGCCCAGCCTAAGAGCTTTGGGTAAGGGATTTAGCTGGACACAGCATTTTCCTCATTTGTAGACATGGGGGTCATCATGTCTACTTGAGCACACTCTAAGGTTCAAAAGCAGTAACAGAAAGTATAAAGTGGCTGGGATTGTACCTGGCAGATAAAAGGCAGTCCATAAGGTATCGCTCTGTTGTGTCTTATTTTGGTCGATTTTCAGTTGACTGATTTCTTCCTGTATAGTTCTAGAGGGATTTAGTGGCCGCTTAGAATATTGTAAAAAAAAAAAAAAAAAAAAAAAAAAAAAAAAAAAGGCCAGTCATGGTGGTGCACGCATTTAATCCCAACACTCAGGAGGCAGAGGTAGGAGGATCACCATGAGTTTAAGGCCACCCTGAGACTACATAGTGAATTCCAGGTCAGCCTGGGCTAGAATGAGACCCTACCTCGGAAAAAAAAAAAAAAAAAAACTCTGCTTCAAAGAAAAGTGTGATGACAGGGAGATGGTGCATGTCCTCAAAATGTGGCTTGCAAATCACCACCGGACCAGAAATTGTACTCCAGGCTCTGTATCCTCCCCTCCCACTTATTACTATTTCCATTGCTTTGCCCAAGCCCCCTAATTTCTGGTGCTAAGATGAAAAAGGCAGGGGTCCCAAATAAGAAGCCACTGCTAGCCTAGCATGATGGATGTATGCCTGTAATCCCAGCCCTCAAGAGATATAGGCAGGAGGACCTCAAAGTCTACTCCAGACTGGGCTACTTGGTAAAACCTTGTCTCAAAAAAATTTTTTTAATTGTTTATTTATTTGCAAGCAGAAAGAGAGAAAAAAATCAGTGCACCGGGGCCTGTAGCTGCTACAAACTCTAGATGCATGTGCCACTTTGTGCATCTGGCTTTACATGGGTACTAGGGTACCTTTGCAGGCAAGCACCTTAACTGCTGAGCCATCTCTCCAGCCCAAAATTGTTTGTTTGCTTGTTTGTTTGTTTGTTTGTTTGTTTGTTTGTTTTTGGAGGTAGAGTCTTGCTTTAGTCTAGGCTGACCTATAATTCACTATGTAATCTCAGGCTGGGCTCAAACTCATAGCAGTCTTCCTACCTCTGCCTCCCAAGTGCCGGGATTAAAGGTATGGACCACCACACCCAGGCCAAATTTATTTATTTATTTATTTATTTATTTATTTATTTATTTATTTATTTATTTTTAAGTCAGATGTGGCAGATAATGCCTGTAATCTTAGTACTCAGGAGGCTGGGGCAGGGGTATTGCCAATAGTTTAAAGACAGCCTAGACTATATAGTGAGTTCCAGGCCAACCAGAGTATATAACAAGACCCTGTCTCAAAAGAACAAAAAGAAGAGAGGGAGAAAGGAAAGGAAGGGGAAAAGAAGTCAATGCTCTCTAATGAGCCAGGTCCTTATGGTTATCTGCAAAACAAATTGAGGATGGGACCTAGAGTATTATCTGGGGGTTGGCACATTTTGGTTCAGTAAAAATGTTGTCTAGTCCCCTGCTACTCTAGGGGGTTTCAATGTCAGGAGGAATGACTGAAAGATCAGGTGTTCTAGGCAGGCCTCCAAGTCCATCTTCCCAGAACAAGGCTTTGGTAAATATTGAAAAGAAATGAAGAGAAGAGTGTTCTCCTTGCCAAGCGTCTTATGTGTACATCTTTATTTTTCTTTTTTTTGTTGTTGTTGTTGTTGTTTTTTTCAAGGTGGGATCTTGCTTTAGCCCAGCCTGACCTGGAATTCACTATGTAGTCTGAGTGTGACCTCAAACTTACAGCAATCCTCCTACCTCTGCCTTCCCTAAGTGCTGGGATTAAAGGCGTGTGCCACCACACCTGACAAGATCTCTCTTTTTTTTTTTTTTTTTTTTTTTTTTTTTGGCCACTCAGCAGCCAGATGGGGCACAGGGCAATCATCATTTTATGAAGTTAAAGGAGCTTCATAATACAGTTCTTGTACAGTCATGGTAGGGAGCTCTCAGCTTACCATGTGTTGGGATCTGTCCTGTAAGCTTTTGGACATCATGTCATTGCCATTCGTAGCAGCCCTGGAAGGTAGACACTGGTGTTATCCTCACTTACAGATGAGCAGGTTGAGGTTGCATGGCTAATGAGAGGAAGAAAGCCATCACCCCCCCCACCCAAGTGGTTAGTGAGGAAGGACCAAAGGCCAGGCTACAATTCTACTCAGAAACCCAGACAGAGATGTAAGGTGGCTTGAGTGGGCCCAATGCTTCTTTCCTTGGTTAGTGAGCTCTTGCAAGGCAGCATCGAGTATGATGTATCCCCCATTCCCTAGTTTTTTAGCTAAGACAGACTATTGGTAGGACCCACCAGTAACTATGCATGGCCTCAGATCAAATTCAGTCTTCCTAATAGGTTGTACTGCCTCCTGGAAGAACAAATTCCTCTTTCCAAGTAACATCTCAAAATGTTGGACAATTGACCGTTTATCTTCATGGAAATCATTCCAACCAGACCAGGTAGGCTGACCTCTGCCCCCACCCACCCATGTGACCTCACATAATGGGAAGGGAAGCTGTGTACCAGGCACATGAAGGCTTCCCTCAAAAGCACCCCAAGGGCTGGAGAGATGGCTTAGCAGTTAAGGCACCTGCCTGTGAAGCCTAAGAACACTTGCTGAAATCTCCAGGTCCCACATTTAGCCCGACGCAAAAGTGACGCAAGTACACAGTGTCACACATACACACAAGGGGACGCACGCGTCTGGAGTTTGTTCACAGTACCTGAAAAAGGCCCTGGTGTACCCATTCTCTCTCTGCCTCTTCCTCTCTTTCTCTGTCAAATAAAACAAAAAATCACCCCAAAAGCAGTGCCTCAGCTCATCTTACCCCCAAATCCCTTTCTAGCACCAGGATTCTGTTCTTCGTGATCCACAGCAAGGCCGTTAGCATCATAAACCAGGTGATTGGCTGGATCTACTTCCTGGCCTGGTCCATCTCCTTCTATCCTCAAGTGATCAAGAACTGGAGAAGGAAGAGGTAAGCTGTGAGCTGAACCCATAGGCCCACATGGAGGCATAGTCCCTGCACTCTGCCCTCTCCAAAAAGCTGTCCTCATAGAAAAGCTCTTCGTAAGAATGGGTGGGACTTCCAGTGTCAGGCATTTGGTCCCTTGATCCCCATGGCAACAACAGCCCGAGGTTTTCCAGGGAAGCCAGGAGGAGCAGGCTGGGTGGGGGACAGTCCACTCTGAATCTTCTCAGTTCTGGAAGACCTGGGGTGTCATGTTATGTACCCTTCAGCCCCCAAGATTAAGCAACTCCCACTGTGACAAAACGTGAAAATGGGCCTGAGGTGGAGTCTGTATACAGCAAGGACACAGCTCTCCTGTAGTCACTTTGGCCACGTGGTTCTCCTCAGAGCCTGCTGAGCAGTAAAGCAGGGAGGCAGATGCTGCCTCTCCATGGAAGGCCTTCAGGAGAAATCTCTGAAGCCAGGGAGGAGGAGAGGCCTGGCTCTGAGGAGGGCCACTGGCTGGCATCTGAATAGTATGGAAAGGCACCTAAGGGCAGTGTTCTTTTGCTGCAGGCTGAGTCCCTCCTTATGCTAGGAACTGTGTCCTCTCCTGTCACAGGTCTCACCCTGCCCCCCTTCATTCCCTCTGCTCCCTCCCACAGTGTCATTGGTCTGAGCTTTGACTTCTTGGCCCTGAACCTGATGGGCTTCGTGGCATACAGTGTGTTCAACATCAGCCTCTTGTGGGTGCCCTATATCCAGGTACAGCACTGCCTGCCCCCCATAGCCCACCCAAGCTGCTCGGTGGCCAGCTGCCCTCTCCTCTTATCTTCTTCCCACCCCCAACAGGAGCAGTATCTCCTCAAATACCCCAATGGTGTGAACCCTGTGGACAACAATGACGTCTTCTTCAGCCTCCATGCAGTTGCCCTCACTCTGATTGTCATCCTTCAGTGCTTCCTGTATGAGGTAAGGGATGAAGCCTGGTGGCCTAGCCCACCATGAGCTGCCCAAATCAACTTCCACTATCACCCTCCCATATGCCTCCCCCTACTACTGGCTTTTGGTATCCAAAGATATGGAATCCTCAAAAAAGAATCACATTCCTTCACTCAGTAACTACTTTGTGGGCCTAGGTAACAAGGGCCCTGCCCAGAGCTGTACAGAAGGAACACCCTAACTCTGGAGTGAGGAAAACAGAGGGGCAGTGATAAGCCAGTAGGCTGAGAGATGTGTGAGGCAGGAACATAGGTAGCTAGTTGGGGAGGCCCAAGCTGTGTCAGGGGAGGCAGGTAAAAAGGAAAATGATACTCAGGTGGGCCAAGGGTGGGTAAAGGGAGGGCATCTTTACAGTCCCCCATGTTCCAGGGGACCTCTGAGGTGATAGCTTTGCCTTCACCCCTTGTGTGCTGCCTCCTTTCACACTCTATGCAAGGCCAATAGTCTGCATGGCCCCCATCCTCATGAACAGGTTCCTTTCCCCTCACTGTAATGCTCTACGGAATATCCACAGAAAGATGGGAATGAGAGATAGATTCCAAGATCCTCAAGCTCCATCTGGGTCCCGTGAGCTGACTATGGGCCAGGGACTAAGTGCTGGGCATCCAGCATTGTCCCGGGTACTATTCCCTGCCTCTGGTTGAGCTCTGAGATGTTGCTCATGCTACAGATGGGAACAAAAGGTAGGCAAGAGCTGGAGAGCCTAAGATAGATGGAGCAGGAGATCTTAACTGTGAAAAGATGGGGCTGGGGCTGGGGACTTCACACCTCATCCCACCTCATGCTCACTCATGGCCCAGATGAGCCTCTACCTTGCCCTTGTATGGACAACTCCATTGCCTTTGACCCCTCCTCACACATACTAGCACACGGCCAGGCTTCTGCCTCCAGCTCTCCCCTTTCATCCACCCTGAACCCCTCCTCCTAAACCTACTCTGTCCAAGACCTCCCTTCCTGAGACCCTGCAGCAGCCTCTGTATGCCCATCTGTAACCCTGCTTCCCATCTCATCCTCAGCGAGGCAACCAGCGTGTGTCGTGGCCTGCCATCGGCTTCCTGGTGCTCGCGTGGCTTTTTGTCATAATCACCATGATTGTGGCTGCAGTCGGCGTGACCACATGGCTGCAGTTCCTCTTCTGCTTCTCCTACATCAAGCTCGCCATCACGCTGATCAAGTATTTTCCACAGGTACCCCAAGGCCCTCCTGCCTTTTCATATGTCCAATAACATGAGAGGCAAAAGGTACTGAGCCTGGACCCTGCTCCCAAGGGGCAACTTTTGGCAGGCCAAGTAGACAAGAGTGGAAAGTCCCAGAGGAAGCCAGTAAGCCCAGACTGGCAAAAAGCCAATGGGTGTCACTGTCTGCTTTCCCTGGAATCAGGGTCACAGGAAGAAATCAGAGGAGGCTCTCAGACCTCATCCACCCCTGAGTAGTGCATTGGATAAGTCACTGCCTTTGTCTGCCCCTTCCCAGTCTTTCATAATGACTTAAACTCCACTTACCCTCTCCCCCTTGTCACAACAGCCATCCTGAAGACCTGCAGCAGGGAAATCAGGAAAGAGCAGAGGGAGGAAGGAGATGACCCTTGTGGCCCCAGCCTGTGCAAGACCCTCAGCACCCTCCCACAAGTCCTCACAATTTAAGCCAGTTCTAGAGCTCAGCCTCAAACATGTCTGCCTTCACAAACATGCCAGCTCTGGTTCAGGACCTGCTGTGAAGAGCTGCCACTGCATACTCCACCCAGCAGGAATCTAGGGTCTCCTTAAACCAATCCTCAATCGAGAAGCCCCAGTGCTAGGACTCGTGTCTCATAGGTTCAGGAAAGAGCATTGGCCAGAAGAAGGCTAGACCCTTGGGGATACCAGCACTGAGTTCCACGGGTGATGGAAGATTCTGCAGGCCCAGGCTGCCTGCCAGGGAGACTTGGCTGCTGAGCAGCAATGAGAACACCAAAACTGGAAATCTAGGGCCAGTCTCAGGGAACTGTCAGGGGCTTATGAGGAGGGGACAAGCTCTAGGGGAATGAGCCTCAGACTTTGCATGGGGGAAGGCTTGGGACTGGAACCTGGGGGGCAGGCAGAAGCACCAGCTAAGAGACATTTGAAATTATCTGGACCTGGAGAGGGAGCAGCAAGTATGGAGGAAAGTGAGAGGACGGCAGAAAGCTGAGGATGACCACAAAGGCCAAGATCTCCCAGATAGTAGGAAAGGAGTTGGTTTGAGTCCAAGATGCTCAGAGAGCACAGTGGGTTTGGAGGGAAGCTGTGATACCTGGGCAACAGGAAGAGAGAAATGCCTAAACAGGAAGCCCAAGCAGAGGTCCAGGAGCCCAGCCAGGGCTGAAGTGGCAGCTGGGTCCATTGTCCAGGTGGGGAAACTAAGAACTCAGAAGCTTGCCAGAGGTAACCCAGCACTGATGCTGGAGTGGGGATTCCATACCAAGAAGGTGGCCTCCAGCCATGTTCTGAGCAGTATGGGGTCCAGGCTGAGATCAGAGACAGATTCACTGGAGGTGAGAAAAATCAGAATTCAGCCAGACATGGTAGTACAAACCTCTAATCCTAGTACTTGCGGCGCCTGGTAGACTAGGATGGGGGCTCATGAGTTTGAGGCCATTCTGGGCTACAGAAAGAGCAGCCTCAGAATTGCTCAGAAGCCACTATAGGGCTGTGTCCACTCAGGGGGTGAAGAAGCTGGGCCAGGCAGCATGTGCCTGTCTCTCCATTGGAGTCAGAGGTGCAAAGACAAAGAAGACAGTGCTTGCCCTTCATGGAGGTGAGACCCCCACACACACCACCCAGGACCACCCAGACTGTTCCCTTGGCTGTGGCTTATCAGAGCCCAGAGGTCACTGTGTTCTTTGGAGCTGAGGGCTGAGTACATGAGTGGGAGAAAAATCACAGTGACTTTTGTTTGGAGTGGCAGTCAAAAGGCATGTGAGGCACCACCCCACCCCCTCATAGGCCTCCATCTGTCTGTCCCCAGGCCTACATGAACTTTTACTATAAAAGCACCACGGGCTGGAGCATTGGCGGTGTACTCCTGGACTTCACAGGGGGCAGCTTCAGCCTCCTCCAGATGTTCCTCCAGTCCTACAATAATGGTGAGTCCACCAAGCCACTCCCATCCAGTGGGTGAAAGCATGGGGGAGATGTTTCCTGGGGACCTTCCAGTGGATGCCAGCCCATAAGGTGGACCTCATTCAGAGAGGCCTTTGCAGCTTTCTTAGTCAGATGCGGAAACCCACTCTCCACAGCCCGTCAGGAGCTGCCAGCCTAAAACCAGACTCTGATCTCTTTGGTGTTAACAGACCAGTGGACACTGATCTTCGGAGACCCAACCAAGTTTGGACTTGGCATCTTCTCCATCTTCTTCGACATTGTCTTCTTCATCCAGCATTTCTGTTTGTACAGAAAGAAACCAGGGTACGACCAGCTGAACTAGCACCCAGACACACAGTATGAACAGCCAGAGCCTAGGCTCTGGTGGGGAAGGCTGCACCCAGCAAAGGCCAAAAGAAGTGCTTGTGCAGGGCTGGCGTGGTATGCCAAAAACGAGTAGAAGCGCACTCTTCCCCAGTGCCAAATGCCTTAAAGTCAACCAGTCTGCTTTCGTCCAGGCTCCTCCTGGGCCATGGAAGACCTTCCCTCTGAGACAGACACCTGAATGTTCTCCGAGACTGAAAGTGTCCTCAGGTGGTCCTCCCAGCCTGAGGTCATATCCCCTGCCTGGCCTCTTGGCAGAGGCACCTGGCCCTCCAATCTTGATGCACCATCTCTCTTTTCTTTAAGGCTTCAGGCAGCATGCACGGGTCCTGACAGCCACCCCAGGCGGAACTGGGTGCCAAGCTTGCAGCCGATGGCCTTGTCCCAAACCACCAGTGTTTCTGGGAGCAGCTTGAAGGGCTAAACTTGCAACTGGGAGAGCCAAGGGTGCTTTGCAGTCACCGCTGTGTTCCCAGGGACCAAGCAGCCAGGTGCTGTGGCCAATGGACTCAAAGGTGCTGGTGCCAGTGGCACCGGGAGGACACTGAGGTTAGGTGTGCCTTGGGGGTCCTTTCTCTGAAGGCCATATTCTGTGATACTCTACAGAACTCCTCCTCACTAGCTGCAAAACAGGTGATCCAGGCCAGGACCTGGTAAAGAGTATTTCTGGCCCCCAAGGTGCTTGCCAGGTATGTTCTGAAGTGGACCCACACCCAGCACCCTCTGGATCTTTATCACATTAGTTTCTTCCAGAATTTTCAGAAGTGTTTCAGACAGGGCTTAACTTTCTTTGGTCCTCTGTCCTACCTCCACTTTCTGAGAGCAGATGGGACCCTGTCTGACCACCCCCTTTACTCCTAATGCTGCACTTACAGAGCAGGACATGCACTTTCTACTAGCCTGTGCCTTAGAGGCCTGTCAGTCCTGCCAAGTGTAGATGCCCTGTAGGGGTGGACAGGCCCCTTCTATCACCTTCCCCAGGCCCCATCTGAGACTCTCCAGTTTCTTGGCTAAGGAATGTCTATGAACTGGAGCCCACCTCCTCCAATATTTATGAGCCCAACCTGCCTGGAACGTGCCTTGTCAATCCACCTACAAGACCAGTGTAGAGCCCTTGTCCATGTGTGTGTCTATGTGTGTGTGTGTTGATGGGACCTATGTCCATAATTAAAATTTGGCTCGTCTCCTCTGCACACTCAAGCATTTACTAGATGCACAAGGCAACTATATTGGCCGTCAGAACCAAGTCCTTGGGGCTTATGGAGCCAGCCTTGCTCAGGAAGTAATGTGCAGGGCTGTGGAATATTCTGACACCACACTTGATCTTGGGTATACAAGATACTTGCCCACCCACAACCAGGTAGGTTTTGCCAGGTAGCAAAGGCTGTACTAGCATGTTCAAGCTGTGGCTGTGAACAGGGATTGGAAAGTTCTGAGCCTATCACTGGAAGCAGAGGCAGTAAGGTCTTATTCTGTACTTTCCTCTATCGGGTTTGAACATCTCCCAAGGAATTTAAGGCTTGTTTCCCTAGAGCAGAGACTGAAGCCCAACTAAGCCCACAAACCTGTTTTATTGGGGCCACCCAGTGATTTTTGTTTTGTTTGAGGCAAGGACTCACTCTGGCTCAAGCTGACCTGGAACTCGCTGTGTAGCAAGCTGACTTCAAACTCATGGTACTCTTACCTTAGCTTCCTAGGTGCTGGGATTAAAGGCATGAGCCAGCACACTCAGCTCACACCCCGTAACTTTTATAAAAAGTATTATTAGGCTGGGCATGGTAATTACACACCTGTAATCCACCTGTTCAGGAGGCTGAGGCAGGAGGACCTAAAATTTAAGACTAGCTTTCATCAGGAAGCAAGACCCTGTCTCAAAAGAGAGAGGCAAGAGGTAACGTGACGTAGTGGTAGAGCACTTGCCTAACATGCATGAAGCCCTGAGGGGAGGATGTTATTTGGTACCACACTTTAAAAACAGATCTCATGTTCTAGGCTTTTTTGGGGAATGGGTACTATGGATCAACCCCAGAGCCTTGTACATGTTAAACAAGAGTTCTACCACTAACCACACCCCCAGCCCTCTGGGCTTTCCATTACGTGTCTGATTTGGTAGTGCAAGCCAAACTCAGCAATGACATTAACCCAGAGCTGGGAACTCCCCAGTTCACCATCTAGCCAGCTCTCAACCCCTTTGGTCACAGGAGTTTTGCCCTTGTCTATGGTTCAGGATGTTTTTGAACCCCAGCAGCAGGTGCTTATCCCATGAGGCCCCTCTAGGGTGGGAGCTGAAGCTAGGCTACCCAAGAGGAACTTCAGGGCTTCCCAGTGACACTCAAGAGACAACATGCCCCAGGCTTCCCACCCCAACTGCAATGAAGGTGTTTCCAGACACCTTAACAAGAGTCATCTTTGCCAAGTACAGGATGCTCCACTGAAGCTTTGAAGGTACCACTAGTCATACTCTCCAAGCAAGTAGGCCTGGACGGAGTTAGGCTTTATCCCAAAGCAGTATGAGACAGGCTGCCCATCCTTGAAGCCAAAGTTCAAATATCTGCAGCAGAGACCCTCATGAATTCCAGCGTTGTTTATTGGGCACAAGTGTTGTTGGGCACGGGGTAGCATCACACTGCCCCCTTTCCATGTGCTACAAGTCACTGCTTTCAGGTGTGAATTAGTAAGCTAAATTGAAAAGAATTGGCCTTTCCAAATAGTGAGATAAAAACACTTTGTATCAAAGCTGTGATTAAAAAAATACAAAAGTTAAACCCCCAGCCGTAGAGAAAATAGGCAACCCTGAGAGCTACCCTGAAATGTCAGCCTTGGACCTGGTCTAAATTCTGTAAGCAGGAAAACCTTGGGGAAGCCAGCACCCCTTGGAGGAATATGGTTAAGTGAGAGCCTGCCCACTTCCATTCAGGCAGCCTTCACAATGCCTCTGGCATGTGGGGGTCCAGCCCCTGGCTGGGCACCATGGTAGAGAAAACATGGTCAGAGGCACTGAGGAAATGACACAGGAGAGCCAAGCCCAAAAGCCAGGGCAAATGGAAAAGAGTGGCCCTCCTGGCATTTCCCAGCTTTGGCAACTCTCAGGTGTTTCCTACTCGCCTGGACCTTGCTGTGACCAGGCAGCAGGGCTGGGGACTGAGCCTGTGGTCACTGCAGACTGGCTACTGCTCAGCTCCAGACCCTTGTTTCCAGTCCTCAGTGTCCAAGGAAAGAGCTGGTCCCATGGCCTCAGGCTGGAAGTAGGAGGGAAGGAAGGTTCAGGTCTTAGGATCAGCTGTTCACCTTCTGAGATGGGGGTCCAGCACACAACAGAAACCAGGATGTGGGGCAGACAGAGCATGGGAGTGGTGTCACTGTACAATGAGGTGGGCAGGCACAAGTCAGGGGCTATGGCCAACTGCTAGGACAGCATGGACTGCTGCACGGCCTTCTGCAAAGACTGCCGAGTCACCAGCAGGCGCACCACCTCCTCCGAGCGTTTGGTGAGCCGTTTCCGAGCCTGGTCATGTGTGACCATGGTCATGTCCCAGCCGTTCACCTGGCCCAGGGAGAAAACACAGCTCCCCTCAGCTCTACACCCTTTGGGATTGGAAGCAGAGAGCTTTTAGGGTCCCAGGCCACCCAAGAAGCCCCCCAAACTGATATCCCCTACTGTGAAGACACCCACACAAGCTGAAGCACATAGGAGAGCTAGCTTCCTTGGGGCCCCACCACCATGGCTTCCAAACCTGTTTTGGTGAGTCTCTCCCTTCTGAGAGGCTTGGTCAGCCCTTAACCCCAAGTGCTTCAGCCCCTCTCCACAAAACCTTGTTTTCTTCCTTTGGGGTTCTGGTTACCTGCATGATCTTGTCTCCAATCTGCAGCCCAGCAATTTCGGCAGGGCCTCCCTCAGATACCCGTGTGACGTAAATGCCCTGGAAAGAAGCAACCCAGGTAAAGCTCTGTGATCATGAGGACTAGCCACAGAGAATAGCCCAGCATGGCATACTCCCAACAGTCCCTCTGTCCCTGTGCCTGCCTCCCATGACAGCCAGGGAACTAGCGTAACTGCCCCTAGGACGTTGTAGCCTGCTGATGGACTGTCTCAGTAGGACCTTCTAGGTCTAGGAGGGCCACTCCCTGCCTCACCCCCATCCCAACTTAATCTCACCAGATGGTTTCTTAGACCTTCTTAGGATTGTATAAGAGAGGTAAGATCTGTTCCTTTCACACAGGTCCAGGAAGCAAAGAAACACCATCTCAGGCCTTTATGTCACATGGAGAAGTCCAGGACACTGGTCCCTCTCACCTTGTCTGTCTTATCTTCTGAGAAGGGATTCTGGGAAGGATCCTGGTCAATCCCACCTCCAATGCTGAAGCCCAAGATTAAGTTTTCACCTTGACGTAGCTTGTGAATTTCAACTCTTTGCTGGTAAAATAAAGAACAAGTTAGGTGCAGGTAGATAGAAAACTCAATCTGGTCTCTATCCACACCAGCAACCTCAGGCTGTTGGACCAGCTCAGAGCAATGCTAAGGGTGGGGCTCAGGGACCTCTGCAGAAATTGAGCTGGTCTGGGCAGTTGGGACATGAAACAGTCACATGAACCCACCCTCACAGCCCTCTGCCTGCTTTTTCCCACCTATTCTCCATCATTGATCAACAAGTGTCACAGCTTCAGCTTGATCCTGAACCCACTGGAACTATGTTGGGAGTAGGGCATGGCAGAGGCAGGTTTGATGCTAGAATGACTACTTGAGTAGTCAGTAGGGGACCAGGTGTCTCACAGGTGGGAATCAAAGCTATTTGGAAATGGAGATCCACAGACATGAAGTAGAAGAGTTGAGCATCCTGTCACTTGTTGGGCTGAACAGAACAATCACCCAGTTAGGGAGCTAGGAGGAGAAGCCAGAGTATTCCTGGAGTGCAGCTGGAGTGGCAAGAGCCATCTGGGGCTGGAGAGATGGCTTAACAGTTAAGGCACTTGCCGGCAAAGCCTAAGGATCCATGTTCTACTCCCCAGATCCTATGTAAGCCAGACACACAAGGTTATGCATGCACAAGGTCACACATGCGCACAAGGTGGCACGTGCATCTGGAGTTCGATTACAGGGCTGGAGGCCCTGGTGTACCAATTCATTCTCACTCTCAGTCTCTCATTAAAAAAAAACCAAAAAGCCATCTGCACAGATGTCCAGAAGTTAAACTCATGGGGCCAGAGTTTAGAGGAGGAGCTGAAATAGTTGTAACACGCTCAGATGTTAACTACGCAGGAGAGAGCAGGACTGGCGGGGGGGGGGGGGGTGGCCTCTCCACCACATGTGCAATCCAAGGAGGCCAGACCCACCCACCACATTCCGACATGATACTGGCGTTAGAATTGGAGGATTGTGCTCTTACAGCTTTGAAGGAAACATGATCCCTGAGGCCCATTCACCTGAGGCTCCATGCCCAGTGTGAACTCCTCCAAGAAGACACATACCTCCCTTGATACCTACTTCCATGATCAGAAAAGAAACAGTGACTTGCAGAGAGAAGTCAGGCAGCAAAGTGGCTCTCTGGTGACCCACTTGTACCACTCCTCGACCCCCGCCCCTTTCTTTTTAAAACAGATAAGGATCAAACCTGAATTCTAGAAGAACCAGGCCAGTGCAGGTAAGGGTGAAACCTAGGACAGCTGTCAGCTGGCCCAGCAATGTTTCCTCTAGCCCAGGCTTGCGCTGGTGCACTAAGCTCACCCCTATCAGTGGCTTCTTGGCCCCACCCTCCTGACTGCTCACTCCTCTGAGATATCAACTCCGGTCCCTACAATTCCAGAGCAGAGCTGAGACTTTCACTTAACCCACTGCCTGCTGGAAAGGTGTTCCTTCCCATAGTCTAAAACCTCTGCAGGCTGAGGCAGGACAAAAGTTCAAGACCAGCCTGTACTACAGAATGAATTCCAGGCCACTCTGGCCTTAAGAGTGAGAACCTGTCCGTCCAGCGAGAGATCTGGGTCCTTCCGGAAGACTCCCTTAATGGCTGAGCATGAGTAAAGCCACCTCTGTCCCAAGGGTGGGTCCTCACTGCCCTCCCAGCTCTAACATTAGCGTTTAGGTCTACTTTCCCACCTACCCTTACTCCCTTTGCCTATGCAAGTGTACCTGATACCCAAGACAAACCAAGGTGTTCCCCCAAAAGAGTCTCCTTGAACTTCAAGAGCAGGATCTGGACTTTGTCCCAAGGACTTGAGGATCTTGAAAAAGTTCAGAGAAGTATCAAACCACTTAGCCCTAGACCCAGTGGTCCTTGGAGTAAGGCCGGATGAGAAGGGATAAGGGGCTGCTAGGACAAGCTGTAGTCAGCCCCACCCCCAGACCTCCCTCCGCTGGGCGGCGGCGGTCAGGGGCCGGCTGGAGCAGAGGAAACGCTTCCTCATTCCAGAGGCTGCGACTCATGGACGTCGGAGCCGGCGCCCGCCTCCCGCGGCCGCCCAGCTGGGGACCCGGAGGCCCTGGACAGGGGCACTTTCCCAGACAGACTCCCACGGCCAGGCCTTTCTCCTTCGTGCTCCCTGTCCGCACCTAGTGAAAAGTGTCCACCCAGCGGCTGCAGTGCATGGGGTCTGGCTTCTGCCAAGGGTCTCGGGATGCTCTTGAGTCCCAGTCAGGAGAGAATACTGCAGCCCCAAGAACTTAAACCCGGGAACTGGAACTCTGGCCGCCGGCATGCATGCAGAAACCCCGGGTCCTATGCTTTGTCAACCTGTCTAGACGCCCGTTTACCGCTCTAGACATGGGAGCAAGTCAAGAGAAGGAGGAGCCCTCACGCGTGCACTCACCACAACGGCGGTGACCGGCTGGCCCGGGATGTAGGACATTTCGACCCAGATCTGACAAACCAGAGCAGCTCGAAGCCCGCAGTCCGAATGCCCGCGGCCGCGCCCTCTCAGGTTAACAAAGGCAGCCGGGCCGGGCCCGCCCCCTTCATGCATATTTAACATATCTCCAGCCAATCAGCCGCTGGAGCGCCGTTCTGCTTTGAGGGAGTTCCATGCATACATAATAAGGTGGAGTGGGCGGGGCGTAGCCGAGGCGCAGGCGCAGTAGGGCGGAGCGACGTTCGTGCGCCTGCGCAACCTGAGCCCTCCCAGCAGCCTCCAGCCCAAGATGGCGCCGCGGGAATCTGTCTCCTTACCCGCTTGAGGTAACGCCGAGGGACGGTATCTGCCGCCGCGCTCCAGGTAACGGGGGACGCTTGGCCGGGGAGTGTAGACGTGCCGTCCGGAGGGAACCTTCGGCGTCTTGGAAGTCCGGGGAGGGGGGCGTCTCGTAACTCGGCTCTCTCCGCAGCCCCGCGTCGTTGGACGACGCCGCCGAGGCTGCGATGGCCGCGGTGGTGGCCAAGCGCGAAGGGCCGCCGTTCATCAGCGAGGCCGCCGTGCGCGGCAACGCCGCCGTGCTGGACTACTGCCGGACCTCGGTGTCGGCGCTGTCGGGGGCCACGGCCGGCATCCTGGGCCTCACGGGCCTCTACGGCTTCATCTTCTACCTGCTGGCCTCGGTGCTGCTCTCGCTGCTGCTCGTTCTCAAAGCGGGAAGGAGGTGGAACAAGTACTTCAAGTCGCGGAGACCGCTCTTCACGGGAGGCCTCATCGGAGGCCTCTTCACCTACGTCCTCTTCTGGACATTTCTCTATGGCATGGTGCACGTCTACTGAAAGGAGGGCCGGGGTGACTCTTTTTTAAAAAAGAAAATTAAATTAAATTAAAATTAAAAACCAGATTGGGAAGACTGTTGCCAGAAATTAACACCGTGTAGACTTACTTAGTTTTTAAATTGTTGAATCCACTGCTTGTTCTGTAACGTTATAAATAATTTATATCTGAAGACAGAGCCTGTAATATTCTTCAGATTAAATGAAGTGTGACACTTCTGTCGAGTCCTTTCCTAACTTAATGCATAGTCAGCTGTGATTTGAAATGGTTATGATTTGACCCCCCCCCCCAAGAGAGCAGGCGCTAGCCTGTAGCCTATGGTTTTCTTGCATTTGCACCTAGGTGGTTATGGGGGGTGGGAGGGCGAAGGTGGCTTAGAAGAACTGATAACATTTACTATTTATTAAGCATTTTCTATGTGCAGGCATTGTGTGTACTGTTTACACCCAGCATGTCATTTAGTTCTACCAATAACTCTGAGGTGTTACTGTTAGCTCTCTGTTGGTGAGGAACCTGAAGCTCAGAGAGGATAAATACCTCTGCCAGAGGTACAGCCAGGATCTGATGACGGATCTCTTCATTTGCTCTTGGCTGTATTGGCTGAGTGTACCTTTCCCACATTCCCTCCCACTAACTGCCACCAGAAATGGAGGGAGTCACTTCTGATCCATTTCACCAGGTCACAGGTAGTTATCTTTGCCATAAGAAGAAAAAAACACAAGCTCTTTTTAAGAATGTTTTCTGGGGCTGGAGAAATGGCTTCGCGATTAAGGCGCTTGACTGCAAAGCCTAAGGACCCAGGTTTGATTCCCCAGGACCCATGTAAGCCAGATGCACAAGAATGTTTCCTATGATGATTAAATAGATACTTGGACATTTAAGCTACACTGGGCTTGTTTGGAGTGTAAATATCTTTGCCTATATTTTCATTCATAATCTTCAGGAAGGTTATCTTAGAATGAAATATATATATTTAATTGAGAAATAAATGATTGCATTAGAGTTGAACTAATAAATATGTCACACTTGGAATTTACAGTCTCACTGGGGAGATTAGCATTACCTAATTGTACAAATATAAGTGCCATGAAGAGAGTATACAGAAGTACCAACTCTAGCGCAAGTTGTGGGAGGTAGGGGCCGAGGAAGGTTTGTTTGAAGAAATTAGGTTACTACATTTGGAGGTTGAATAATAATAATAAAATATAGAGATGGGGGTTAGGGCAGTTAAAGGCACTAGTTTGCAAATTCTGACAGCCCAGGTTCACTTTCCCAGTACCCACGTTAAGCCAAAGTAGCACATGTGTCTGGAGTTTGTTTGCCGTGGCAGGAGGCCCTGGTGTGCCCATGCTCACTCACTTGGTCTTTTTCTGTCCAAATAAATATTTAATAAAATATTGAGAAGGGGGGTACTTGCAGAAAAGATCATGTGGAAGGAGCAAAGGACAGGAAAGACCAGCCTTTTATAAATGCATGTGGTAGACCTGATCACATCATAGAGGACCCTAGAAGGGAGTTAGTTGGTCCTGATCCTATGAGCAATTGCAGCAAGCCTTTGTAAGTTTTAGAAGTCATATAAATCAGATTGGGATTTTTTTAGATCAGAAAGGGATATAAGAAATTGAATTAAGTGCTTCCTCCTCAGACTGTGTGGACTATGCCCACTAATGGAAGTTGGTCTGGGACCCAGGCCTGAATCCTATTTCGGGTAATGGACCACATGTTTGCACCCCAAGCCAAGAGGCTGAAGTCAGTTTTGCTTTCCTGTCCCAAAGAGCTCACAGGCAGATCCCATATTGATGGCTTATATATCCCTGATCTCTAAAGGCCTTCTCTGTGGGAAGGAAGGGTTCACTCATGGTGCAGGGGAGAACCATGCTGGGAGGAGAAGGACTAAGTGAGATGACTCAGCCGTTACCCTGTTGAGCAATGTTTGCTGGAAAAGTTCACTGCAATAAAAAATACATTACAGTGACTATCCTCCCATGTATATCCTTTTGAAGGGATGCTGTAAGGCAGAGGACAACTTGATTCCTAATGCTTTCTAGCATTTTATCAGATGCTACTCAAATCAGTGTCTTCCTACTCTTAATGTTTGCTCATTTTAAGGATTATCCATACTCTGGTTTGAATCTCTTTGCAAGGTGATATAATGCTTACTAATTGTTTCTTGTGGCTGCCTCTTTTGGAATCACCTTCTCACATGTTTCCCTAAAATACTGGGGTAGCATGAAGGGGAAAAAAAAAAAACGGCACTTTTAAAATTGATGCCCTTTATTTTTTTTAGAACCAAATAAAAGTGTCAGAAAATACATACATCAGGCAGGTCCCAGAAATTGGCTGCCATCACATCCCCTTGATTCTGTGTACTGGCCAAAGGGGAAACAATTGGCAGGATGAATAGTGTAATAGTGTAAAGCACTGAAGTGCTTTGAGGAGTCTTGTCCCTTGTGGAGAGGGGTGGAGTCAAACCAAGTAGAGCCCTGTTCCAGATCTACAAGATGCTATGCCAAGCAGAGTGATTAGCCCAGACCCCTTGAGAATTCATGCTCCCCCTTAACTGACTCCACTGAGAAGAAGAACTGATGGGGTGGTAGGGCAAAACAGCAGCCAGAAACAGGACACTTTGCTCTTTCCTTGACTGATCCCTCTATCACGTGGCTAGCACCAAATGTATAAATTTCCCATTGGCCTGCATCATAGTGCTCCCAGAGGTGTGAGATACTTGTAGGAAAATACTGGATTGACCAGTTAAGCTTATGGTCTGATATAAAGATAGGCAATTCATTTGATCCTGAAATATCAGAATAAAAACAATACAGGCCAGGGCTGTAGCCAATAAGCTAAACAGAGCCCAGAGAGAAAAGGGTTTTCCTGAAACTTAGAAGTCCAAGTTCCTGTTTCACTTCTTCCCCATTTAGTAGCCTGTTTCCTGCCAGCACTCAGAAAGCTGAGATAGGATGTTCACAAGTTTGAGGCAAGCCTGGGCTAAATAAAGGAAAACCCTGTCCAAGAAAAAGAAAAGCAAACAGTCTGCTTCCATAATATTAATAACCTCCCTTCCATATTTCAAGGTTATGCAGAAGGTGAAAGTGGAGGGAGTTGTGCAAAAAGCAAGACAACTCCAGCAGAGTAGGCAGTGCCGTCCAAATCTGTCATGAGAACCGCTGACCTTTCTGAGCTTCAAGCCCCTAAGGTACAGCCAGGGAGGCCACCAGACAGCTTTGATGGTCTCAGAAAAACAGACTAAGACCTTCAAGGCAGAAATGTGTAACGGGAACCCTTGGGATTAAAGAAAGTCAGCTGAACTGGGCATAGTGGCACATGCCTTTAATCCCTGCACTTGGGAGGCAGAGGTAGGAGGACTGCCATGAGTTCCAGGCCACCCTGAGACTACATAGTGAATTCAAGGTCAGCCTGGGCTAGAACAAGACACTACCTCAAGAAACCAAAAAGATGAACAAAGTCAGCTGGATTAAAAGAACACTTAGTGCACCCTACTGTGGTTGCTGCCTTCATTCAGTTCCACAGTTGTCTTTCCCATTGTTCAAACAACAGACACCTGGGGTTCCTTACCTAGAATATCCATCAACTAGGTAGGCAACTCCTAACCTAGATTTCAACTCATAGGTCACTTCCTTGGGAACACTGAAGGTTTAAACATCCCCAATTCTGCTGAGTCCATGATGACAGGCATGGCCACCTCATGGGAAGGCTCACTTCCTGCCAGACCTGAAGCACGTCAGGACAGAGGCTACATGTGTTACTCACCATTGTCCTGATTTATCCCAATACCTGACACATAACAGGAACTCAGTAAATATATACTAACAACTAGTAAGGCAGTTTCATTCTGATATGAAACAAACAGTATGACAGTTCCCAGGCTATATAGCTGTTATCGTGCCATTCCAAATCAGATTAAGAGGAAAAAGACCAATCTGTAAGCAGCCATGACCCCTGCCCCTCTTTTTTCCCCCAAACATAAAAGTAGTGGGCTGGAGAGATGGCTTAGCAGTTAAGGCGTTTGTCTGCAAAGCCAAAGGACCTTAGTTCAATTCTCCAGGACCCACGTAAGCCAGATGCACAAGGGGGCACATGCATCTGGAGTTTGTTTGCAATGGCTGAATGCCCTGGCACACCCATTCTTTCTCTCAGCCTCTTTCTCTCAAATATATATATACACATTTAAAGTAGCATGCTAGATTTGAAAACTCAAGGGCTTGCTTTAGGGAGGAAGTGAAATGACCAAGTGAAGTTCCCAGATTTTCACTTTCAGAAAGCAGACTGGCTTGGTTATGGACTCTCAGACAGCCAAAGGGGCAGGGCTGCTTGCTCTGGAAAAAGGCCCTGCTCTAGACAGCACATCACTCTGCCTCAGTGGCAGCAACTTCTACCGGGCTCCCTCCCTTTTTTGAAATGGAGGTGTCTCACTATGTTCCCCAGGTTCATGCCTCACTCACCTCCCTACAGTCACTGCCTTCATCCGGCTCCACTGTTGTCTTTCCAGGTTAAAGCTGCAGACACCTGGGATTCTCTTACTGGAAATGCCCCTGACACCTAGATAGGCTGTTCCTAACCTTTCAGAACCCAAGTGATCCTCCTTCCCCCACCTGCGGCATGCAGGGACTACACTTGTATGCCATCCCACCCAGGCTCCTTGCTAATGACCACGCGTAAGACCCCAGTGGAAGGATGCTCACCGCACCGTGTGTGAAGAGAACTACTTCTAAAGAGGAACTCTTGGGGGTGGGGGCATATAGCTCAGTGGTAGAGCATTTGACTGCAAAGAGGAACTCCTTGGTGTCCAGTAAGCCACCCAGACACAGTGCTGGGGACTCATCTGGTCAGGGTAGCACTTGACAGCCTGGTCCAGATAGCACTGAGTGATAAATTCTGGGTTTCTCACCTTGGGTTTCTTCAGAGACTCTTCCAATACTGTGGCATGGCAAAAAGTGAGCTAGCCAGTTCTCCAAGCCCCACATTAGTGCCTCATGTCTGTTTCTGACACAGGAAACTTGGTCTTACAGGAAAAGGTTAATTCCTGGGAAAGTGCACAGGTAACTAAATACAGTTTATTTTGTTTTTGTTTTTTCTTTTGGAGGGGTTGGTTTTTAGAGATAGGGTCTCGCGCTAGCCCAGACTGGCCTCGAACTCAAGTTGATCCTCCTAAGTCTGCCTCCCCAAGTGCTGAGATTAAAGGCATACACCACCACACCCAGTGATAACCAAACATTCTTAACAAAGTAAGGGAGCGGTTCTGGAGAGCAAGGGTGGGAGGTATGTTCTTTACTTCTATTCTTTTGGACCAGTAAAGTTTGCATCAGATAAGTATTACCTAGTGAAAGTATTTGAATTCAAATAAACGGAGCATACTGCTGCCTTTAAGGGAGGGCTGGGGGTAAAAGAGGGGCCCTCAGGGCAGCAAGTATAAATCTGACCTAAAAACTGGCTCTTGCCACCTAAGTTGGCCATTTCTCCCCCTCAGAACCAGAGCTTTGCAAACAATGTACTTGTAAATCATTTTGGATCTTGGGGAGAATCAGTTCTGGTTTGGTAAGATGGAGGGTCCAAACACCCTGAATTTCTAACAAGCTATCTGGAGACCGAGGCTGGCCTCTGGACCCCATTTTGGGTAATAGCACTCTGCAAAGTGGAGTGGGGAAGATGGGGCAGGGGAGTGGAACAACTTTACATCTGTTCAATGTTATCCTTTATCTCAGCACTTCAGCCCTAGCTTTAGAGAACCAAACTGGGAAAGCACCCAGTCCCTCAAAACAGCCAAGAGTTAAACCACAGAGGCACACATGTCAACCCTGGGCAAGCCACTGTTCTCAGAAACCCAAGGCTGTGGGCTGTGGGTGATGGTCAGAATGGAGCAGCAGCCTCCCTGCCTCCTCTCCCCATCTTACCTAGAAGCCCTTAGAGTTTACCTCTCCCCTTAAGTCCCTTCCTTTCCCAGTTGCCTCTTTGACCACCTTAAGTTGGTGGGGTAGAGTCAGATGTCCCCATGGATATTGTCCAAAAGTGTTTTCTGAGCAACCATCATTCTTGTCTCAGCCAGTGGCTGGAGGAAGGGTTGGCTGAGATGTCTGTAGGCTCTGGTGGGAGCTACATGTGTGGCCAGGTCAGTATCTCATTTAAGCATCTCTCAGAGCCCGTATGCAGCATGCACCAATAAATGTGTACTGCCTGGATAAATAAATGCAGGTCCAGTCAGGCCTCTGACCTGCCCCTTCCCTGAGGTCCTGCCCCGGGTCCTCCTGTCTGCATCTGAGCCAGTCTGGCCACAGGAGGCTCTTCACACAAGAAAAAGTTTGCAGCAGGATCCCAAAGTGCAGGGGAGATGGTGGTTCCCAGAAGCCCCTGTCCCCAACACAGACACCTCTTCCTGGCCCCAACATCTTCACATCTGCTCTCAGCCAACAGCTCTGGCTACGTCTTCACTGTTCGCAAGATGGGCAGCTGCTTCATATTCACCTCGGTGTTTTCCTGGAGGCCAGACCTGGGGGTGGGCCACAGGGCAGAGAGCACTGTCAAGAACTCTTACAGGTGGGCAAGCAAAGGGCAGCCTCTCCCAAGCAGTGAGCAGGCAGGCACAGTGTTGGAGAGAGGGGTACTGTTGGGGTTCCTAGCTGCAGCCCAGATGCATGGAGAGCCACACAGCAGCCATTGCAGTGGCACCAGCCAGAGCCCAAGCCCCTGAACACAAAGCCTTCCGCAGCAACAGGCAAGGCTAGGCCTAGACAAGCAAGGCAGCCACCCTCACCTCTGTAGGGTAAGGGGCTCAGGTGAGCACCCAGATAGTGACACTTAGGGAGCCACTAGGCTCAGAGAGCCTCCAGTCTGTCTGCAGCCTTCACCCTCCATCTCTCTCTTTACTCTTCTCCATTTCAGGCTATTTTTCAGCTCTTTCCCTGCCTAACCCAGTTCCCAGCTGGAGGCTGCCAAACCCTGAGTCAGCAAGGAGTGAAAGCTGGGGGCCAGGAAAAAGGCCATCCTAGACCAAAGAACTGCCTGGCTTGTGGCTTACAAGAGAAGAGTCACACAGTCCTGGCCTATAAGTAGCAAATGCCACTGACTAGCTCCTGCTGGAAGGGAAACAACAAAATGTAAACAAGGCCCAGGACACAGCAACGGGTTAACAGCTTAGTCCAGGGCTCCCCTCCCCACAGGAAGCAACTGAGGTCACACCTGCAGAAAAGCCCAGGCTGACATGGAGACCTGAGTTTGATCTCCAGAACCTGCTTTATAAGTGCTGCTTATAATTGTGCCACTGGAGCTCCTCAGAACCCGCTTCAAAACACTGGGCAAGGGGCTGGAGAGATGTCTTAGTGGTTAAGAAGCTTGCCCGCAAAGCCAAAGGACCCAGATTACCCACCTAAGCCAGATGCACAAGGTGTTGCATACATGTGAAGTTCATTTGCAGTGGCTAGAGGCCCTGGCACACCCATTCTCTCCCACTCTCTCAAATATTTAAAAAAAAAAAAAAAAATCCGGGCGTGGTGGTGCGCATGCCTTTAATCCCAGCACTGGGGAGGCAGAGGTAGTTAGGAAGATTGCCTGAGTTCGAGACCACCCAGAGACTACATAGTGAATTCCAGGTCATCCTGGGCTAGAGTGAAACCTATTTAAAAAAAACCCACTGGGCATGCACCTGTACTCCCAGGGTTGAGAAGGGAAGACAGGTGGATTCCTAGGTCTTGCTGGCCAGTTAATGTAGCCTATTGGTGAGTTCCATGCCAATGACAAAGAGATGGATTAATTTACTCTGAAACGACACCTGAGGTTGTTATCTGGCCTCCATATGCATGCACTCTGCACACACCAACCATAATAATAATCAGGAGACCAGGCAGGCGTGGTGGCACACACCTTTAGTCCCAACACTTGGCTGAGGTCGAAGGACTGCATGAGTTCAAGGTCAGCTTGGGGCTGTCCAAAGCCTGAGCTGAGACCTCAAAAAAATAAGTAAGTCGTGAATGCCTTTAGTCCCAGGTCAGGCAGAGGTAGGAGGATCACCATGTGTCCAAAGCCAACCTGAGACTACATAGTGAATTCCAGGTCAGCCTGGGCTAAAGCAAGAGCCTACCTCAAAAAATAAAAAATAAATAAAATAAAATAGGGCTGGAGAGGTGACTTAGCAATTAAGGAGTTTGCCTGCAAAGCCAAAGGACCTTGGTTCAATTCCCCAGGACCCAAGTAAGACAGATGCACAAGGTGGTGCATGTGTCTGGGGTTCATTTGCAGTGGCTGGAGGTCCTGGTGCTCCCATTTCCTCTCTCTCTCTCTCTCTCTCTCTCTCTGTGTGTGTGTGTGTGTGTGTGTGTCTGTCTGTCTGTCTGTCTGTCTGTGTCTGCCTCTCTCTCTCAAATAAATAAAATATAAAGTATAAATAAATAAAATAAGTAAACAATGAAAAGGAAAGACCTGGCTGACTAGAGTTTCCGCTAACCCCAGCACCCAGGGGACAGGATGTTCACTAAAAAGGCCTATGGGGAGAAACCCGCTGGGAGGTGGGGAATAACGGCTAACCAGGTGGGTCATCTTGGAGAAGGATGGAAACTCAGAGATAACACTGCCTGCACTCAGATCCCAGGGCTGTTTTTAACTGACTGGCTTGAGCAAATCATTTAACCTTTCTGACCCTCAGTCTCCTCATTAATAAAATAGGGCATATCCATCTCCACCTCATTAAGTTGTTTCAATGAGTTCATGTATACAAACAGCCCAGGGCAGCTCCAGCTGGGAGAGGCTGGGGAAATGGAAGTCTGAAGGCAGCGAGGCATTTGGCCAGCACCAGAACCCGAGATGGTGACAGAGCTAATGGGGCTCATGACGGACTAAGAAGGATCTCCGGGGTGCTGGACGTCCTGGTGTGTGTGTGCTCAGGCCCCTCGGGAGTGCATCCCAAGCAGCCTCTGTATGGGAGCCAGTCCTCACCGCGCAGCGCCTCACCTGGCTGGCCCGAGATGCTGCTGGCACACGCAGCAGCCGTTGCGCTGCCAGCCTCGGCTCCCAGGTGGCGCCTGGATCCGCTCCTCCAGCCGACCCTCCTCCAGCGGCTCGTCCTCCTGCGCCTCCTGCTTCATCTCCTCCACCTCCACCTCGGCTTTCAAGGTCTTGTGCTCCCGACCACTGGGTAGGAAACTGTAGGACTTATTTATCAGGTACCACTCAGCTCAGGAAAGAACCTCGCTCCCTGCCGTCCAGAGCGCAGTGTGGCCAGGGCGAGCTGCATCGGCTGGCTCCAGACTGGCTGAATCAGTGCAGACAAACCTCGAGGGCTCACCCTGTACCCGCAATCGGTACGCTAGGGCTAAGGGGATGCCTGTCGCCTGGCCCGGGTCCTCATTCTGGTCCCAGCCTCTCCAGAGAGCCTTTCCCAAGAGATGGGACTAGAGAGCACCTTCCCCTTCTGGTCACCCTAGACATCAGGATTCTCCCACACGCTGTGTTCCCCTGCTCTGTAAACACACACAGACACATGTACACAGCAAAGATCACCCAAGAGACTTCCCCGCAAAGGCCGCTGCAGTGGAGGGGCGGCGGGGGGGGGGTGTCATTTTTCCTTCATTCCCAAGGCCACCAGGTCCATTCTGTGTAAACCAATGTTCTCATCTCACAGATGGAGAAACTGAGGCCCAAGGAAGCCTAGGACTTGTCCAAAAATCTCCCATCAGGATGGGGTCAGAGCCCATAAACAATCTCCCACCAGGTAGCATGGGGAGACGACTTCTTCCCTAGCTGCGCGGAGGTGTGCACAGTCCTGTTGAGTAGGTACAGCATGCCACCTACACACTCCAGCCAGGACCAGCCAGAAGAGGCTCTAAACTGCGGACCCCCACGCCCTTGCACCATGGGAGTTAGACCAACTAACCTCACTTCCTCATACTTCTTGTCGCGGTAAAACTCCCTTTTTTTGATGATGTAGATGAGTACGAGGTCGCAGAAGAAAGCCCCCTGAAAAAGAGTTAGAAGCCCTGACTCAGAATCTTGGTTTCATATGGTTGAATCTGGCAAAAGCCCTGGACAGAGGCACCATAGCCACTCAACACATACAGAAACATCCCAGAAGAGGGCACTATTGTCCAGGGCCACAGAGCAGCCCCCCAAAGTTAAACTGGGGCACTGCCACCTGACAAGTCAAGTATCCCTCATAGTACCCCCACCCAATCCAACCCCTTCAAGACACATTTGCTGAGTATTCACCACCACCTGCCAGGTGTGCACTAGGGTGCAGTGAGGACAAGGACCAAGACTTTCTGGGGACTATGCCTCTGCTTCACGACACTAGTGAATTACGAGAGTCACCCATCCTAACATGGGAACCAGAACAGGCTGAAGACAGGACTTTGCTCAGCCTGGGGGGGCCGTCTGGGATATCTTCGCGGCTAAATAAGAGTTTATACAAGGCCCGTGAATGGCATTACAGAGGCAAAAACAAGCTTGCCATGCCTAGTAAATGCCGTAGGGCCTCCGGGGGCAAGCAAGATGCACTTCTGGAGAGGTGGGCAGGAACTAGCCTGTCTGGGGATGCTTTGGAGACAACTGCCCTAGCCCTTTAGATGCAGGCACAGTGGTGGCGATTGTTGCGATCCAGAAAGATCCACCTGGTGTTCAGTGTGAGATGGATTGGAGGGTGTGTAAACTTAGCCACCAGGGATGTTTACAAGCAATGGTCAAGGGAAGACAGGAAGCCTGGGAAGCCTGCAAGTAACCTAGCTGGAGACCCGCCTCCCGGCCAACTCAAACACAGGCTCCAGACCAGAGGAGGCTGGATGCGATGCCTGTCTGCTCTCAGAGAATGACTGCGCACATGCAGGAGCGGGGGTGTGGTTCCTGAATGCAGAGGAGGAGAAGGGAGGCCAGAAGGAAGGGGGTAAAGGATGTGCCTGGATACAGTACATGTTTCTTCCCAGATGCCGTAAGTTTCATTTATCAGTTTCAATTCCTTGCTCCTGCACCTCTCTCAGCCTCCACCACACCTTTTCTCTGTGCCATTACCTTCATCTCACAGTATGTCCCTAAGTGCTCAGACTTTACCTACATCATAAGATAGTTACAATACACACATCAAGTGTTCCCTAACAATGACTATTTGCATTCAGGAGGTCTCCATTTGGGGAACACTCTTAATCCTCTGTCAGGAATATGGCCTATTTGAGTCTTGTTATAAGACACAAACTTCCTGGTCTCAATGAAAAGTCAATCCTAGGTCCTGGTGGAATTGTCCAATGGCTGCTTGGACTGCCCAGAAAGAGGAGGCAACAGGTCACGAGACGCCTTGGGAAAGAACTTGCTGCATCAGCATAAGTACCAAGGGACAAGTGCCATGTGTTTAAAATTCTCCTGGAAGTACAAAGGATATGACAGGTACTTTCAGGAAGCCCCTCCTGCCCTTGAGCCCTCCTCTGGGAACCCCTTGGAGCATCTGACCCTCACCCCAGGATTATAGGACTAACTTTTTGGTTTCTTATCCTTCTAGCCACATGTTCGCAGCTGTAAACATTTTTGAGCATCACAACTATGGGGGAGGGGTGTCACAGTGCATAGAGACTAGGAATGCTTCTCAACATAATACAATGCACAAGACAGCCCCCAAAACAAAGAATTCCCTGGCCCAAGATGGCAACAGTGCTGAAGTTGACATAGCCTAATCCTGCTCCCTTTAGAAGTAGAGATAAAGACTTCAGACCTAAGACCCCAGAGAGATCCCAGCTCACACCATGGCTGGGGGCTGATCCATCTATGCCACACCCCACCCTGTCCCAGAGCTGCAGGCAGATGACTCTGGCTAGGGGAAAGAGACAATGAGACGCCTGGGGCATGAAATATCAGGAATCCCTCTTTACCCACATCCCTGGGACCTCACAGGTCTCCTGCATTCTGGGCCCTGGCATGCTTCTTCCAGGAAATGAGGTACCTCCCTTTTCCGACTCAAAGTAGGAAGAGGTTGGGCAGGAGAAGTACTCACAGCACCCATAAGCGCCAATCCAGAGCCCACGTTGATGACTGTGGGGATGATACTGAACTTTCCCGCCTGCAAGACAAGGACAGCTGGGTGAGTGAAGCAGGGAGGACAGCCAGGTTCCCCAGGGAGTCCCCTAGCACCACCAGGCCTTAGAATGCGAGGGTCCCCTACACACCTTGCCATTAACTATAACATCAAAGCGGATGCCATAGGCCTTCATCAGGTTGCGGTACTCCACCCCATCCGAGTCACGGTAATATCTGGCAAACCTGGGGAGACAAGGCTCTGGGGAAGCTCAGGCTGATGGTTCTCTCCTTCCCTGACCACACAAAGCTGCTGCAATGAGAGATTCTCAGCAATCCAGTACCTTGCGTCTCAGCAGCCCTTGGAGAGTGGCTAGACCTTCCTCACTGAGCCAAGTACAGAGACACAAGTAGACCTTTGACATCCTCAAGGGACCCAGGTGTTTTGTTTTTGTTTTGTTTTTTTGTTTTATAGGACACTGGGCACCATCAACTTCTGAGCTACCAGAACACTGGTGAACTTGACTCACAGAGGACATGGAGCCCAGTCAGGGTCAGGGGCTGGCACAAGGTAGCAGTTACCTGAAATTGTACCCAGAAGAAACAGATGTCGTAAGCTTGTTGTCCAGACGGTTGAAGTAATAGTGCGGGTTGCATTCAGAAGCATCTTTATCAAGGTCACAGTTCCATTCAATATGGATTCCTATCACACCACCCTTGGTACAAGAGACAGGGTGAATGGCACAGCTGACAGAAGTCACAGGGAAGCCCTTCATGAGAGCACTTTATGCTTCTGGACATGACAGCCGGAGGCCAGCCAGCTGGACCAGCCTACAGCAATAGCACACACAAGCCAGTATATGCCCATGAGGCTCTTTTGGGTCAAATCTACTCATTCCCTGAAGTCAAAGAACCTCACAGCAGATACCAAGTAGGGCCCACACTGGGTGCCTGGCACATCGGAGCCACGTGTCACAACTAATTCTGAAAACAGTGAGCTCCTGGGGGACAAGTGACTGCAAAGCCATCCTGGTCTTACAGATGCCCATCCACCCTCCTCTCCTTACTATAGAGCCCAGGTCCCCAAGGAAGGCTCATGGAGCACACACCACCCACCTCCAGGGCCATGTCCTGGAAGTCATTCCCTGCCCAGCGGACCACAGACCCCAGTCGGAAGATGGGGCAGTAGCGATTCTTGGAACTAAAGCGGCAGGATTTCAGGAAATCTTTATTGTCCATTTGCAGCACATTGGCCCTGGGGGGAAAGCCATGAAATAAGGGAAGATGCTGCTCCTGGGCCCAATCCAGGAGGCAAGTGGGCCCTTCGCCCAACCTGACCTCTCCCCCAGGTCATGTCTGAATAGTCTGCTTCCACAGAAGGGGAACTCCCAGAGAGACCCTAATATTCACCAGACATCACATATGCATACAAGCATGCATGAAGCCCAAGCACAGCCACCAGGAGGGCCAACCAAGGCCCTCAACTGCCCACCCTGTCCCCACCCTAGTAGCCAGTCCCCACCTACTTGGAGAAGTTGAACTTGGGAAAGCGAATGAAGTTCTTTATGAAAATGGTGAAGTTTTCAGCCTCCTTCAGAAGGGGCTCCCTGAAAACCAGGCCAAGGCAGCCTGAGCAGGCAGTCTGGCCCTGTCCTCCATGCCTCCCCCAGGCCTACAGAAGAGGAGAGCCTCCTGCCTCAGGCATAGGCAACTCCTCAGAGGCCCCAGGCTGCAGCCACTCACGTTGGCCTGGACTGGGTCTCCAACGGACACCAGGCAAAGATCTCACAGGTGCCCTGGGTCAAGTTCCCCACCCGCAGACAGTGGCCAGTCTTCACTCCTGCAGGGGAGGAACAGGGACAATGCCAGGAACTTCCCTGTCCTGGGTCCCTTTACCTGCATCCCCATCACTCCAGGCCCTCACCATGTCCAGCAATAACAGAATCCCCGGCATGGCAGTCACTGTCCTGAGAACACGTGCCATCAGGAATGCCTTCACGCTGCCAGGAAAGAAAGATGTCTGCGCAAGAGGGCTGCTGCCCTGAACTGGGGCAACATGCCCTTTGAAAACCTACTTCTCACCCCAAAAAACCATGCAGGCACCATGCAGTTATACAGCTTCCTGGCACCCTGGAGTAGACCAAGCCCTGCTTCGGGAGAAGAGCAGACCCAAGACACAGCTGGTGGCCCTCCCGCCCCTCTCCCATCCCTACCGTGCCAAATCAAACCTCAGCGCAGGTGCCCTGCCGCTGGTTAGGCGTCACAATCAGGTTGGTGACCACAAAGAAGACATTTTCTCCCTGAGGGACCAGAGAAGGTTTGAGAAACTTTCTCCTGCCCTCTTGGGGAGGAGGCTGCTTGGCAATGATAGGGCCTCTTCATAGGTGCTGGGGGATGATAGAGCCATAAAATTAATGAATTTTGGGCTGGAGAGATGGTTTAGCGGTTAAGGCGTTTGCCTGCGAAGCCTAAGGATCCTAGTTCGATTCTCCAGATCCCACGTAAGCCAGATGCACAAGGGGGTGCACGCGTCTGGAATTCGTTTGCAGTGGCTGGAGGCCCTGGTGCGCCCACTCTTCCTCTCCCTTTCTCTCTCTCTCCTTCTCTCTGTCTCTAATAAATAAATAAATAAAAATAAAATATTTTAAAAAATTTAATGAATTTTGCCCATCTGTCTGCTGATCTCACCATGTCCAAGAGGATATCCTTTGACTGATAACTTGTAGGCCCACAAACTGCAAGTTCCCTCACCCAAAAATTTCATTCAAACGTCAGCTAGAGTTGAAGCCTGGATCTGGGTGGTAAAGAGATAGAAACAGACTGCTCCAGTATACCTGTGAACTGTAAGCCATTCCTAGGGGCACTGGCAAATAAAGAAGGGGCTTTCTGTGCCAGGCCACCTGATCACGGCGACTTGAAAGTTCTCCTGGCACCACATCACATGGTCTCAACAGAAGCAAAGATCACTGGGGACAGAACAGTCACACTAGTCACAGAAAAAGACAAGGGTGCAGCATGGCAAAAAGGACCTCGGTTTTTCCATCCACATCCTGGACTAGGGAGACAATGGGGAGGTCCCTGTGCATGCCAGCAGCTTCCTGTGTGACCCACCCCAAACCACACTCTGCCAGCCTGGGCCTCTGTTTACAATCAAGGGCTCTGACCTGGGATGGGACGACATAGTCTGCAACATCCCAGAGCCGCTCCCCAAGTGCTGTGGTGTTGGTATAGGCCACACCCTTGACTTTGGTGACAACGGCACTCTGCAGAGAGGTGTCAATGTCTTGATAACTCTTCTTTACCAGGAACACCCACCTGAGAGAAAAGGGGGCCAGCAGGAGGGCATAAGCTCAGGCCAAGGCTGGAGTAGGAGTCACAGCAACTCCTCCATAGGTGGAGGCAAGCTCAGAGGTTCACCTGTCCCACGGCTGGGAGAGGAACACGGCTCCCACTGCTGCCTGAAACCAGGTTCTGAGAGCTGGAAAGGTGACAAGCAGCTCAAGAGACAGAGGCTCTAAAGACAAAGCCCTTGGGAGCTGAGGCCCCAGACTGGGTGGACCTGGCCTGAAACAAGCTCAGCTATGTACTGGCTACATTATGTCAGATGGGGTTGCACTGCTTCCTGCTGACGGGGTGGGGATGCTTAAGTCAGACAGATGGCACATAACTGAAGTGAATTGTGAGAAGGCCTCAGACAACCCCAAACTGAGGGGCTGTAAGAGCAACCAGGTGTGGTGGTACATGCAAGCATGCATTCCTACACTCGGGAGGCTGAGGCAGGAGGATAGAGAAACAGAAACCAGCCTGGGATACAGAGTGAGATGCTGTCCAAAAGAAATAAAAACATCTAAGAACTGGAGTATAGCTCAGTGGTAGAGGATAAGGCCTTGGGTTCAATCCCCAGCACCAAAAATAAAAAAATAAAATACAGCTGGAGAGATGGCTTGGTGGTTAAGGTGCTTGCCACCTACTGACCCAGGTTCGATTCCCCAGTACCCACATATAGCTCCCTCTTTGCTTGCAAATAAATTAATAAATACAAATATTTTGAGCTTCAAAGAACACTATCAAGAAAGTATAAGCCCGGAGTGGTGGCACATGCCTTTAATCCCAGCACTCAGGAGTCAGAGGTAGGAGGATCACCATGAATTCAAGGCTACTCTGAGACTACACAGTAAATTCCAGATCAGCCTGGACTAGAGTGAAACCCTACCTCGAAAAACTAAAAAAAAAAAAAAAGAAGAAGAAAAGAAGAAGAAAGAAAAGAAAAGAAAGTGTAGCTGGAGGGGGAAGGAATAGAAGGGACTGGAAGGATGACTCAAAAGTTAGTGTTTGGCTTGAAAAGCTTGCTGGCCCAGGTTCAATTCCCAAGCCTCCCATATAAGCCAGATGCAAAAAGAAAAAATGGTGCAAGCATCTGGTGCTCATTTGCAACACCAAGAGGCCCTGGCACATAAGCATGCACACAAACACACACACACACACACACACACACACACATAAAAATAAACTAAGTAATTAAAAAAGAAAGTGTAGAGCTGGAGAGATGGTTTAGCAACTAAGGCACTTGTCAGCAAAGCCAAAGGGCACAGGTTTGATTCCCCAGTACCTACATAAAGCTAGATGCAAATGGTGGCACATGTGTCTGGAGTTCATTTGCAATGGCTAGAGGCCCTGGCATGCCCATTCTCTCTATCTGCCTCTTTCTGCATCTTTCTCTCTCTCTCTCTCTCTTAAATTAAAAAAAAAAAAATTAAAGAAAGTGTAGCTCAGGCTTGCCTCAAATTTACACTAATTCTCCTTTCTCAGCCTCCCAAGTTCTGTGGTTATATAGGCAGGAACCAGCCAATCACACCTGGCTAAAAAAATGAGATGGCTCATGTCCAATGCTGAGCACAGTGAACCTGGCACAGAGCAAGAGCTCAAAATACACAGAGCATCAGCTTGTTGTTATAGTTAGAGACTGTCCGTGTTTACCCTTCTAGGTGAAGCTGGGGAACTGAGGTTGAGAGAGTAGGAAGCTACCTGCCTCGGGTCATGGATCCAGTGACATGGGATGTTAGCATTCCTTGGGAGCCAGTGAGAGGCCAACCATGATGTGTTCACCTCCTCTAAGAGGGTTGTGACCCTTGAGCCCACCAGCTATTTTAGCAGAGACATGAGGGCCTGGCTCAGACAGAAACAGCCAAGTCTTCAAGGAGCGCCTTCATTCATTTGTTATATTCACTCATTTCATACCTATTCCCTAATGAAGTGATGTCATGCCCTCCCTGTATAGTACCCCCAGACTGGAAGGGAGTCAGAAATAGAAGCTGAGCAAATGATTCTCCAAATTAGCTTATAATGACACTGGGAATGCTAGGAAGGAAAGGAGAGGAGTTATTGGAGGACCTACATGGGGGATGAGTGGAGTGGATGCCAATCAAATAGAGAAAGGCATGGCTGGCTGAGGAAGGACAAAACGAAGGTCTCTGAGGTGGAAAACAGTCAGCTGGGTGCCTTGGAGCCAAGCCCAGCAACGCTGAGTTCCTGGAGGGAGCAAGGCAGGCCAGGGATGCCCACCATGAGGAGAAGGGAGCAACCTGCACAACATCTGTCCAATAAGGAAAAGAAGGGGCATCTCAACCCTTCCTGGGGGCCACCTCTTCACCTGCACCAGCGGAGGTCTCTCTTCCCAGGGGTGAGAGCTCAGACCAAAGTCCAGCTGAGTAACAACTCAAACAACTGCCCTCTGGCTGGTGGCCCCACCTCCTATGTGGGATGGAGACAGGGGAAGGGGACAACAGAGCTGGCAGGACCCCCCTTCAGCTTGATAACGAAGTGGCTGCTCACTAGTGAGGTGAGCTGGCCGGGAATTCCCGAACATGCCAGGGTGATGAGTTGCTCCAGCCAAGAGTAACACTGACGCTCAGTGCTTATAAATAACCTGCCTGGGGGCCCGTGCCAGCTGTCAGGCAGGGGCTCAGGAAGGCTGCTGAGGGCAGCTGCAGCCCAGCCCCCTGCCTCCCTTCCTTGATCCCATGGCTTTAACAATGGGGGCTTTGGGCCTGGGAAAAGGAGCTCCCCCACCCCAGATAGCTATAAACCAAGGGACCCACAAGGCCCTGCCCACGTTTCACACCTCCAGAGCAGAGCGGACAGAAAATAGATGCCCCCCTCCTAACCCTACCCTCACACCCACAGTCCATGAGAGCCCATTCCCAAGAGAGGTTCCACGGGGAACATGTGCAGATTTCAGGACCCAAGAAAAGACCAGGCCGCTGGCACTCTGCCTCCCTCCTCTTCGCCCCTGTGCCCACACCCTTCCCCCAGCTTCTCACAAGTGCCCAAGGACTCACACGACCAGGTACAGCAGGATGGAGAGCTGCAGCAGCCTGTAGAGCAGCCCCACCTTCTTGTTCTTGGCGACCACATACTTTTCCGTCTTGTAGTCGAACAGCGACTGGAAAAGCCCCTTCCAGCCCGCCTGGCCCATGCCGCCGCCGGCTCACCCGGGTCTGCCCAGCGCCCAGCCCCACGTGTGCCGCATGGGAGCCGCCGCCGCCCGCTGGCCCGCGCCGGGCCGGGCGCTCTGCGTCCGCGCTGCCGCAGCCTTGGGGCGCGCGGCTCCCACCGGCACCGACGGGCGCGCAGGCCCAGGGCACCGGGCACAGCGGGCTGATCTGGGCCGCCGCCGGGGATCTGGGCTGCAGCGAGCGAGCGAGCGAGCGAGCGCGCGAGCCTAGGATTGCGACCTTGCCACGGCCTCCGCCTAGGCTGACCGGACACGGCCAGGCCGAACTCCCAGCCACTGAGTCCGCAGGAGTGGCTGGCCGGCTGCGGGTTTGCTGGGCAGGAGAGAGGAGGTGAGGAAAGAGGGAAGGACGCTTTTCGAGGCACACCCCATCCTCCCTTTCTCTCCTCCCATGGGAATCCCACTAAAGGGGGAAACAGAGGCCTGGCAGGGAGGGGTGGGAGTGCAAACCTAGAGCAAGAAGTGTAGGAGAGGAGGGGATAAAATCCCTGTAGGGTTCCCCACTTGCCTGACCAGACTTTTCTGGAAGGTAGCTCTTTCTTTTGGGTGCCCTGGCCCTCACCACGCATGTTCCTAGTTGCTTGCTGGCTGTAATTAAGGAGGCCTTCCCACCATAGCTGGTGCGACAGTATTTAAACCTCACACTCCCTGGGGCCAGTTGCCAATGGGTCCCAAAACAGGTGCAGTGGGGTAGGGAGAACCAGGGCGCCATGGCATAGGATCCTAAAATATGCCTAGAGACAGAATATTTCCCAGAACAAGAGATGTCCTAACGCAGGCTGCTAGAACTGCTACCCTCTGAACAGAGAGGGGAGGGAGTAGAGGTCCCTGGAGCTGAGCTTTGGAACTAGTGTCAGCCATGGGAACACGGGGTGGGCTGTGTGTGTGGTGAAGGACTCCGTGATAAAGGGCTGTGTATAATGAGGGGCTCTGTGAGGTGAGGGTCTGTGTATGATGAGGGACTGTGTGTGGTGAGGGGCTGTGTGATAAGGAGCTTTGTGTGGTGAGAGGCTGTGTGTAGTGAGGAGCTGTGTGTGGTGAAGGGCTGTGTGTGATGGGGAGCTGTGTATAATGAGGGGCTGTGTATGGTGAGGAGCTTTGTGTGGTGAGAGGCTGTGTGTATTGAGGAGCTACGTGTGGTAAGAGGCTCTGTGATCAGGGGCTCTGTGGTGAGGAATTGTGTGTGGTGAGTGGCTGTGTGGGATAATGGGCTCGGTAGGGAGTGTGATGTGACTGTGTGATGAGGGAGTTACGCACACTTATTTTGTGCACCTGCCTCCAAGTACACCATCCCTGCTCTTCTCCCCAATACAAAGCTTCCTCTCTGGAACCATGGGCTCTGGGAGTTGGAGAGACCCTGAAAAGTCCACCAGGTATGATCCTCCCTAAATGTAGAAGCTCCCCAGTTTTACAATGCATAGGAACAATTTGGAAGAAACAAAAGGAAAATTAATTTTTCCATTCACTAATTCTAAGAAGGGGAGACTGGGGATCTGCATTTTGCTCTCACAGTGACATTTGGAAACCAAATATCTGTACAGATTCAAGTTCAACCTAAGTGCCTGTTTCTCCAAAAGGCTGTTCTTATTAGCAAATGTAGTGTATTACCTAATGTAGGCCCTACCCCCAACCACCTTCTTCCTCACGACCCCATTTTATTCCCAAAGCATACTTGTCACTGTTTGAAATGATCTAATTAACTTATGGAGTGTGCTCCCCACTATAACCAGAAGCTCCTAGAGGGTAGGGACCCTACTTTGAACAACTCTGCATCATGGACCAGCACTATGCCTGCCACACACTAGTTCTGTACATATTTGTTAAATATGCTTATTTGTTTGTTTGTCTGTTTATTTGTAAGGAGAGAAAGAGGGGGGAGGGAGGGAGAGAGAGAATGAGTATATGGGCACAGCAGGGCCTCTAGCTGCTGCAAATGAACTCCAGATGCATGTGCCACTCACTTTGTGCATCTGGCTTTATATGGGTACAGGGGAATTGAACCTGGGTAGTTAGGCTTTTCAGGTAAGCACCTTGTGGTGGTTTGATTCAAGTGTCTCCCATAAACTTAGGTGTCTGAATGCTGGGTTCCCAGCTAATGGAGATTTGGGAATTAACACCTCCAGGAGGCAGTGTATTGTTGGGTGTAGGCTTATGAGTATTATAGCCAGTGTCCCCTTGCCAGTGTTAGGCACATTTTCCTGTTGCTATTGTCCATCTTATGTTGGCCAGGGGGTGATGTCCACTCTCTGCTCATGTCATCACTTTTCCCTGCCATCATGGAGTTTCCCCTCGAGTCTGTACACCAAAATAAACTTTTTCCCCCCACAAGCTGTCAGGTGATTTCTGCCAGCAATACAAACCTGATTGCAACACTACTTAACCACTAAGACATCTCTCTATCCCCCTTCTTCCCTTCTTTAAAAAAAAATAGGGAGGATTCAGAGCTGCCACCCTGTCACAGTCATGACCTGGGATGCTGAAGGCATCCTTTCTCCTGCCAACTTTCACCTCAACCCTCCCTAGTATGGTACTTCCCAGACCAGGAGCATCCTCATGGAAACCTCAAAGGTGCTCACCACCTGAGAACACTGCTCCAGGGTAGGGTGGAAAGATGAACTTAAAACGCCCATGGGAATCCTTGAAGTTGCACCTGGCCCTGAGAGGCTGAGTCTGGAAAGCATCCCCAAAACCCAGTCTTACTCGAGTGGTCCAAAGGACCCTGCTGTCCCAACATCTCTAAGATTATATCACAGAACCACATGCATCTCACATCTGACAATCTTGTGCTCAATCATCCAGATGAAAGCTTCCTCCAGGGCACTGGCAGCCTGGTCAAGGGTAAGACAGGAGCCTGCTCATCAAGAACTCCAGCCCTATGAAGAAGTAGAGGTGTTTCTTTTCCAATTGTTGAGGATCCAGCTAGGAGTCCAGTTCTCCCCACCCTGATCTAAGGATCATGTGATGGCCTCTCTACAACTGCCCTCTTGAGCCCTCTTTGGTTAAGGAAGACTGAAGACCAACCTGTTTTGTTTTGTTTTGTTTTGTTTTGTTTTGTTTTGTTTTGTTGAGGTAGGATCTCACTGTAGTCCAGGCTGACCTGGAATTCACTGTGTAGTCTCAGGGTGGCCTTGAACTCATGGAGATCCTTCTTCCTCTGCCTCCCAAGTGCCTGGATTTAGGGTGTCTGCCACCATATCCTGTTTAAGACTAACCCTTTTTTTTTTTTTTTACAATTGAATTATTTTTAAAATATATTTTATTTATTTATTTATTTATTTATTTATTTATTTATTTAAAAGAGAGAAAGAGGCAGAGAGAGATAGAGAGGGAGAGAATGGACACGCCAGGGCCTCCCGCCACTGCAAACAAACTCTCCAGATGCATGCACACCTTTGTGCTGCCTTATATGGGTCCTGGAGAATCGAACCTGGATTCTTTGGCTTTGCAGGCAAACTCCTTAACCACTAAGCCATGTCTCCAGCCCAAGACTAAACCTTTGAAAGGAAATGACAATCCTCCTTCCTGTGTTGACAGGAGTTGGGATGGTGTATGGCTTCTTCATAGTTTTCTACAGAGTTGTTTCCTCCTTCCAGGTGGGAAGAGATAATCACCATGCCAGGAATTCTCACTACATTTTTATTAGTTGAAGGAAAACAAGAGGCTCAAAAGAAAGTACTGTATGTGTCTTTGCATTTCCTAAAGGGGTTCTAAAGTTTTGTGACAAAAGCCCGTTAGTTCTGTGGAGGAATTCCCCAGAGCGGTGCTGAGACCCCAGGACACAGAGCCCACTAGCCCCAGTCCAGTCCTGCCTCCACCATTAAAAAAATATATTATGGGCTGGAGAGAAGGTTCAGAGGTTAAGGCACTTGCCTGCAATGTCTAAGGACCCAGGTTCAATTCCCCAATATCCACATAAAGCCAGATGCACAAAGTGGTACATGCATCTGGAGTTCATTTGCAGTGGCTAGAAGCCCTCATGTACCCATTCTCTCCTCTCTCTCTCCCTCTCTCTCTCCCCCATCTCCGTCCCCCCTTGCAAATAAATATAAAAATTTATTTATTTATTTGAGAGTGAGAGATTGAGTACAGGCACACAGGGACTCCTGCTGCAGCAAACAAACCCCAGATGCATGTGCCACTTTGTGCATCTAGCTTTACATAGGAATTGAAGACTCAAACCTGGGCCATCAAGCTTTGCAAGCACATGCCTTCAACCACTAAGCAATCTCACCAGCCCAACCATTTATTTTATTTTTTTATTTTTTATCTTATGGTTTTCCAAGGTAGGGTCTCACTCTAGCCTAGACTGACCTGGAATTCACTCTGTATTCTCAGACTGGCCTCGAACTCATGGCAATCCTCCTACCTCTGCCTCCTGAGTTTGGGGATTAAAGGTGTGCACCACCACGCCCGGTTCTGACCACTTATTTTTACAAGGCCTGAGGCTGGCATAGAATTGATGACCCTCCCACCTCTACCCCCCTGAGTACTGGGATTCCCAAGCATGCACCCAGACTTGGCCCCAGCTACTTTTTCCATTCTTGCTTCATAAAACCTTTACTAAGCACCTACTGTGTATGGCTGGAAAGGATACCAGGCCCCTGCCTTCTGACCTGTCACAACTGCACCTAGGGCTTTAGAGAGCAGCTTTGGTCTTACTCTCCCTCTAGTGTTGGCAGCTCTTCCTGCAGATAGTTCACCTGAATAGCCAAGAGCAGCCTTCAACTTCTGACAGAACTGTCTAGAAGCTTGAAGGACCATGTGAGGGGGCCCTAGAGGGTGAAGAGCTATCCTTATCTTATATCCACATGACATCAACTTACTAGATTACAAACAGAAGTTATATATATATATATATCAGGATATGTAAGAAGTCAGGGAAGAGCCT